>JBBPDA010000013.1:17056396-17075417 GCA_037974385.1 Arnoldichthys spilopterus | reverse complement strand
TGTGTGTGTGTGTGTGTGTGTGTGTGTGTGTGTGTGTGTGTGTGTGTGTGTGTGTGTGTGTGTGTGTGTGCGTGCAGCGGAACTTTCATTAAGATGGCTGCGGACTGCGTGCCTAAACACATCTCTATAATCACTCTTCAGATAAAAACACAGCAGTGAGCGTCTCCCCCAAGGGGACACGAAGGAACTACAGAAGCCAGCACAGTTTCCTCCTCAATGAGCACAGACTCACACACATACACTCACACACACATTCACACACTCACATACATCTACAAAGAAGTGTTTTGTCTGTGGCTGTTCTGTCGCGCTTACTCTTTACTCTCTCTCTCTCTCTCTCTCTCTCTCTCTCTCTCTCTCTCACTCACTCACTCTCTCTGTCTCTCCTCTCCCTCTCACACCCACGCACTCCCACGAGTGTGTGTATTGCAGCCTCATTAGTTCAGCCATGGAAGGATTAACAACAGCAGCGACATTTGGTGGCTTGTAAGGGACAAGTCTATAAAAAACAGCAAACGAGAGTATGTGCATGGGTGTCTGTGTATGTCGGTGCATGTGGGGGTTGTGGGGTGGGTTTTCAGACGCCCCTCCCGCCTATAGCTTCTCCAACCTTTCATTCTGTCTCATTAAATATGTATATCTCATCTCCCCGCACATCTTGGCTTGATTTGCATGCAGTAAATTCTCACCACACAGCGACAGGCCTGAGGAATGCGAGCAAGGCCTCCTCGGGCCTGCTAATGGGCCACTGCCACTGCTGGCAACAGGAAAACAAGGGGTACATGACGGCACAGGGAACAAGAGGCAGCTAAGAGCCTCCAAATATTGTGACCAAGAGGAAAAGATTGTAGACATGAAGCCAAAAGTCACACTTGTCTTCATGGCCATGGTCCAAGATGGTACAACATTTTTAACTTTACTGTAATACTTTTTTTCCCTTTGTTTCTTTTTTAAATTTTGAAGCATTTCTGGTCTTTTTGACATTACTTTTTTTCACACGTCTAAACAAGAGTGTTGTTCAAACAGTGTAAGAAAGGTTGTAAAAAAAATAATGCCTACAAGTGCAAAATTTACACTTCACATGTAATCTTCCTATCTTACACTACATTGTTGCCCATCTGCTTTTGTACTCCCCTTAATCATCATTTGCCAGTTGCTGTCCACAGGACCACTGCTGTACATTCTCAACTGCTAAAAAATGACTTATACAAAAAGTATATGGCAACAACTGAGCTACAGTATCATGTACATCAGCGAAGGGGGAGTATAGGTTTCCCTAAAGTGGCTTGATTTGTATTAATGAACAGTTCATAACATAGTATAAAACTTTCCTTTTTAAGTCTCTTAAAAATTCATTTTAAAGCTAAAAGGTAACTAGACAAGTGTATCTTTGAAAGGCCATTTCAGCCCTTAATGTTCAAAATTATGTTCATAAAGAGGAAGCCTTTTAGTCTAGCTACCAATTACAACATTAACATGGAACTATTCTGTATGTTAATTTATTTTTAATTAATCTATTTGTTTTCTTTTTTTTCATTTGAACTGTTATATGTTTATATAGTCTATAGTCCAAGTGTTCGCGTGGGTTTCCTCCAGGTGCTCCGGTTTCCTCCCACTGTCAATAGGCTTGCAGTAGGTTGATTGGATTGGAAAATTGCCCGTAGGTGTGAATGTGTGTATGAATGGTTGTCTGTCTGTGTGTTGCCCTGCGATGGGTTGGCCTCCTGTCCTGGGTGTACCCCGCCTTAGGCCCACAGTCAGCTGGGATTGGCTCCAGCTTCCCCATGACCCAGAAACGGAAGAAGCAGTTGGAAAATGGATGGCTGGATAGTCTATAGTATTTGGATTGCTTTCATCATATTATCATTAACAATTATATTATAAAAAAACCTTATTGTTTTGATCTTACATTGGTTATTTACTGTTTATTTTCTGTTTAATTCCTTTTCATAGTGTGAACTTTAATTTGAACTTTAACTTTTATTAAAATTAGTTTAGAAATACAGTTGAGGGTGGTCAAAAATATAAGCCCCATGTGAATGTTTGCTTTCAAAACACACCTACAGAAATTAACCAATCAACTTTGAAACCACACCTGTGCAGTCAATTGGCTTCCTAACAACATTCATTCAGCATAAAAATACTCCAAGGAACAGAGCACTTGAACACATGAGAGGGACTGCTGTTACTCATCATGTCAAAGACAAAAGAAATCAGTCTGGAGCTCAGAAAGAAGATATTAGAGGCTCATGATAAGGGGGAACGTACACTGCCATTTCCAAGCGATTTACAGTGTCTAGAACTGCTGTATGTTGCATCATTGCCAAGTACAAGGAGACAGTTTCTGTAAGAAACAAATCTGGCTGTGGTCGTAAGCACAAGATTACAAGAACTCTGGAGAGGAAAATAGTCTGAGATGTCAGCAAGGAGCTGATCTCTTATGGAGTTGAGTAGAGTTGATGTTTCAAGGAATACAGATGTCTTATTTTTTGCGTGTATCAATAAAATATCCTAATTAAACTTAGTGGACATTGTTTTTATAGTGTATTTGTTTCCAAAATAACAAACACTTGTTGTTGATGGTCATTTCTTATGGAGAAATCAAGAGTATTGTCTAAATTCGTAAGGGGGGGCAAATACTTTTGGTCTAAACTGTATTTAATGTTAAAGTCGGAATGACTGGAGGCAGAATGGCCACTAGGAGGCCTGCAAAGAGGGGTTTAAAAGCTGCCTAAAAATGTCTAACTTCACATAAAATCATAGAACATCATAGACCAAAATCAGACCTCAGAGAGCTATTGCAAATCATTTTACCTTAAAAAGTTAGTGAAATTGAAGCTTTTTGGTTATCCCAAATGGTTACTCACCATTTTAATACATTAAGCATAAAAACATACAATTCAGTTTTATTTATATAGTGCTTTTTACAACAGATGTTGTCATAAAGCTGCTTTACAAAATCCAAATCCAAGCCCCTAATGAGCAAGCCAAGGCGGCGGAGGCAAGGAAAAACTGTATGCTGGAGCTGGAGGAAGAAACCTTGAGAGGAACCAAGACTCAGTAGAGGAACCCATCTTCCTCTGGCTGTCACTGGATGGCAGTAAAATAGACAGTTAAAGGATGAAAAACAGTCTCAGTTTATAAAGGCGGCCAGTTAGTCAGTTAGTCAGTCCATAAGTGTCATGGCTACAGTGTTACCAGAAATGACCCCACTGGACAGTAGATCAGAACTGAAGGGGTGGGGGCGGCTCATATAGTCCTAATGTAGTAGACAATCTAGTCATAATGGTAGGGAATGCAGCATTTCCTGTGTGCAGGTGGGCCAACAAGGAGTGAATGTATTTGAACAAGCAAACATTTCACCTTCTTTGAAACAGTACCTACAGTTTAAAGTGATATTGACATTTTGTAGTTTTTGTACTAATTGAAATAAATTAAAAACCAATATGTCATGTGGAAAAAGTATGTACATTTATCATGCCTTCAAGTCCACAAAATAAGAATAAGGTGTTCCAGATTAGGTGCCATTGATTGGAACCTTGCAGGTGCAGGTGGAGTCTATTTTATTTAAACCTGGCAGGTCTGGTGTTGTCTTTGCTATTGAAGTGTGTGCTATCATCATGCCAAAATCTAAAAAACTCTCTAAGCCCTTTGAAAAAAGCCAAAGAGCAGACCATCTATTGCAAAAGGAAGTGTTCAATAAGTGAAAGATTTCATCACAAGATTTGCAGGTAACGCTTGCAGCTGTTGTAATATAAGTCTATTTGTCTACAAACAGAAAGAAGATTGGACAAATTTGACGTGTCTAGGAGATGTGCAAGGAAGAACCTTTTTCTCTCCAAAAAGAACAATACAGCAAAACTATAATTTCCAAAAAAAGATACAGGCAAACCCCAGGCCTTTTGGAATAATGTGCTTTGGACAGACTTATCAAAAATAGAGTTGTTTGGGCATGGTGACGTTATACATATGTGGTGCAGACCAAAGACAGATTTTCAGGAAATACCAGCTGTGAATCGTGGTGGTAGAAATGCTATGGTTTGGGGCTGCTTTACTGCGTTAGCCATTAATTCAGTTGTGAATTCTGCATTATATCAAAGAGTGCTTAAAGATAATGTGAATCCATCTGACCATAAGTTAAAGTTAAACCAGAAGTGGACCTTTTAACAAGATAATGATCCTAAGCACACTAGCAAGGAATTACTATGTCATAGCAAGAAATGACTCAAAACAGAGAGAAGAGGGCAGTACTTTTGTATTTGATTTCTCCACAAAAAATATTATATCTGTTTTTATTTCTAGAATAAATTATTGAAAAGGCCTTTCTGTGTGGAGTTTGCAAGCTCTGGTGTTCGCGTGGGTTTCCACCAAGTGCTCTGGTGTCCTCCCACTGTCCAAAGGCTTGCAGTAGGTTGACTGGATACTCTAAAAAGCCAATGGGTGTGAGAATGTGTGTGAATAGTTGTCTGTCTCTGTTTTGCCCTGCAATGGGTTGGCCTCCTGTCCTGGGTGTACCCTGCCTTAGTAGTCTGGTGGGATAGGATAAGTATTTCTCCTTTATTTGTGCACTTTGTGTTAAAGAGAGTGAAATCGTTTGCTTGTTCAAATATGTTGCAAAAAAAGAAGTGCTAGTAGCTGCCTGCTGCTCCATGTGTGCACGTGTGATGGATTAAATGCAGAGGTCACATTTTGTTGTGGTGCTTGAGTGTGTTCACAGTGACAAATAGTCATTTTCACTCCCATCCAATCACTTGCCCCTGCCCCTCATCCAAGCACCACAAATGTATTGTTTTGTAATTTAAATGTAAATGCATTCTTTTATCTTTCTCCTCAGCTATTGCTGACCTTATCATACAAGAGACGTGACATTGTTTAATGACACTACATGTAATTTAGTGTACATGTATTTAAGCCAAAAAACTTTATGGCTGGGAATTGTGATCAGCTGGCATTTAATTGTGTGAAACTTTCATGATGATCAGTAGGAATGCTCCAAAATCCCTTGTTGCAAAATGTTCTTCCATGTGCTTATATTAGACGTAAGAAACATTGTTGTGTTTTCCTGTAAAGTTACTATTTTGGAGATACTTGTTTTTTTGGACAGTGACAATTTACTAAACTAACAAAATGAAAACTTTTACTCAGTAGAGATACAACTTTCATCCACACCCCCCCCACAACCCCCACCCACCCACCCCACACCCCCACCCCCAAGGACACCACAGCCACCAGTTTGAGAACCCTGGTTTAGAGAGTGTGTAGTGTGCAGACAAGTGTTTTAGTGTAGTGCAGTATGGAGTGCAGGACACTGTTAAATTGCTGGTGGGAAGATGCAGCCTAGGCCACATCCAACAAGGGGGTGCAGGTAACCCCTGTAATTGAGCCTATGTAGCCTGTGTTGCTTCATGGCTAAGCATAGTGTGTGTGTGTGTGTGTGTGTGTGTGTGTGTGTGTGTGTGCACATGTCTGCCAGACCTACTTGTCTGCCTTTGTTCACCAGACCCAAAGATCAATCACTTTGTATCAAGTTTAAAGGAAGTGTGGGAGGTGAGTGCTAAGATGTGCACACATACACGCACACACACTCACACACAGACCAAGGTGACAAGCAGCCGCGTGAAGCTCCAATCGATGGCAGACAAGGGAATCAGCAACAAGGAGAGGGAAAAAAAAACAATCACATATCAGATTGAAACTGACTTCTCCTTGTATCTTTAGGGCCCGGCTACAATAGATTGGACAGGAAATCCAATGGCAAGCAGAGACCGAAAGGGGAAAAAAATGGAAGAAGGGGAGGAAAAAAAAACTGATTGCTAATACGCTTCAGCCAGGGCCATTTTAATCTGTGACAGTGCAGGGATCTGGTGAAAACCATTATCACGTACTCCCTGTCTACGATAAGAGGCCTCTAATCTGTTTGCTGGAGGTATTGAACAAATGCATTTGAGGAGCCAAGAGGCATAGAGGTGAGGGTGTGAGTGTGTGTGTGTGTGTGTTTAGGGTGGCAAGTGGTGTGTGTGGTGGACTGATGAAAAATGAGAAAATGACTATGTCAAAAAAGTTATGCTTGGGCATTCCTTAGAGTGAGAGAGTGGGGGAGAGAGAAAAAAAGAGAGAGGGTAAATAAAAGATGAAAGAAAAAAAATGTCCTTCAGAGTCTTGGAGGAATTTCATCCATGACTTAAAAGTGCCATCAAGAGCAGCCAGTTTATGAAAAGGGCAAAACTCTAAGCCCCTTTAGAAAGTCTCATGACAGCCAGGAAATAGAATGTCACCTCCCTCTTAAATAAATGGTTGACCTACAAAAGAAATGACTATTTAAAGTCATGTTAAACTGATCTAATGCTGATATACAGTATGTTTTACACACTTTGTAGGAATTTGCGTTTTACAAAAGTGTGTGTGTGTGTGTGTGTGTATGTGAGAGAGAGAGAGAGAAAGAGAGACAGAGAGAGAGAGAGAGTGTGTGTATGTGTGAGTATTTCTTTGTATTATTTTTGTTTTGTGCAATTTTTGAGTGAAAAAATAAGGTATAAAATAAAAATAATGGTGCACCTTGCAAAAGTCTGTGTACCAAGCATGGTCAGTACTTAATAATAACATTTTATTTAAGGAATGTTTTTCAGGGTACTCAAAGACACTTTACATTCACATCTATAAAAAGAATAACAATAAAATAACAGTGGGCAAACAAAGTTAAATAAGCATCGAGCATTAATCCCACATTAAAATCTGATAGGTGAGTTTTGAAAAGTGATTTGAGGATGGACAAACTGGTACAGTCTTGGATGTGCTTGGGTAGATGTCACAGCTTAAATAAGTAAAATGCTAATGTAAATGCTTTTAAAATGTATTATTCTGAACACACTCAAGTACCACAACAAAATATTACCTCTGCATTTAACCCATCACACATGGAGCAACGGGCAGCTATCAACAGTGCCCGGGGAGTAGTGTACCTTGCTTAAGGGTAGCTCAGTAGTGCCCACGCCGTGACTTGACCCTGAAATCTTCATGTCCCAAAAAGGGCATAGTCCTAACCACTAGTCCACCACTGCCCCAGCTATTTGTAGCAAGCTAAGGTTTTTTCAGTTCCTGTTTGGTGGATTTTTCATCTTTCATCTTTTTCTGGTCATCTTTTCATCTTCAGCTGTATTTCCAGCTGGTGTGAGGTTTACTTCCAGAAATTGCTGATATTTAACTGAATCCATTCTTCCCTCTAGCCATGCCCAGGTGCCACTGACTGCAACACAAGCCCACAGCAGGAAAAAATCTTCATCAGTTCATGGGACTTGTTACCAAAAGATATTAGGCTTGTTTAGATGTTGCTTTACAAGCTTCAGACATTGAATTTTGTGGTGAAGATGCAGGAAATTGTATTTTCTTCTGATGATTCTTCCATGAAGGTCAAATTTCACCACTCCACAGTCTTTTAACTCTTCCTGGGTTTTTTTCAGTCAGACAAGGGTTTTGATGTACCTTTTCTAACCATTCTACAAGCACTTCTATCTGATAATCATGAGTCTTTCAGCCACAGCCACTTGTGATCTCTTAATTGTTTTACAAACTGTGAGAAAATGTGTGTCACTTGCCATGATGGTTGTGAACATACTATACCCTAACAAGCTATATCTGAAACCTTGGTAAATGTTAACTGAGAACTCTAATCTCTTGGGGTGCTCAAACATTTGCATAGGGCCCTTTTCCTTATTTTCACTATAAAATTGTTCAAGAATAATAAACTGATTTTGCTTAACATGCTGAAAATCATATTTAATCTTTAACTTTATGACTTTTGGAGAACAGTCTATCTTCAACTATTGACAAATACAGAAATTGTGACCACATAAAACCAGATACACTACTGCTAATGCATAATGTAACACACACACATACACACCAAATTATATTATCAGAAATGCGTATTAATTTTGTAATTTTCATTTTATAGCTTATTTCATTTTTGGCTGATCTGTGTGCTGCTATAGGTGTGCTAATTACTCAGAGCTCTTAGTGTGTGTGCACTCACTCCTCCGAATGCATTGCGCTGTATGTTCCCCACTCCGAGAGAGCAAGGCCTACCATGCACCTTTGTGTACCCTGCTACAGATAGCTGTGGTATGGGTGACTTGTGATCCCATGATGGTACGACCAGTGCATACAGTTGAGGCACTCAGTGTTAAAGCATAATTTCAAACAGTAGGTGCTCACCCCCCCCCCCCTTTCCCCACCCAAAATGCATCAAATGTGAAGCATTATTAAATATCAAATATAAATAGAACAATTTAAAATAAGTTAACAAATGCAGATATTATTTATCAGTATCATTTATTTTTGTTGAACTGGAAATTTTGAATAATGTAGTCAAGATGATATTAAATATAGTTAGTCGATTCCCATCTTGTAAATGGTACCTCATGTATAAATGATTGACCAAGCCATGCATTTGCCTGACCATTCTGTGCTGTGTTCCATCAGTTGTTCCTCAATGTCCAGCATATGTCTGTGGCATAAGCAGCTCAGCTCTGCTCTTTCTGCTGCTGGCTACCATGGTGAGCTGTTGACGTTTGACCCTGAGCATGAGTGTGAGCCCAACAGCTGGATCAAGTCATCACAAACAAAGCAGGGAAAGATTTATCCCCCCCAACTTATACACATGCACACACCATTGTCCACCCCATTACACTTTGGACCCCTCCATCCTGGTAAAATGCACTTCCTCCCCTTCACCATACCTACCCCACTTTGCCTGCTCAACATACCCCCTACTCCACCCCCCACCCCCCCATTCCAATTGACTGTCCCATTTGTCACACACAGAATTCTTGTAGCCCCTGGCTACTAGTTAACCTGCACTCAGAGACCCCTTCTGTGAAATGCTAAAGATTGCGGAACCGTAAAAGAGGGCCGACACGATGTGCAATATGTCAAACAGAAGGACATTTTCACTCTTTCTCTGCCGCACTGCCAGCGCAGAGCCGAGGCCCAAGGGCATCATCCACCTCTGCTCACTAACCCTTGTATAAGTTTCCAATTCCACCTGGCCCCGGGATTATGGAGCTTTTTTATTATTTATTTTATTTTATCGTCAAATTATTACAACACTGATAAGATGGAGATGATGGGGTCCCAGTGTGTTGGACCTTGACCTCTCTGCTGGTAATGGAGCTGTGTCTGTTACTCTGTCTAACACACGAACACACTGACTTAAGGGTGTTATTGTTAATGGCGTGGACCTGCTATACCAAAATGCTAATTTGCACATCATAGGTATCGGAGAATACTCACTTACTTCCTTCTGAGTCCAGTTCTCAAACACACACTCTCTTTTTTTCACACACACACACCCCTGGGATGAGAGCTAGTGCTCATAGAGATGGAGATTGGTTTTTAGTTAAATGTCAGTGGAGGTGAAAGGATAGCCCAGGGCCAGCGTTCTCTCTGCTGCCTGTCACACTCACTAGTGCACTGCCAATACGGGGGTTGGGGTCAGTATGAGGGGTCCTAATGAGTCTCTTCGTGTGTGTGTGTGTGGTGATGGAACCTCACTCAAATCTGATAATCACTGTGGGCCTGACCTCCTGCTGCCCTTCTCTACAACATCACTGTGTCACACTTCTGATTTTAGAGACTGAGACTTAAGAGGTGATCCATCAGGCATGGGGACGACAGACCTGCTGATGATGAGGTCTACGTGAGGACTTCTGGACAAGCATGATTTATAGGACCTTTGACATCCAGCTCACACTGTCCTGGGTTGCAATGGGTTTGTTTGTTCATTACTTTACAATGCATCACAGGAGGTGAGGATTTTAAAATGTATATGAAATTAGTGTAAGGCCTGAAACCAGAATCATATTTGTGGCAGTCAATATAGCAACAGAAGGAACAGTTAAGCTTACAACATTGTACAGTGTAGCTTTTCTTCAATATATGTCTATACTACTCTTGATTTGAGTGTCTCCTTCAGCACATACAAATGGAAGAAACAATAAAAACATTCATCACCAGGGTATGTACTGGATTTTGGAAGGTAGTGGACTCTTTCTAAGCTAGCCTTGACCATGCACAAGTTTAGCCAATTTGAAAATTATGAATAAAACATGGGATTGCTGTATATATCATAAAGGTTCAGTTATATTAAATCACCAGCATGGTTGAAAACAACATGACTTCAAATGTTTAGGTACACCACATGTGTCCACTCTCTGGTCCTAAAGGGCTGAGGTTTAACACAGTTTTTAGTGTTTTCCAGGACACCTGATACTACTTAGGAATAGCTAGCTGACAAATCCAATATACATGATCATCCTACAACCTACAATCTAGCTGTAGGTAAGTTATGGACCTGTTTGGTATCCAAATGTTGCTCTTTTAGTGTAGAACTGCAGGTATGAGTATGTTGCTAACAAAAACTAAATGTTAATGGTCACCCAAATCTTTTCTGTAAATATGCCCCAAATTCTCAAGCTCAAACTACATTCAGCATTTCATTATGGTGGCACTGACTTTGATGTGGTTTAGGATACAGTATGACTTACTATATGCCATGCAAATTTCCCACTTGTGGGACTGATAAAGGTTTATCTTATCTTATCTTATCTTATCTTATCTTATCTTATCTTATCTTATCTTATCTTATCTTATCTTATCATCTTACCATGCAGCTGAATGCTACAACAAGGTCTGGAGTAGGAGTATTTCTTTGTGTCAATGATTGTCAAAGGCACAGAGGTAGCTGATCCAAGATTAATACTCCATATGACTGCTTTGTGGATTTCAGCTTTGGTGTAGTTTGAAAAAACTGCCTGTACTGGTGAGGTCTGTAAATTGGTACCCTGCTAAATGATACCTCAGTGGAACCTGGGCCAAGACTTAAACCTCCAATAATGTGGACATGTCTCTAATCACTAAGCCACCACTGCCAGTTCTGGTGATCTGTTAATGGTGATTCTTATGGAAGCAATTTGGCTGACACCAAACATGTCTTGGCTGGTCAACATTGGGGTTAAATAGAAAACTTAATTGGATATCTCAACAAATAGTGAAGTTAAAGTTACTATTTGTCATTTTGAAAACATTCGAGCAGCACAATGAAATTTGATTCTGTATTTAACCCATCACACATGCATGCGTGAAGCAGCGGGCATCTATCAACAATGCCTGGGGAGCAGTGTAGAGGGATGGTAACTTGCTCAAGAGTACCTCAGTAGTGCCTGGGCCGGGACTTGAATCTGCGACCACAACTGATTCCCTTATTACTAAATTTAGTAGGTAGAAGCGAAGAGGACTAAACTGTGCTGCACAACTACCTTCCAGGACTGCTTCTGGACATCCTGATGTACTTGCAGCTCACATTTCACACAATGTCTACTAAACTTTGTCCACACTGTGACCATTTATTATTGGTCGTAATCTCTTTTGTGATGTACAAAGAGCAGATATGGTTTAGGAAAATACTCAAAAAGATAGGTTGTAAAAGAGACACTAATTAAAGCAATAATCATTTGTGTTTTCTCCTGTTGGCCATAGCTGAACCTACAGCCATCTGAAGATTTGTTTTAGCCCTTACCCCAAACCTGCCCAGGCCCTGCTTAAACCCACCACTGCCCAAGGGTACGAAGCTGAAACCCTGTTCCAGTGTCTGTGCGGATGCGTCAGCGTGAACATCTTCATGAGTGATTGTCTGTGAGTGACGTGGGCCGCCTGTCCGTCTCTGGCCGTACAGCTGTCAATCAGCCCTGGGCTCAGCGCTTCTGTGGCTGGTGTTTCTGCAGGCTGCTGGGTGTCATCAGAGCACACGGCTGACTAATTCAGCACTACTGACAGACATGCCCGCTGCTCAAACGGCATGTGGCAGGTGCCATTAAGTGGGTGCTGACCGAGGGCTGGGCCGCCGGACGGAGGAAAGGTCAGCGTTTTTGACGGCCCAAATGTCTGAGTCACAAAGATGAGGAAAGGGCTGATAGCCAAGTCTGAGCCCAGTTCCAATTAACAAATCCTCTCACCTCAGCCTGGGCCTTCCATTTTTATCTGTCCATGATGGGAGGATACAGTAAATTCAGGTTTGGACTAGGATAGCATTCAAAATAACGTAACTAAATATGAATACACTATTTGTAATTATCGGAACAATAATTTGAGCAATTCAATTCAAATAACTTGAACAGATAATACATTTTAAAAGATTTAAACAAGACACACATTTTTTGTAACTGCACAGGTCCCTTATTAAGCTCAGTAATAACTGTAAGGGCTGTTTTGGTGTGGGGGTGATGAGCTTTAGTCCTCATGTCTTTCATCTCAGCCCCCTTGAAAAATTGATTATTAGCCACTAAACATTAGACCTCTTATGGACGTGCAGATTATGTCCAGTTCTGGACTTTTACACGACGTGCAAACTATGTCCGATATTTAGCTGACCTGGACGTCAATATGCAGTTAAACATTTGAACCTCTGACTTTTGGACGTCCTGGGGACATCTAACACAGGTGCGGGAAATTGACATTATTTATGAATATATTTCTTTTTTATTTTATGACAAATATCAACATTATTGTTAATATTGTTAATGAATATGAATATATTTTATTTGTGATAAAACATCATATATTACTAATTATTTATTTGAGTACAGTATTTTGTTATCTATTTAATTAATCAACCAATTTAGGTATTTATTTATTTATTTATTTATTTGGAAATGCAATTTGTGAAAAAATTATGGTAGGCTTTCTTATGATTTCAACCAGAGCCATGTAGAGAGACTCTCTCTACATGGCTCTGATTTCAACTAGTCAACGCCACTCTGATTGGCTGAGGCAGCGCGTCATCATAACCCAACCAGTAAACACCACTGATTGGTCGTGTCAACGCGCAAATCTGAATTTTTCCTTCTTCGCTTGGCTGTGCTCAGCGTACTCGTCGGCCATTAAGTGAAAGGTACGTTCGGCCACGACAGTTAATTGTATGTTCATTTATGTAAGTGTTAGCTGTTTTAGCTTTGTGGTCTTAAACCAAACCCGAATCTGCTGTGGCTATTTGCATTGCCTCTCTTCCCGTCAGCTAACGTTAGCTAAACGTTGGTCATAGTTAAAATGGAATTGGAATTACTGAAAACGACCATAGTGCCTAAAAATCAATGTTCAGTCACGAAGTCATTGCGCTAACCAAGGCTAGGCTGATAGTCAACTTAAACTAAATCAAACATAGTTCATGAACTCTCTGGCTAAATTTGCTAAGCTAGCAGCATTCAAGCACTCTGGTTGGCTGAGCCAGCACGTCATCATAGCCCAACCAGTAAACGCCACTCTAAATGGCCGAGGCAACCATTTTTCCCTATCCCAAAGATGTGGAGGACACACAGTCGTCTCTCAGGACTGAACATTTCAACTGTTTTTTGGTTGTTGTTTTTGTATTCAATATTTGTGTGGATGGAATAAAAATGAAAATGAAAAGAAATGAGTGGGGATTTAATAGATTTTTTTTATGTGTTATTTGTAAAGCATGTTGTTTATTACTAGTTCCAGAAGGTGGAGTGCCTGTTAACCATACCAGTTAATTTTCCTGTAGCTTTGGCTCAGCAGCAGATTTGAACTTGAAATGCTTTACACCTTTGTATGCATCTTCAGTTATCTGCTGCTGAGACAATCAAAGGAAATATGTACTGGAACAGTATGCCACCTTCTGACATGGCAATTATGCACAGAGCCTAGAAACAGTAGACCTGTAAAAAAACGATGTCTAAATTTTACGTAGAAAAGACGTTCACAGCGACCTCATTTGGACTAGAATTAACCCTTATTCGGAGGTCCTTGGATTGTCAATAATGGACGTTCGGAAGGCGTCAAAAGTACTTACCATTTTTATATGACTGATCAGTTTTTTATATTTAAGTCATGAAAATCAATTTTATGTCCATGAAGAGTTTTAAGTGTCATTTATTGGAATGTTTCAGCTTTATTTGTAGGGTGTGTATCAAACGGTGCAATATTTCCTTGTTCAAATATGTTGACAGAACTAAAACTAAAAATGTCCATGCCGTATGAAATACCAGACAACCGGCCCAGCTCACGACCCCCCCCCCCCCCCTCCCACACACACACACACACACACGAAAGTTATTTTTAGCCATACGGAATAGCCAATATCAGTTCACCCTCCATTAGGATACAAGAAAATATTTTCGCAACACCTTTCCAGAGAGACAGTATTTAACAATACAGTAACAATATTTACAGAGAGTTTTGTTAGTTAAAAGTAGATGGTGAAGGCTAAAAAATTTCATAAAGCTAAAGAATGTAAGGACACATAAGACACTCAAGAACACAATAGTATTTGCCAGCACTTTCTTTCTTTACCCCAAAAATATCGCTAACGCCAAGGTAACGCAATCAGTTTGCCCACCTAAGACTCCTAGCCTGAGGAGAGACGGAAAGAGGCGGGCTAAGGGTGTATAAAACTCCAAAGGACGGATTCAGAATCATTGTAGCTAGCAGCGCCCGCTATAAATGGCTACATTTGGACGCTCAGATGGGCGGCGGTATGTTTACCATTACAAACTAAACCAACAACAAAAGCTTCGAGGCAACACAGAAAGAGAAATGTTAGAAATTAAAATAACAGAATTTTCTGCCTATTACACCCAAACTCTTGGCAGACGTTCAAGCCCTTAAATAGTAAACATGAATTGATTTTTAACAATGTTGACAGCTTAAATCACCGTAAGTAAAATGCATTAGTCATTTAAAACGTATTGCTGTACATTAATATTTTACTGTTCTTGCATTGCTTGCTTTGGAGGTAATGCATGTAAACAGATGCTACTACAACTCGTTGAAATGATGGGACTCTGCTGTACTGAAAAACTGCTGAAGATAAAGAGCCTTATAAGAGTTTACTGGTGTAGCTGTAAATACCATACACCCATCAGCCATAACATTAACACCACTGACAGATAAAGTGAATAACTATCTAGGTATTGCATTACAATGGCACCTTACGGGTTGGAATGTACAAAGTGAATGCTCCGTTCTTGAAGTTGATGTGCAGAAAGAGCATAAAGATCTGAACCACTTTCACAAGGGCCCTATTTTGATTGCTGGATGGCTGAGTCAGAGCGTCTCCAAAACAGCAATTCTTTTTGAGTGTTCCAGGTATACAGTAGTTAATACCTACCAAAAGTGAACAACGGTGATTTGGTAATAGAGACATAGGCACCCAATGTCCCTGTTGCATGTGGGGAGTGAAGGCTAGCTTGTCAATTCCGATCCCACAGAGGAGCTACTGAGGTTAAAAAAAGTGAATGCTGACATTAATAGAAAGGTGTCAGATCACAGTCAGAGCTGTTTTAGCAGCATAAGTTGGACGGGCACTACTGAGGAACCCTTGAGCAAGGTACTGTTCTGCTACACTGCTCCCCGGGTGCAGTTTATAGCTGCCCACTGCTCCACGTGTGCACATATGATGGGTTAAATGCAGAGATCCAAGCAATTTCCTCCCGGATCAATAAAGTTAGTTAAATTAAAAATTAAATTAAATGAGAAGGACATACTTAATATTAGGCATGTGGTGTCAATGTTATGGCTAATCAATGTATTTGATGTGTCTATGTGAAGAACTGCAACTTTGCAGATGGCAGAAAGCTGATAATGTTGTGGTGCTGACAGGACCAGGGTTCAACAGTACTTTACAGACAAGCATGGCAATACCACATTTGTACTGCATTGCAGACAACTTCACCATTGTTACATGCAATGTACAAACCCCATTTTTAGAAAGGTCTTTTAAAAAATACAATAAAAACAAAAATCCATGATATGTTAATTCACATAAACCTTTATTTAACTTTATTTAAGATTTTTGATATTTTTACTGATTGACTTAACTGTATTTTGTAAATATAGACACATTTAATTTGTATTAAACTGTGCTGGACACTGGCCCCCAGAACTGGATTTGGGCACCATAGCCATAAATGGGTGAGAAAATAATACGATTTGTATAGTGTGATATATTTTCTTTCCTTTGTATGAACATGTCATGTAAATGTTAATAAAACATCTGTTTATATTTTGTCTTTGGATTTGAGGAGCGAGATGAGGAGGCAGAGCCATCAGGTCGAATGACCGAACAGAACAGAGAGACCAGGGTGGCAGAGAGAGCAGGAACTGGGTGAGAACTAGTCAAAACAATATAACTACAATGCCAAGAGGAAGTGTGAGGTGTCCTGCACAACACCTGCATTGTTTATGCTACTGTCCAGGCTATTGTCCACCCCAACATGTTCACTTCATTAAACCTCATACTGCTCTCCTTACTGACATATGTAGTAAATAGCTTCACTTGTCAGACTGCAAAGACAGGAATGTTGCAATAAGCAATTTTATTCCAGTCATGATAACCATTTACACAAATTACAGGAATACTTCATGCAATTTTTTTTCTGTTGCATGTTTTAAGTCACTCTTCACTTTAAAAATCTTTTTACAAATATACTTATGGGTAAAAACTTATTAATATAGATTTTTTTATATTCAAAGTAGAACAAGAGAGAAGAAGTAGCCAAGGGAGAGTAATGAGTAGTTACCCTTATACCAATTCCTTTTTAATGTAGGGGTCCCCTTTATATTTCCCAATAAAGTGAAATTGTCTGTTTGCTTGTTATTGTCACTATAGAGAAAGAAAGGAGGAGGAGGAGGGAGTAAATGCAGGTGAAATTAGACAGAGACAGCAAGATGGAGAGGACAGAACACAGCGAGAAAGCTAAAAAGACCAAGGAAACAAATATTCAAGATAAAGTACCCAAGTGGAAGTTGGGTGTAAGTAGCAACCACTATTATAATGTTTTTGTTTTGTGTAATGTAACACTGATTAAACCACTCAAACGTCTCACATTTAGGACGTTCAGACTACCATGTCCGCTAACATAGCATATTTTAACAACAGATAAGAGAAGTGATGTACAGCAATATACAGCAATATATAGCATAGCTGTTATTGATTTTCATTCATGTTATTCAATTCATTTTCTTGGTTCTAGACACATTTCACATTCGTATTGTAGGTGGTGGTGGGGGGACACAAGGCTTTGGTTTGCCTATTGTTCTATAGTTCTGTATGTACTGGTTCAAAATGTACAAAAGCCACATCTGCTTGACTGAATTTTGCCTTTTATGTATTAACACATTTGGTTGAAATTCTTTCACATATTTATTAATGACAATAGCTTGTCATGGTTAACTTCCTCACACTTGTTAAAAAAAACCCTTGTTTTTAACCCTCTTGTCACAGTCACTTCCGATTTAAAAATAAATCTTCTTTTTGGTTTTGCTTAAGATCAAAAGTTAAATTTTTAGATGCAAATCAGTACTTTATAAACCTTGTTCTGCAGAAACCAATCTTTATTTTGTTGTTTTATCCTAGTCCAATTAATCAGGGCTAATTAACAAGCCTTTCTTGGTAACTGGCAGTTCTACGCTACTACCACAGGACCAGGGCTGGGAACCACAGATACAAATGATGTAATCCTCACTGATATAGCATTATTTAAAATATCATTTGTACTAGGGTTGTCATGCTATTATGTGTCTCTACATGATTATTGCAGCCAAAAGAATTTACAAAATTATGTTATTGTAATATATGTCTTTATCTAGCAATTGAAGTAACAATTAAATGGTAATAGGGATTCAGCATTATATAGAGCTTTTTGATTTTTACACTTGAATTATAGGTAGATCTCACACACACAGGTGGACACACATATACAAAAAAAACCTTTCTCAAAAGAATAATAGAAACATTAAAAAAACATACATGCTGTTTCTCATGCAATGTTGTAGAACAAATCTATAATTCTGCGCAACTGTGGGGCACACATCACATGTATCAAAGCAATAAGTGCAAGCGTGCCAGTGTTAGGCTAATCAACATTTTAGCCATTTTTGTAAGGGTTTCCAAAAAATGTGTGATATAAAACTGAAATGTAATAATGCAAGTGTTCAAGAATCTTTCATGGTTAGAAAGAGTCACACAAGAGTGTGGAACATATGCAGCAATGGGAATAACTGTTAATAAAATAAACTCCAGCTGAGGGTTAATGGACAGTAAAAAACATCCCAGAGTAAAAAGCTTTAACAACACAACTGGGATCTTTAGGTTATTAATTGCGTTCATTAATCGTTTTAGTATGAGCAAACTAACTGTAGCTTACTCTCTGGATGATGTCCAGATGATAGAAGCACCTGGGTGTGTGGTGGGGGGATGGAGTGATTAGGAGCAATACTGGACTATAGGAATGTGACATATCACTGTCAAGTTCAAAGATGACTCAACTACATGGTCACTGTCTATAATCTGTCTCTGCCTGTGTGGAGGGTATGGAGTGGCCGGGGTGTCTATGAATCATCTGCTGTCACGTCCTTCCCTCACACCATGCATACCAACATCCACAAGTGGTGATAGCAGCAGGTTTATAAGCCTTGCTTGACACATGCGCACACACGCACACACACACAGACGCTCTTTAAAGGCTCAGTGCTCCAACTATCGCCACATGGTGGTGAACTTTGGGAGAGATAAATGAATATCCCCATACACATAAACAACATCACACAGGGCCCTCCTCAACTCTTCCCCACTAATTCCTATTCATTTAAACGCCACATGGGCAGGCCGCACAGCCAGAGACACATTCATTATTTAGCTGCTTTTGTTTATGAATAGCTTACTGGTGCAGGCCCAAGCCTGCATGCAATGGGCCTCGTAAATCACTGGCACTGGGTCGTTTTTTCCAGGGGGTTCGCTCACCCTGTGTGTGTGTGTGTGTGTTTGCATGTGTACATGTGTGAGTGTTCAGCTCGAGGACGGTTTGTCGTCAATTTACCTTTGTGCTCCTCTTCCCTCTGTTTAATTAGTAATGAGGACAAATATTTGTTTGTTCCAGGGGCGAGAGAGAGAGAGAGAGAGAGAGAGAGAGAGAGAGAGAGAGAGAGAGAGAGAGAGAGAGAGAGAGAGAGA
>JBBPDA010000013.1:17022264-17056296 GCA_037974385.1 Arnoldichthys spilopterus | reverse complement strand
AGAGAGAGAGAGAGCGAGAGAGAGAGAGAGAGAGAGAGAGAGAGAGAGAGAGAGAGAGAGAGAGAGAGAGAGAGAGAAAGAGAAAGAAAATGTGAGAAAGCAAGTAAAGGAGATTGAGGGGAGAGAAAGAAGCTTGATCCCCCTCTGGACAAAATTAAAGTCAGTGCTCTCTGTCAGCCTGTGCTGTTTCCCACCCAGCCTCTCTCTGTGGGGCCAGTGGGGAGATGGGGGGAGGTGGGCTGGTGGAGTGATGGAACAGCCTGAGGTTGAGGGTAAACACAAATGAGCATCAACAACAGCCCCAGCATCCGCCCGCCACCACCGGCGGCAACTCCCCCTGTCTTTATTTATCACTGGGCGCCCAGCGGAAGATTTACCCCAGTCGTTTTTTTTTCAACTGGAGTGAAAGTACACAGTACAAACCTGGGCTGTTTAACGTAGTCTCGTCTATAAATAATCTCACTTCGCCTGCATTTGTCAACATGCATTTGTCACCCCTATTGAGTTACACTGTGGGATTCAACTGGCTTCCTCCCCCGCTCACTAAAGTGCCGTGGCCCTGAATGACAGAGGGAAGGTACTTGCACAGGCACTGTCCTGCTCAGTCCACTGTTCAGACATAGAGACTTCTGAAATGGACTCCAGGAGCCGAGCCTCTTCTGTGCGCCATACTGCTTTTAATGACTTCCTCTTTGATGTTTGGGCCCAGTCTTCAAAGCGGAATCGCTTAGAGGTAGCCTGATGTGTGTGATTAGTCAGTCTTCTGTAATTTAAGTGGTAAAAAAAATCTCATCCTGGACTTAAAGTGACTATTTAAGAGAGTTAGAGGACTCTGTGGAGTTGAAGGTACCCTTTTATACTGTTGTAGATCCAAAATACTTAGTAAAATCTTCTTCTAAAGTCCTGATGCTGCCCCTAGGAACAGCCTTGAAAAAGTAACAGGCCCCCTCGCTTGTTACAGAGCAAAGCTTGTGGAAGAGCTGCTATCCGTGGTGCTGAAAATGAGCAGCCTCTCTATTCATAGCAATAGAGATCTTTCTGAGCAATTTCTGTCTGGATTCAGGCCTTAGAGCTTAAACAGCTTTGGTGAATAATGCTTTATCTGAGACTAAGTGTTGAGTTCTGCGTACTGGAACCCATTCTGTGTGTATCATACTTTTGTACACTTTTAAATATTTGGAGCATCAGCATTTTTGCCAAATATGCTATAAGATTATCAGATGAAAGTGACTGTCATTGTTAACACCCTCAAGCACCACAACGAAATGTGACCTCTGCATTTAACCCAGCACACATGCACATGTGGAGCATCAGGCAGCTACCAACGGCGGCCGGGGAGCAGTGTAGTGAGATGGTACCTTGCTCAAGGGTACCTCAGTAGTGCCCGGTCCAGGACTCGAACCTTCAGGTCCCAAAGGCAGGGTCCTAACCACTAGGCCACCACTGCTCACCAAAATATGTCAGAAGTGGGATTTGAACCCACACCTCCGTTCGGAGTCCAGAAACCCTGTTTATACAGAAGGACTGAACCTTGAGTCTGGTGCCTTAGACCCCTCGGCCATCCTGACAACTGATCCTGATGTTGGCTTGCTAAACATTACATTAAAACATGAGAAAGGCCTTTTGTTTTTTTGTGCATCAAAGATATCTGGATATCCAGTCCATTTTATGTTTTTACCAGTTTATAAAAGCAACTATAAACATACTTACTAACTTTATCTTTTTAATAGTGTATGGAACACTTATTTAATGTCTTTATTTTTTATCTTATTTTTTATTTACATAATTTTGTTATTTGTTTCTTTAGCTAACCTTAGGACTGCTTTAGCTTCTGTGCGACATGCTCTCTGTTTTTTCTTGAACTTTTGTTGAACAGCACAACGTGTTCTCTGGCCTTTGCACACAAACTTAACAAGGTCTATTCTGAAGAACCCCTGTAAGCACTGCTTACCCAGTATGCATCGCTCGCGGACATCTCGTCCGAGCTTTAATCATGCCTTGGCGATGTACGAGATTATGCATAACCCATGTGGCATGATGCACAACCCTGCACCTAACTGCCTGACACGGAGTGGAATATAAAAACAACAACTTTCGCCCGGCTCTTATTCCTCTCGATTTGTCTTGCTTAGAAAACAAACAGGCCATGAGCGGATGAATAAATAAAGGCTGCAGAATGGATGGCGGGTAGCGGGGTATCGAAGAGGTGCAGAGGGGCCCTTCGGGAGTGCAGGCCCAAAGAGGAGGCCTTTCTCCAAGGCATGGCTCGAGCTGCAGGCATGGTGTTCATCATGGTGTCTAGCCTGGGAAGGGGACCATCCATCAGGCCACACGCATCACGGATCATGGGGGTGGAGAGGAGTCGTCACCGGTCTGCAGAATTGGTGGGGTGTCGGTATTGGGGGTGACATGGAGACGGACTGATTTATGTTGCCTGCTGAGACCCAAACCCTTTTGTGGCTCTACACTCTGGAAAGTTGCTGCCATTCAACCCAATGAAGCGATTGCGTGGGACAATAGGACTTTTGCTAAGTAAGAATGTGCAGATTTTGTAGGCATGTCAGGATCCCAAAATGAGATGTGGGCTAGTTTCCTATGTTTAACTTTAACCTGATCATACTATACAATATCATACTATACATACAATGCAGTGTTTCTGATCAGCAGTAAATAAAGTTGAAACTAAAGATGTGGCATAAATGAATGTGATATTTAAGGCTTGGTTAAGAGCGAGTGCTTCCTCTGTGCATGCATGCATGTGCCTATTATGCTAAATCTTCTGCGTTACTTGTTGTATTTGTATCACAAGTATACGTTTTGCTGCTGCACATGTCACAAGTGACATGTTTTGCTTTGAAATATCATTCATTGTCCAAAAAGAAGCATAACTACAGACATAAAAGGTAAATCACATAAATGAATGATGAAACATTTGAAAAACGATGTGCAAAGACAAAGAGAAAAGGGTCTTAGAACAGATTGTGCACATTTACTTCATATCATTCCTCTGTTAGCAAGGATCTCATTTATCCTTCCTGCTGCGGGCAGGGTACATATCACTGTGAATAAACACAAGAAGCCACATAATCAGTAGCTTTGAATAAGGAAACAGAGACCAGAGGTTTATAAGAACCGATTTATCTGAGCCTGCACATACTTTGTCTGTCTGGCCACTCATGTAGCTGCAAATATATTCCTAATCTCTTTGCTTTTCTACATCTTTAATCTTTCCCTTTTATTCACCAGTTATGGTGCTTCTTATTCCTGCCCTGGCAAAACATTTGCACATAAAAATAAGTGGCTGACTCAGGAGCTATCGGCGACTTGCTTTCCGATCAATAACCACCGTGCAAATGAGAGGCGTGCTGTAAAGCAGGCAGGATATGAGTAACTTGTGACCTGGGAATGCAGTCAGTGTTCGAAGAGCAGCAGAGCAAGAGCTGGCCATCCCAGCAGGCTCTAGGCGCCACATGCACGTACTCGCCTCAGCAGCATTGATCAGAGAGGATTCTTCTCTTACCCAGAGCTCAGTGCAGGGGACCCAGGAGAGCGCTCTTAGCGGCGGATTAAACAGCAGAGGGACGGCGTTCTAGTCGCCCAGAGCCAGCCCCAATAAAGAGCACTTGCTTTATGACAGAGTGAGAGCACTGCTGGCTCAATGTAACCGCTCGATAGCTCATCTTCCGCAAAATTGCACTGTGTTGACGAGTGGAAAGGGGGGCCATAATCAGCCCTGGACACAAATATTACAATTACAAGGAATGTGAGAGGAAAGCAGTGTGGTCAGCTTCACCATTCTATTTACTTTACCTTCAGGGGTAATGCAAGGCATCCTGGCCCCCCTGAGAGAAACCTTTAAAGTAACACACAATCAAAAATGGCATGGTAGTTGCTGACATTTTCCAGAGCCCCTAAATTGTTCAGGACTGTCCCCCTATTTCGGTGGACCAGATTATGTTTAACAAGTGCATGTATACCAAGCAGTTTACAGTAGTAGTCTTCCCAGGATCTCTTACCTTTAACAGGTGCAAGCCTGACTTAATTAGGAAATCAAACATTCAACCCCCATGTACGGACAATAGTGGTATCCACTATGCTATCCAACAGTTCTTGTGGTAAAAGCTTATGTAGGCACATGAGTGCAAATATATTATATACAGAGTCAGCCTCCATGTCAGTGGCTTTATTAGTGTCAGTAGCGTATGACTGAGCATCGGTAAACAGAAGTAAAGAGGCATGCACTGGTAATCTGGCCATTTTGTCTGCACCTGAGAGGATGGCTTCATTTGAGCAGAGCTGACAGGCAGCACATTCCTGTCACTGTTCAGCCTGTAATTAAACATTACAATGAGTGGAGGCTCAAGAGACAGCCTGGCTAATTAGCAGCTGAATGAGACCCTCACTCTCTCTATCTCTCTCTCCATCTTTCTCTCTCTCTCAATTCTCTCTGTGTGTCTGCTTCTCTAGAGACATTTAGTTAAACACAATGAGACGCAGAACCATGTCAATGGAGATTGTACTTTTAGTAGATTTAGCTCAATAGTTCCCAGGCATAGTCCTGGAATACCCATGCACTGCATATTTACATGTTTTTTACTAATCTAACTCAGTTCAACTCAGGAAATACTTGTTAATGATCTCAGTTAGCTGTACTAGTTGTGGTAGAGCTACAAAACAGACAAAATAGCTTAGTAGAGCTATTCCTGGACCAGGACCAAATAAAGCTAAAAGGTGGGGAAAGCCTTGGTGTACATTGTGAGTGGTAGAAACTAAATGCAGCTTCAGTCTTTTTCGTAAGTAAGTGAATTTGGTATTGCGTATTTGCATGGCTTTACTGGACATGTTACACTTCCGGGGCCGCAGTGTGTGTACAGCTTTGGCCAGGAGAGGACATGGAGGCCTTTGGCTCTGTAATTAGACTGGTGGTGGTGTTGTGCCCTGGCCTGATGGCTAGGCCGTCAAAAACAACATGCTCCAATTAACATCCCCTTAATGCTGCCGCCGCCACGGACCCCCAGCACCCCCCTGCCCCTTTAGAAGTGCAGAATCAAAGAGCCAGGAGGCGCTCGCACCAAGGACATAATTGGGCTGCCCTCTGACCCCCGTACCTTAAATCAGCCAGCTCGACTGTGCCCAAACACTCCCCCGTGCTAACTAGCTCTCGCAGCCAACCACTCATTAGACACAAATACCCCAAGCTTGTGAAAAGAAAAAATGGTGTGTGCTGACACACACACAGATGCATGCTGTAAAATGGCTAGGCTTCATCATCATCATCTTTTTCCATCACACGCCCAAATCAAATAGATGGCACTGCAGTTCATGGCTAAATAAGCATAACATTTACATGTACAAAGTTTGTCCCTGCTTTTTGTGTCTGCTGTTGTATTAAATTTGCTCCAATTAATGCAGCGTGCAAAACAGACCTGGGCTGGGAACAATCAGGTATTGAAAAGCTCACCATGCCACTAATGCTAGAATGAGAGACTGCTGTTCATTAAGCCACCGTGTCCCGAAGCGGCAGCTTGTCCTCTGTTTAGATGCTGTGCTCTTGAGTGGTGCTGATAGCGAATGAGGTGCCACATCATTAAAACCTTGTGCAGTTTGCATGGAAGTTATTGAGACACCTTTATTTACATCTGTACAAACTCTATAAAACTGTGCTTTTGATTGCTATAATGACTCATCGCAAGCATCTGGAGGAGGTACAGAACAGAAATACAAGACATAGCCAGACATAACTATAGTCCTAATTTCAACCATGAGCGGAACAAGCTTCATTTATTATTATTTTTTTCTGGCAGTGCATGGCAATGGTTCTTCATTTTATGACTATGACTGCCATAAAAAGGCTGGCTGCTGCTCCTGTGGGAGGCTATTTACCGCACACGCTATCATCGTTATATGTTGAGAGTGAGGAAATACATATTTCTGTCTTTTGCATAAAGTATGACCAAAGCATCTGCAGCATGTAAGATCGGCAGTAAAATAAGGGTGTAATAAAACCCAGTTGCTTGTTTGTTGTGCACATGCACATGCTAGCTGATTGCTGATTACTTGCTGTTGAAGATAATATGGAAATAGGAACAGGACTCTCAGAGACAGTGGGTGGCTAGCTAGCAACCCGGTCTGGCATTCATTTTTACAGTTGATTAGAAGACAATATTGCACAAAATTTAAATTAGATGCCTTTTATATAATTCGACATTGTCCGAGGACAAAATCCGCAACAGTGGAACAGTGTAGACGCGAAGGTTTTCTTCTTTATGAGAATTCCCTTGCAATGCAGCCCCCTACAGATTGGAGGACTGTTTATGGTGACATTTGCCTCTTCTGTCCTGGTGTGTTCTTTAAATCATGTGGAGGAAGATGTGCTAGGGACACACTAAGTAACAGTGCATGGAGATTTTGTGCCCAGTGCGGTGGGACTGGGACATGGGCAGAATTAGCAGAAATAAATGATCCCAAGGCCAGTGAAGTTATCCAAAGTGTAATTTAGCTGCGCCAGCAGGGAAAGCAAAGGAGGCCATGCAAAAGCCCTCCATCAAACAACCATGGCAGGTGCTTCAGCATTGCAGGCATGCTAATGAATAGAGAGGCCCCTACTTTAGTCGACCACTTCTTTCCCACTGAAGTAGTTCTCTGCGGCCCCTGTCGACTTAGCCGGCCGGTGCACTCATGGGAAATTACCCTAAATAGGCTCTCCCTCTCTCAGTGTGAAGTATATACCTGTGTTAACCTCCCTGCAGAGGGCACACTCCTGCACCCGCTCACCCCCTCTCTGCCATGCCACTTGACCAGGGAGGGCACCGGGGTTACTCGCCGAAGGTGGAAGCGATGACTTTATGACTGTGAGGCTCTGAGCAGTGGGGGCCCTCTCCTACTTGCCATTCCCAGCTAAAATTAACTAGTGTGCTGTCACTTGAGCATAGTCCTGGAATTGATGTGACATGCATTCGGCCAGGGCTGTCCAGCTTTTGTCCTGGTAGTTCTTAGTCCAGCACAGTGTGATGATTTCCCTGCTCAAACACACACATTCAACCCAGCAGTTGGTTACCAGTCCTATGTCTCAATAGTAGCACTAAGCATTCCTTTCTTTCTTAGTCAAGGGCTGTCATACAATACATTATTGACAGGATATTTTTTTTAACATGTTTTCCTAACCTTCGACCCATCTCTAATCGTGTATACTGACACACAGCTGCTCATATACTGTATGTTGCTACAACAAAATCATAGTCTTCTCATTTAAAAAAAGTTTGTAAATAGCAGTATCATCATATCACATCAAATCAATATTTATATCAATAACCGTTTTAACACAATTTTCTAAGTACCCTAAGCAATATTGAAAACTATACTTTTATTAAGACAATAATTATGCAGGATTTAGAATTCCTGATTGTATATATGATGCAGTGTATGTTCAAACCATGTCTTTTTGGGACTGTCTTTGTCTGCAGGTGCACAGTTATGCTAAAACTGTAAAAGGGTCTTCCACAAACTGTTTTCACAAAGTTGGAAGCATATAATTGTCTATATTGTTTGTTCTACTATAGCATTACCCTTCACTGGAACTAAGAGACCTAACCCAAACTCTGAAAAAAAGCCCCAATCCATTGTGCCTCCACAACCATACTTTACTGTAGTGAGGCACTATTCATTAGTCCAGAGAACATTGCTCCAGTCTAGTGGCAACATGCTTAACACTACTCCAACCTTGCAGCATTTGTACATCATTACCTTAGACCTGTGTACAGCAGCTTGGCCTTCACGATCAATTTCATGAAGCATCTGATACACAGTTGATGCACTGATGTTGCTTCTTGAGGCAGTTTGGAAGAGTAATGCAGCAGAGGATAAGTGGTTCTACATGCTTCAGCATTCAGTGGTCCTGCTCCTTGAGCTGGCCTGGTCTAGTGCTTTGTGGTTGACTCATTGTTGCTCTTAGGTGCTTTCATTTCACAGTACCAGCACATACATTTGACTTATCCTGATCTAGCAAGGCAGAAGTTTCCCAAACTGACTTATGATGAATGTGGCATCCTATGAAATTGTCACTGAGTTGTACTGCCAATGGAGATTGCATGGCTATGTGTGTATTTGATATGCCTGTTAGCAATGGGTGTGGTTGACACATCTGAGCTCAATAATTTGGAGGGATGGCCACATACTTTTTGCCATATTGTGTATATATGATATATAAACTCATAGGTAGGAATGTTTAGCCACTTTTGCTCTTTCTGGATGTCGGTAATGGAAAACCTGCGTTTACATGGTAAAAGTCAGTGTTCAAATGATTTCTGGCCTCTCAAGTTGCAAGAGGAAGAGTCTTCAACCATGTTGACTCTCCCTGATCTCTGGATTAGTGTAAATTCTACAAGAAGCCACACTCAAAGGCTGACCCTTTCCTGGTCCCTACCATGCTCTCCACTTCACTTAGGATCTCATCTGTAGGTGTCTCTCCACTATGATGCATGGTCTCAGAAAGAGCAGCCTTGAATAAGACACCGAGCTCCTGCAGCACAACGGCCATATTCCGCTCATTAATGGAACCATCATGTTAATTTTTGCCCCAGAACCAACTTAGCAGTGGTGTTTAATTTGCCTTTTCCATTATTGTGTTATTGGCCTGAGCCTTTATCTTCTCTGGGCGACTTTCGCTTTAACCTTGAACCAGCCAGCTTGATGCTAATGACTTGAGCCTGTTGAGTAAAGAGAGAGAGACATGCCGTTTGTACAAATCAAGCGAAAATGAGTGAGGAAGGAGAGAGAGGGAGAGAGAGCGAAGGAAATATGGGGAGGGTGTGCAGAAAAAGGTTTAGATGTCGGTTCAATTGTCTTCTATCTGTAGCTTCCGTCCCCTTTAATCCTTGGGCCTAAGCACAAATTAATCTGGAGAGCGCCACCTTATCAGCCATGCCTTTCATACCCCCCATCGACTGTTTTTCACACACAAAACAAACACACACCAAATGCCCACAAACTCACTCACATAGGCACACACACACACAACATCACAGCTAAGTGATTAAAATAATGTGGCCTGAGCAATGTGTGTAGAACGAACAGGGTCAGGTCAAGGGTGAAGATTTCTCCTTTGTCTTCTTCAAATGCCTTTGAGTCCCTCTATCTAAGGACAATCACAGGGCAACACACAGCAACCTAATCATACAGTCTTAAGACCAGTCACCTCAATATGTAATGGTTACGTGTGCAAAAAAAACAAAAACAAAAGTGAAATGGCACAAAAGTTGGTGCAAGTCATTTTATGTTACAGGTTGAACTTTTCTGCAAATTGCCTCTTTTGCCGTGACAAAACACCTCAAAGTTTTAAGAGGATGAAGAGTTAAAACCTTGGGAGTACGCCAAAGTGAAAAAGAGACAAAGACATCGCTGGTCAGACAGAATTAGTCATTCTCTGTTGAGTGTGTATGCTCTGTCTGCGAGGTGCAGTGACACAGTAGAGGCTGGTTAATTAGAATTGTGTCAGTGAGTAAATGTGCTGTGACCTGGGCCTCTGCACACGCAATCTCCAGCGCCACAGACGACCCTTTCAGCTGCTTCACCAGAGACCCCTGACAGGCCTGTCAGCCTGGCTGCAAGTGTGTATGTGTGTGTGAGAAAGAGAGAGAGCGAGAAGGGCGGGGGTGGACATCAGACAAGAGAAAGCAAGAGAGAGAGAGAGCAGCAAGAGAGGAAGGAAGGACCCTTGTCCGTTGTTGTCCTAGAGAGCCCTCCAGCCCTGCTCCAGGGGCTAGGAGCCACCAACGCTCCCCTGAACTATGGTAATGGGGCCTGGATGAACTCTTCAAGGGCCTCAAAAAGCCTCTTGTTCAGCAAGCAGCCAGTGGTGGAAAGAGCTCGGGAAAAGGCCCACTTGTCAGGGCCCTGAGTTGGAGTGGAAGGAAGGGATGACTTTGGGACCTCGACGCTTCACTCTTCGCTGCCTCCAGTCATTACTGGCCCAGCCCCTGTTCTCTCTACTTCAAGTGAGGGGGTCAGATAATACTTGGATGTTGGACTGTTCTCAACACTGCAGTGACACTGTCATGGTAGCTGAGTGGTAATGTGTTTGATGATGCAGGTGCAGGTCTAGCAGGCCTGATGACATTGCTGGGGTTTTCACCATTTATGAGGAGCTAGATGACACAAATTGTACTTGTCTCTTGTGTACCAGCAAGGATTTCTCAGGCCAAGATATGTACGAGAGACACATCTAGAGGCAACTTCTTGTGCAGGATTACAGCAAAATTCACTGTTATCAAGGTTGCTCTAGCTGTGGAGAGTTGAAATCATAGTATCCACTCCTTGACTCACCCGGGAGTCAGGGTTTACTGTTGCAGGAATGAGTTTGAGTAGCATTAGTTTGTTTAATAACAAGAAGTTAAGGTGACATTTTGTTATTGTGAACACACTTCATCACACAAAGTGCACCACAATGAAATGTGACCTCTGCATTTAACCCATTCAAACATAGAGCAGTGGGCTGCTATCAGCAGCATTCAGGGAGGAGTGTAGGAGGATAAGACCTTCATCAAGGGTATCCAGTCGTACCAGGAACGGGACTTAAACCTTCAGCCTTCTGATCACAAGGGCAGGTCTGGTTTAATTTCTGCTGTATCCATGTATCAATGCTTCTGGCTCTTTTCTGCTTACAATGAAGTAGGTGTACATGTAAAACGTATCTCCAAGTTTCTTTGGACTATGACCTTTAAATATCCAGAGTGAGGCTGAAAATTCAAGCTCTAGCTAGCAAAATTTTAATAATTTTGGGTTGTTCAGGAACTATTGTGCAAGCCTACTAAGGTTTTACTTGAAGATTTATTTAAATATACAAACTAACACTAAGGCAAAAACAAAGATTAGAAAAATAACAAAACATACAAAGAACTCAGGGGTATAAATGCCAGGGACATGAACAAGATGAACAGGGTAGATGCAACAGAGATGCAACAGTATACTACAAAGGGAAATTAAACAGAGAACCGAGACAGACTAAGGAAACAAGAGGGCTTACATAGATAGACAAAATGAGGAGCACCTGGGCAGGGGCGAAGATGAGAAACAAGAAACAGGTTACCGGGGTGGACACATAGGTGGGGCTAAGGCAAAACATATACACAAGGACAGAAGTACATGGGATAGACGACGTAGCACGACGAGACAAGATGAGACGTTACAAAAATGGTATGAACAAAACAGTCTCCCTTAGCAGGAGGTAACATTTATTTTTATTGTGTGTAACATTCTCTGCTCAGGCTTAATTTGATTTTTTTTGCTTGACATGCTAAATTTCATTATATTCATGATCTAATGACAGACCTGTTATCCATCTGACACTGTTGTCGAGTGCACCACTCAAAGCTCTGCCTTCACCAGACATTGGATTACTTTAGAAATTTTACACTTTTCTTGTTCTTACCCTGCAATGTGTTTCTGACAGGTGATTGTATCTTACAGTAATTTGAGTAGCTGTTTCAACCCATTCAAGAAAAAGCTTCTCAAATAGAATTTTTTTTTTCAAATAGTGGTTTTTAAAAACAAAAAAAAAATGCAAAAGGTCACATGTCTGGTCTAGCAGGAATGTTAGCAAGGCAGTATGTGTGCAACCTTCTCGTAGTTATTTCAGCCTCTTTTACTCTGTCCTCTCAACCAACGCCACCCCCCCATGCTCATGCACACATACACATTCACACACACACATACACACACACACACACACTTATACACACACATCTCCCTCTCTCTTTCTCCTCTTCTCTGTCTGGTGACACCACCTCTCTGACTAATTAGAATTCTGTCACTAAGTAAATGCATTGTGACCACTGGGTGACAGCTGTGCCTCCCTGCTATTTGGTTTGGGGGAGTGAGGAGAGAGAGAGAGAGAAAGAGAGAGAAAGAGAGAGAAAGAGAGAGAGAGAGAGAGAGAGAGAGAGAGAGAGAGAGAGACAGACAATCAGCAGCGTGGCAGCCTGGCGATAGCGGTGGCAGTCTCCCTTTTAACAGGAGTGGTGCTGGTCTCGCCACTGACCTGACAGTCATTTAAATTACAGCGGAGGGAAGAGGAGGCCAGCCAAGCACTGTGGAATAATGCACTGACTGACTGACTGACTGAGTCCTGTTTGCCCTGACAACGGCCCGCACTCTCTTCCTTTTCAATTAAGAGAGAGAGAGAGTAGGAACGTAGCGGCCTGCGTCCCCCCCCTCCCAACCTCCATTCACCCCTCTTCCCCCTTCCAGCTCAACCTTCACTCATCCCCATACTCCTCCCTGACTTCTGTCCTACTTCCGCATCTTCTCCTGTCCTCCTCATCTCTCTCTTCAGCCATTGTTGGAACGCTCTCCCTCACTCTCTCTCTTTCTCCCTCTCTCCCTCTATCACATGAAACAGCACGCCACCGATCCACTCATACACAAATGAGCGTCTGGGTGACGGCCATAATCCCCGGTGGCTTGAGCTGCTGCTTAAAGACAGGCTACAGCTTATTAGCTTATGGGAGGAAGCTCCGACACCATTCTTGTTTTATTGCCTGTAGCCCCTCTTGCCTTAAAAATAGCATGGTGGCGTGTAATACATAAGTTTTGCTTAGGCTACTTTTGTTTACTTACGTGACATGATTGTTCCCCCCTGTTTTTTTCATTGTTTACATCGTGTGTAGCTTCAAAACAGTAGCCCTAGAGTTATTCCTAACAGAAGCAGCTTTCTTTACTATTTCAAAAGTATTTTCATAGTTAATTGACTGGGTTCTTATGTAACGAATTACATCTGCAATCAGATTTTTTTCATGTAGGGTTAAGTCTGCACTTGACTTCACATTTAGGGTCCGTGTTAAAAATAACTTGAATTCTGCCAAAACCGTCAGAGCCAACTTTCCATTCTGCAAAACCATTCAAGTCATTAAAACACTACTTCTACTTTAAAAATAAAAAAAATACCTTAATTACTTTTAATATTACACATTATTTAATAAAAGATGTATAAGAGAAAATAAACAACCTTCTGCTTCCTTGCTGACTGCCCACTGTAGCAAGCAAAAGTGTGAATGGTGCTTTTCTTGGCATTTCTTTGTCAGTGAGCATAGGGCATCTGCCTGCTCTTGCTGACTCTTCCTGGCACTATGGACCTTGGCCTTTATTGGCCGTTGTCTGAGCCCTGCTGGCTGGATGGGTGGCTTGTGCCAGGCCTTGGCATGGCTGCCAACCTGTGACACGGCAGTGGATTACAGCGTGTCAGCGGCTGTTCTGCTCCGCCATGCAGATGTCCCCTCTAAAGTCCATCATTAAGATGGAGGGCCTCGCTCCAGAGCGCCGAGAGAGTGGGGCTCCGTCCTTCCCTAAAGCACTTGAGAGAGGAGAGAGAGAGAGAGAGATGGGGAGAGAGAGGAATCTCAGCCAATCCCCCTGCATCTATCCCTGGGGAGCCAACAAGTGCCAATCAGCATAGCTGAAGAGGCGGGGTGATGGAATAACCGAAATAGCACTGTACCTTTCCTGAAATGGATACATTATATTAGCATTTCACAGTCCACTGGAATTCGAAGCCTCAATAAGGCTGCGGTGACCAGCTCTGTGATGCCATACAACAGGGTTACTTCAGCAGAGATTGCTGATTTCCCCTGCTCAAATGTGCCTGCTTTAACTCATCGCATAATTAACACCTTCAGTAGGTGTTTTGAAGCAAGGAAGTGCCTGAACTTCTGGACACTGGCTCTCCAGGACTAGCACTGAGTGCCTCTTCTATAGAGATAGAGAGGGATATAAATAAGTGTGATAAGTGCAGTGTGGACCTGAATGACATACGGTAGGTCTCTTGCCTCTGAAATATGCATGGCTTTTTCAGGGGAGAGGAGAGTTCATTTAGGCCGTCCGGCATGCTGGGAGTAATTAAAAGAGATGATCAATAGTCTGGACCTCCCCACCCTCCCCACCCTCTGTGTCTGATAACAGCTTGTAACACAGGTTACAACGAGTAGGACAGGGACAAGCAAATGAGACATCATTTCACTTCTTATCAAAAAAAGCTGCGTGTAATATGAGCATATTTCTAGAGTTGTGACTCAAGTCCTAGAACGTTTTGCTATCACTGGTAATAACTGCGATGCTCTGGGCTACGTGTACATACAAGCAACTGACTTCAACATTTGATTTATTAATACACGTCCACTAACTACTTGTTAGGAAGGTGCAGGGTTTAAAAAGTGAAATAGTCGTTAACTGGCTGTTAAAATAAAAAGTTAACCGATGAAGAGATAGCGGTGCTAATGTATGTTTTCCCCACCAAAACATTCTACAGGGATGTAATTAAACTCGAGATAAAAAGAGTGAGACAAGAAGCATCACGACATATTTTGTGCTGCATCTTCTTACAGATCCTGAGGGCCAAGTGTACTAAGCCTCAGTTTTAGCTGCAAATCTGCTGCAATCTGACAAATCTGTATGAAACGAGCGCACAAGCCCAAATGAGCAATTTATTATGGGTCCTATGAATTGAAAAATGCACCACTGTGCATCAGGTGCATAATCAGTCATACATGTAATAACTTTACCCATTATTTTACATGGTCCTCACGTTGTGTTGGCCCTCCTTCAAATGTATGGATGAGTACAGGATGTGCATTTTGAGTTTTACTATGCTCATGGCTTACACCCGAGGCTTAGTGGATGTTGTTCGCTTTGTTCAGCAATTCTTAAATAAAAAAGTACCATCTGTTCAACAAACCTTAATACCTCAGGGCTGAAAATGGTTTTTTAACATGCAGGCAGCTATTAGAAGTGGTGCCTAGCGAGCAGTGTAGTGGGACCATACCTTGCTCATAAGTACCTTAGTGGTGCCTGGGTCAAGACTTGAACTTGCAACCTTCTTTTCACAAAGGCAAGATCCTAACCACTAGGTTACCTCCCATAGTGGTAATTCAATTATCAGTGAATTTACTGATTAACCCGTACTCTACACAAACCTTTATCCTTACCCTAACCAGAATACTTGTTGTAATCATGAGCCCTTAATTCAATTATCAATAAACAGACTTGCTGTATGGTTAGGAAGTATCTGACCGACCCTTTCTCGGGGGGGGGGGGGGGGGGGGGGGGTTTTTCTCTTTTTCGGTCACCTTTTTTTGGTTTCCCCCCCCCCCCCCCCCCCCCCCCCCCCCCCCCTCCCCCCCCCCCCCCCCCCCCTATATCTTTAGGTCACATTTTCTGGGCTTCCTCGACAAGGCGGAAAAAGTGAGCTTTTTTGGCATCTAGAAGTGAGTGAGGGAGTGAGAGAAAGAGACAGAGGAAGAGAAAGAGAGAGATCTCACCTTTCCATACACTGGACTTCATCATCAATATTCTAGGAGAATCCATAGTTCAGGAATAGCTAACTAATTAGAGTTGGCTTTAAATAATTTAGCTCCTTAACTTTCATTGATTTGTCAGTTCTGTGGTAGGAGAAGAGCTGTAAAATTGACTATCCTCAAACAGACATGCTGCTCTGTGGCTTTATGGGCCTAGATTTCTCTCAACCCTTACACACATGCACTCCTACTAGTAGTAGGAGCCGGGTCTGCCTTTAATTGTAACACTGATGCCAAGGATGCCTTCCTTCATTTTGCATCGACCCCTGTGAATCAACACCATTGATTTAGAAATAAATGTTGGTGATTCTTCATTTTGAAGTATTCCAGCTGCTACGTATCATGTGTAATTGATACACCAAAACATGTCATTATGTTCTAGATAACTACAAGTAATATATGAGAACTGTTTCTTCATTCTCCTGTGATCAGAAGAACACAGCCATAATTCTGCCCAGTGTGGCCAATTGGCTTTTTAATTTGATATTTTGTTTGAAGGGAATTGTTTAATTGCTTAATTGTTGCTGGATTATTTTCAGCTGGCTGGAAATCAGTCAGCCAGCTGGGCAGGGTTTAGTGCAGTTAAAGAGCAGGAGGCAAAACCAGTGTCACACTGGCATGGCTGGGCATAGAGTTAACAACTGTTTCCATCATGATTTGGAATCGTAACAACTTAATTCTAGATCATTTAGATAAACCAAGTACTTTTTTATATCACCAATTTAAATAACGGCCTGAGGCAACACAGCTAATGAAAAGACTTATCTTTCACAGTCATACTGTAAATGTACTGATCAATGTAAAATGACCATTGGAAAAAAATGTAAATAAAAATATCTTTATTCACTGACAAAAACAATAAGTACACAGTCCACTGTGTCACATATCTTCTAGTGTAGTGTAAAAGTACTGGTTTATTCATTATTTCCAGTCAGAGCAAAGTACATATTATTCATTTTTCATTATCAGGAAAAAGGAAGAAAAGATATTTACAACAAAATTACCAAAAAAATACCTTCAAGAAGTAAATATTTTATCACATTTTTAAATATTTTGTGTGTCTTGCCATTATCTTTTTTGTAGTTTTTTTTTAATTGAAGACATGTTTGTCTTACATTTTGGTTACATTTTCTGTTTCTCACCTTAATTATAAATGTACTCTTCAGACCATCAAACCTTACTTTCCATTTCAGATTTGCAGTTCCAGTGTTGTATGTCCAGTTCCTTTTCTCACTAATGACTTCTAAAACACCTACACATCTTTTCAGACAAACAGCGCTGAGTTGTCTTTTCACAGTGGAAGAACGAACAGAAACACCTGTGGATTTTTTCAGATCTGTAGTACAAGTGAAGTCTGATTTTTTCAATTCTCTCTCTCTCTCTCTCTCTCTCTCTCTCTCTCTTTGTCTCTCTCTCTATCTCTCTCTTTATCTCTCTCTCTTTCGTGCTCTCTTTCTTGCTCTTTCTCTCAATGATATCTGTATTTTCCAGTGGTATACCTTTTTTTACTTATTTTTCTCAGACTTTCCCCTTACTTATGGGAGTGGATGATCTATGGGAGTTGGTGATCTAATCTCCTCAGAAATCAAAGCCATTTTAGTGTTCATGAAAGGGAAATGTACAAGACAGCTGAGGTGTTTGTGGGTAGCTGCTTGTGTGAATGTTGATGTCTCTTTGAAGGGGAACATAATGTCAATGAGAGCTTTGGGATCAGCTTTTGTAGAGAGGACACAGCTATAACCGGCTCTGATCTAGACTGGAAGGATGGAAGTGTTAAAGCGACAGTAATTAAATATTGATAGATTTGGCATTATACAGAGTGTTGGAGGCTTTTGTGAAATTTTCTCCTAAATATGTCTCCTGTATGTTGGGAATGGGAATCTTGCACTTAATAGCCATTCTGACTAGTAATGTAATAAGTTCAATTGTGTTCTCTATAATTTCACGATAATTTCATAATTTCCCGCATTGTGCTGTGTTAAACTCAATGACCAATGACAGGTTGGGAAGAGAATTAGGACACACCCGAATTCAGTGCTCAAAGTTTCCAGCTTTTGTTGTTTCATCTCAAGCTCAGAAAACAAGCAGAAAAGTTCAGGAGAAAAGAAAATCACACTGCTAAAATCCTGTGACAGAGACTTGAGCATGTGTGGCCACTTCAGCTGACCCACTCCGGGGAGCAAAGACGGGGACTGCATCTGAGAATTGCCATCGATGCTGGTTTGGGAAACCATCGGTGTGATGTGTTCAATATGTGTACATTTCCAGCGATATTGAATAGTGCAGCTCTGTAGCTTGGCCTGGTATGGTGTGGAATAAGAATGGCCTGACCTATAGCACTTCAGACGAAATTGCCTCACAATGAGCACTGGCCTGCATCGATTATGCCCCAAGTGTTTACAGCAGCACTGGCCACTCTGGCTCTAAACGAGTGGCTGACTGTCGGCCAGGCTCCACTCTGATGGCCGTCCTCATTAGGTTGACAAGAATCGGACATGGCCAGATCGCCTTTACCTGTCCAGTGCCAGGACGGGGATATGAATGGGCTGAATTAATGATGTGAGCAAGGGATTTTAAACAGCTTGCAAAATCATGTTTCCAAAAATATCCAAGGATTTTTAAAGTTCTGCAAATGTCATTTTAATATAGTGTGATATAGTTTTTTTTGATGTGCACAGCATTTTTATCAAGATTCAAAAACAACAGGAGAGCACTGCAAGCATGCAAAAAAACTTAATAAAATAAGACTGTAGCAAGACCAACGTTGTTGAATCTAGAACATTTCAAACTAAGATTTGAAAAGACAACGACAAAGTCAAGCCTGGACAAAGTCAGAGCTGAGGAGAGAGGGGAGTTCCCAGTAAATTCTTTTTGGGACATTAGAAATTACACTTAGAATACAATAATTATTACTTTAGTTTAGCGATACTGTTAACATGAAAAATATAACATTACATAATTACTTTCTAATTAATTTCTGTATCATCAGGTTGCTTTGTTTGATGTCAGAAATTGACACAAAAATGGCAAAAAGACACTTTTTTCTTCCTACAGAACAAGTGAAGTGAAAGTGACTATTTGTCATTGTAGACACACTCACAGACCAAAACAAAATGTGACCGCTGCATTTAACCCATCACGTGTGGAGCAGTGGGCATCTATCAAAAGCGCCCAGGGATCAGTGTAGCAGGACAGTACCTTGCTCAAGGGTACCTCAGTAGCACCTGGGTCAGAACCTTTAATTCACAAGGGCAAGGTCCTAACCACTAGGCCACCACTGCCCAATAAAACTATAGTCACAACAACAACTTCTAATCAAATTTGGTATGGGTTTAATTTAGAATAAGTTTCTAAAGCACAGAATCAATTTCTTTATTTTGTCAGTTGTGGGAAAGTTTTTAGAAGACATACACCAGTAAGAAGTATGAGTTGTTTGGTGTAGAGTTTCCATTCTTAATTAATAATTCATTTTCCCAATGCCAGGTGGTTAAATCATACATAAGTATGCACAGTAATATGACTGATATACTTAAAGTTAAATGAAAGAAATGCAATAAATATATCTTTTAGAAAGTTGGTCATGGTTGACACCAGTGAGACCAATGGGGGAATCCTAGACATGTCGGAGTCAATAGAAATGCATCTACATCACTATTGGTGAATACACTGGCTTTTTAATTGGTCAGGGGTGGCCTAGTGGTTAGGACACTGCCTTTGGGACCTGAAGGTTGCATGTTCGTGTCCCAGCCCTGGCACTACTGAGGTACCCTTGAGCAAGGTACTGTGCCACTACACTGCTCCCCGGGTGCTGTGGGTAGCTGCCTGCTGCTCCACATGTGCATGTGTTAAACGCAGAGGGCACATTTCTTTGTGGTTCTTGAGTGTGTTCACAATGCTATTCAGTTGTATAGAAAGTATTATTATAGAATTTCAGCTCTTTCATTCAAATTTTGGCTTGTCTTGCCTTGGAAAAGATTGAAGACCTTTGATTGCTCACCTTTGCTCAGTGAAGACTAAAAAAAATTCTCCTCAGCTCTTTAATGTGTCAGGAAAGAGTGAAGTATTGTTAACTCATGACTCATTCCTGGTCTTTCTGCTTCATTCTCTTGCTCATTCACTCTCTACCACATCTCAGTTCTCTGCATTTCCCAGGTGGGAATGTTGGACCATTTTTTCCACAGGTGATCTGCAAAAAAGCTACTTGCTGGATGCCACTGCAGCACTCTGTCCAGCATGTGTTTTGTGTTCCAGCATGTTCTGTAATGTCCAGTTTATAAAATTTTTTTTCCCTTTTATAATTACTGTTTCATCTGATCGAAAGAAAGAGAGTGCAAGCAGTATTGCACATAAATTCATCCGGGCTCATCCGACCGATCATTTTGAACGGTTCCAGCAACCCCTTATTTACCCGAATGCCAGACTGGCCAGACACACGATAAAACCCATAACTCATACCCTTCACAACTTGAAAAGCAAACAAAGCGGCAACAAAAGCATTTCATCACAGCGCCACGTCAATCAAGAAGGATGAAAAGCGCCAGTTGCTATTTTTCAAGCAGGCTGTGATGGTCAAAGCCCAGTAAACACACGGAAGGGGGTGTGGGGAGGATGGGGGACGTGATGGTGGGGGTTTTCATTGAACATAAGTCACACTGTAGCCCTCTGTGTTCCTCTCCGGCTCCCTCTTACAATCCCCTGGTGTGAGTGAGCCTCCAGAATGGATGTGCTATGGGGCCGGGAGAACCGGAGGGATGCTAAAGCAAGCTGATTAACAGCATGTGGAGCCTCTCCAGCCTCATGGACACACCACTTGTGCTCACAGCGGGAGAACGACCCTGGCCATGAACTGAGGCCCTGTCGCTTTAGCTCAGCGCATGGAGGCCCTGTCGTCCGACATCCGACAGCACTGGAACTGCATACAGACAGTGCACACATGCCGCATGCCCACGCACACACACGCTCATTACGCACCGTCGCGTGTGATCTGTCCCCTCCTTGGGCTGCCACCCCGGCACGAGCTCGAAATAAGTGGACTTATCAAATGCAGTCCCTCGCCATCAAAGCTAACACCAAGAAAGCCTGTGAGTCTTGCCATATGTCTGAAATGTGAAGGCAAACGGCACTACATTAAAGGCCACTGCTCATTTTAAAGACAAGACTGATTGTGTAAAAGATGCGTTAATGACATGTCGTCGCTGTCAGGCAGAAATCTCCAAAATAACTTTACAGGAAAAGCACAAACCTTCTTACCTTACAATGGAGGTTAATGTAAAATGTACTTTTTGCAGGTTAATGTAGAATCATTTGTTTTGGTCTGTTCATCACGACATTTTGACACATCTGGAAAACAAAAAAGACAAAGATGGAGATACACAGGTTTTTGTCAGCAACGATATGAAATGTGCTGTCATGTGTTATTGATGTTTAGCCTGTTTTAGCATAAAATAGGGCTAATTGGATTTCTTCCCCTTCTAAACCACTTCTTACACAGATAGTGATAGAAGTTAACATGGGAAGCGTAATCTTAGATAACAACCAATCCGTGATGATGCAGGACCAAACAGTTTGACCCACATTAGCCTTTTTTAAACCAAAGCTCAATTTAAGCGTTCTATCGGCGGGTACACACTCATTGGTCGGAGTGACATGTGTTCCTGTGTTGTTTTTTTTGCATAATTGATCGGATGTTAATCAAAGTGGTGGTGTATTGAGTCCAGCTCTCCCACGCGCACGCATGAGTAGTGAGAGAGAGAATAAGAGGGAGAGAGAAAGAGAGAGAGGGCTTTCTTTAGCAGTTGACGCACATCCTGGCAGTGCAGTAATGAGCAAGCAGGCTCCATGCAAGAGAGGCATCTGACAAATGTGACGATGTGACAGAGAAACACAATAAAAGACCAACTTGTGTGTTTGTGTTTGTGTGTGTGTGTGTGTTGTGTACACCTTGTAGAGATTTAAAGCCAGTGCTGGGGTAAAAAAAAAAAAAAAGCAGGTCTGCATATGGCCGTAAAAAAAGAAGAAGAGGGGAGCAGAGGGTGTGTATGTGTGTTTGTGTGTACGCAAAGGGAGAAGTGGTGAATGCAGTGGCAGTGGCATAAAGAATGAAGTCACCTGGCTTTCCCTGAGCTTTGAAGGTCAAGGAGAAGCTCCTGCATATTCATGGCAGGGGGGACCGGCTTGAGGATCGATGGGTTTTAATTGTTTTTTCCTGGGCTGGGGAAGGAAGTGCCAGCAGCTATTGATCAGCTGCAGACGAGGCCACTTACATGTCAGATGTGTGTGTACGTGCACGTGTGTGTTGGGGGTGGGTGGGGGTGGTGCAGGCGGGGGGCATCACCCAGGCTTGTGGCAGACAAGAGGGAGATGTGACAGGACACAGAGGCGACATGAAGCACAACATCCGCATCTGTCTTGCAGGTGTGTGTGTGTTTGGGATATTGTGGGTGTGGGGTGTTGTGTGTGCATGGGTGTGTGTGTGCGTGCACCCTAATCTTGTGTCATGGGGCAAAGGAGGGGAGAGGCATGATTGGTGCATTATGGAGTGTGTGTGGTTCATTATGGAGTGTGTGTGGCAGTGTATAATCTTACACTCACTCACTAAGCAGCCTCAGTGAACCTGTCCTTACTGAGGCTGCAGTGCTGCTGAGCCACTCCTAGCTTTTTGGCCTGGAACACACCATTATTAATGCAGACACTACAGGATATACATGATAGTAAATCACAGAATATATACTATGTGCAATACATCTGACAAACTACACTGTATAGGCATTAAACGCATCATGTTATGCTTGGTAGACTGATGTTGCTTTTAATAATAATAATAATAATAATAATAATAAAATCTTTACTTAGTGTAGATGTAAAGAAAACATTTATTCCTCAATCCTTTAAAATCCAATGTGCTATCTATTGCATTTAGCCCACTGACTTTAAGTCATGTCATGCTAACCTTCTCCTATGTGTGAAACTTGGGCGGGAGACTTGAAGAAACTGCTTTTTGAGAGGGTGAAGCAGTCTGTCCAGAGATGGTGCAATGGCCATGTTTTGTAGGTAGAAATTGAAGTCAATGCCATCTTTCAACTCTGGCCCAGTGAAGGCCATGACTGCTTGACAGGGGGTAGCACCTGCAATCTGCAGACCAGTGGCCTCATTTCATGGAGGTAAAGGTTGACCACGGACCAACATCAGTCACACCAGAGCCATGGTCTCAATCAGGTTCAGGTGAAAAGGAAAATGCATCGTTTAGCTTGGTGGCCCATGTTCCAGGCAGCGGTGTAACAGGTATGCAACGCAAATACTGGAACTAGTGTACGTATTAGTTGGTCCATGTTTTCACATCAGCATGGCTAAAAGTGCCGAACACAATGCCATGCAATTTGAAGCGAAAGGTTAGAGAGAGTAATTAGTACATTTCTTCATATCGCCCTCAATATAAACGCTGCAGTTTTAACAGAGCTAGGCTAATATCTTTATCAGTGCCCTTTTCTTAAAGGGCATTACATGCAGATACAGTCACAGAAATTGAAGGGATGAATTAGCCTTTGGTTATATTCATACCATTCTGATATTGCTCTTCTCTCTCCTGAACTCACTCTCTTTGCCACCTCAAGCCTGCCTGTGCCAAAGGAGAGGATAATCAGCATTTGCTGAAGCAGAGCAGAGAAACATTTAAGTGGAAAGGGGAGAAGGAGATTGCGGGAGCTACTGAGGAATAACACACAAGGCCGCCGTGCCGCTGTCAAATCACAGCCGATTTTCCGTAATAGATTCTCCTGCAGACACTCAATCCCGTTCAAAGGCGATCCTCTTTTATCCTTGAGCATCAAATATTTAAACACTCGTATTAGTGCTGGTGTCATCTCCTCAACCTGGAGCTTATGGCTTCAATCTCTTTAGCACCTTTTCTCTCCCTCACTCTCTCTCTTCCTCCCTAGCTCTGTGTCTCTCTCTCTCTCCCCAGTTTTCCTTCCCATTTCCACTTACAATATCCACAGTGTTATCTCTGCCAGCTTCCATATACCCCTCTTATCATTTTTATATTTCCAATACTTAAATCATCCCTCAAATACCCTCCCCCTTTCATTCGCCCCTTTTTTGGACTGTTACACCCCCCCACCACCACCACCAACACCCCCCCTTTCCTTTCACTCTTTCTGTCGCCTTTCAGTCCAGAAAAGACGAAGCTTACAGATTGCTGGGAGAAGGAGATGGGGAACAGGGGGAGCAAAGCAGGGAGAGACGGCTAGCGGGGGAGAAAAGCCAGGGTGACAGCGGTGCGCTTGACTGATGCTTTTCAAGAGGGGCAGTCTAGCTTGTCAAATCGGCCGGCTGCAGGAAAAAAAAAGAAGAAAGAATTGGCATATCTATTCAGCTTACTGTGAGATGTCATGCAACACAGTTTCATATTCCCTGATAAGGCAGCAATAAAGCAATTGTCAGGGAGAGAGCGCCAGTGAGAAAGGCTTTTCTGGGATGGGGTTCTGTTCATCAAGGGGGAAGGATGAAAGAGATCGAACGGAGGTAGAAGGGGACTGGCGTTTGTGGCCTGACTAGCTACACTTCCTTGCGTGTGTATGTGCCCAGCGGGGGCAAACCGCTCTTTTGTCATCTGTGATGAGTTTGTGGAGCAAGGCGGAGGTGTGTCTCGCAGTGCAGTAGCAGTTTCTACTTGTGTGTGAATGGAAAGAAGTGGAGAAAGTTGAGCAGTCGCTCAAGTTGCTGCGGCCCACTCTTGGGAAATTTTGGGGAAAGATGGTGGCCCAGAACTGGGACATTGCCCTAAGTGCCTTCTCACCCACTTGACACAGTTTGCTCCATCATTACCTAAACTTGACCACCAACTATCACATGCCAAGGCACCCTCAAGTGGTCAAGTGGCAACTGCCCTAACACTGAGTGTAGTTCATTAGTTCTTGTGATACGTTATGAAGCACCTGGCTGTTGGCTACAGACAGCCCAGTTGAGGGGAGTGACTTGACTAGTGACTTGTGACTTTGATGAGAAAGTAAAATGAAACCAAACTAACTAAATGCACTGTTGTGAGTATACATCTTCGGTATACATTTTTCTGACACCCAGCACTGTAGACCTGCACCATGCAGCAATGCAGGAAACCAGTCACAGTCAGGGGGAGTCTCTGAGATCAAGATTTCTGTGTTGCAGCTGGTGCACACTGCTTTGAAAAAACTCAAACCACTGAGATGTTTAGACTCAGTCAAAGTTTTTCACAAAGAAAACCCTGAAATGAATAAATGTAAATGTGAAATGTGCTCCATGTTGAGGTTCAGCAACTCCTAGACCAATGCAGAGTCCCAATCTCATATTTCTGCAGTGTTCAAAAAGATTATTCATTTAAGACTAAATGAAAAGTATCCCTGTCAATATGTGATTGGACATGATTCAGTCCCAAACCTTATTGGGAATGCAGGGGCATGGCTTCTGAGGTGATCATTAGCTGTGGTATAAAATGTATTATATACCTATGTAGTAATAAATGTATCTAAAAAGTAATGTAAAATACAGGTTGCGTAAAGTTGAGTTTTTCAGCATACCTGTCATCCAGCATCCTGGTTCTGAAGTACCACTGCTCCACACATTTAGGGTTTTTTTTGGTCTTACACACTGTATCTAATTATTTTACTATTTACTAAGCCCTTCTTGAGCTCAGTAGTGTGTAGTAAAGCAGGAAACCGAAAATGTGAAGGACAGAAAGTGCTCTAAGACCAGGGTTAGGAACCCTTGCCATAGTTGCAGGATCTTCAAAGATGCTCTTCGTTGGTGTTTCCTGACCCCGCCACACACCGAAGAACGAAAAGGTCTCCATTCAAAGGCAAGTCACGAGCCTCCCAAGCAGCAGCTGCTCCACCTGATAGCTACTGCCGCGCCTCCCCTGACATCTCGGCAGTCACGTTAGCCCGGGACAAGTTGGACAAACTTTCTCTATTTACATGTGTCCGGGTTTCCAGCATGCTGCAACCCCCTGTATAGCACGTCTTGCAAAAACAAAATACATATTTACATGGAGAGATAAGAGTGGAGATAATAATGTCGGGCTGTGCCCGCCGGCTGGCCCGTCGCATCTGGGTGTGTGTGCCATGCTGTGGTGTCAGCAGCTGCCACGCGCTGAGGGTCTGAGTGTCTCTTCCCCCAGGGGGACGGCTTGTTTGCCTGCTGGATTTTTGGGGGAATGAGGTGGCAGGGCTGCAATTCAGGCGACGCGTTGGTGCCAACAGGGCATCACGCTCATCAGCGGCCCATAGCCCTGCCACGTCACTCACCGCTAAATAATGAGCCCCTCTCTCTCCGTATCTCTCTTCCACTCTCTCTCTCTTTCTCTCTTTCCATCTTCTATATATCCTTCTTCCCCATCATCCCCTTTAGTGCTAGCCTCATTTGTATGCTGGTTCCCATTCCATCTTCACCCGCCCTTTCGCGCTCTTCTTCCTCTCTGTCTCCATCAGTCTGTCTCTCTTGCTCCTTTCTCTTCCGCAACTATTTTTCTGCATCTAGTACTCTTTCTCTCCCTCCCTCTCTCTTTCCCTCTCTCTCTCCCTCTCTCTCTCCCTTGTCTCTCAGTCGCTGCCCCATTAGTTTAGTGACCAGCGGAGTGTGACAGGCCGCAGTAATGCTGCTCTCGGCATGAGCATCGCCGGGTGGGGTGTGTGTATGTGTGTGTGTATGAGGGGGTGCTTTTCCATTAGCGCCCCTAATGTTCTGACAAGCTGGCACAGCCTCCCGCCACATTCATACACTGATCACTGGCCCCCCAAATCACATGCTGCAGAGCGCAAGAGGGGGGAAGTGGAGGCATAATCAGTCTGGGCCATGCACTGTCACTCGCAGCTCCAACACAGACGCAGCGGCCTCTGATGGAGCCTCTGCATGCCGCCAGACACCTTGCTCTCTGCACCCTTCGCCTCCCATCCATGGAAAGGCCGCTATGTGATAAATCAGCCTATTCAGACAGGCTGGGAAGGACGAGTCTCTAACACTGTGATCACAATGGTCTGCTAATCACTCTTCTCTATATAGGACAATCTGAAGTAATACACAGGTCTGTGGTTCTGAACTTTAGTGCTGGAGATCCATAGCCCTGCATGGTTTCAGGTATTCCCTGCCTCAGCACACTAGATCCAACTAATGAGGACTAGATAGTTAGCTGTTAATAGTTGGTGGCCTTGGTAATACCTGAACTGGTGCAGGGACACGGTAACTAACAATACATGGACTTTCCAGTCACTGCAAAAGTAGACACTATGGCATACAACATAGTGCATCCTAGGTATTTATATCTGCTAAGACCCATCATTTATACATAACCTACTGCAATAAACAGAATTATACTTATATAATAATTATAACATGTTCTGTTACAATACCTCAAAAACTAGCATGACTTCCACCACTTTGTCTATCTCAGAAGACAAAAAAAGTTTTTGGTACATTTGGCAATAAACCCTGAAAAAATATTATATAGTTATGCTATTTGTGTTTTGTGAGTTTTTCTCAATATAGCATTTATCTGAATATTACACACTTTGAACATAGTTAGACAATGTTCTTTTCATTTTAACTGTTTTTTCAAATACACTTTCCCACTTTTGCTAAATACACACAACTAGAGAATTAGAAAGTGCCCAAAGACAAAATGAAATGCAAATATCACTATATAGTATGTAGTAATTACATTTTTGTGATGTCATAGTAACATCATGCCACAAAATGCATACACAATTCCTGTAAAAGCTCATCACTTCTGAAGAGATCAGGGTCATGTTTAATTAGGTGTTTGTTGAGTTAGAATCTTTAGAATTTAGAAAGAAGTTTTTCTTTCAGTATTCTCTGGTTTTTAAACTTATTTTAAAAGAGTATTCTCTATATTCCATAGCTTCTGATTCCATTTTCCTGAAAATAGATGTTTGATTTCTGCCAAATAAGTATATAAACCCCATTTCCAGAAAAATTGGAACATTTTGTAAAATAAAATGAACTTGCGATTGGTTAATTCTGTTTAACTTTTATTTAAATGACATAAATACTACATGCCAACTTAAATGCATTTTGCAAATATGAACAAATTAAAAATTTTAAGCCTGCAACACATCGCTCATTTTTTTGTGTTGGATGCATCAAAATCGAAATTTGGTTATATTTACAAATATAAGTTGTTCTGTAAAAACATTGAAAATGCTTTCTTTGTATTAAATTAATGTTTAAGAATATTTACAAGTATTTTATTAAAGATTTTTGTTTTTAGTGCTCTTTCTGAAATGTTGCAACTCTTATGGAAATAGGTTTACTATATATTGCTACATCTCAGCTCAGGCTGTACACTGTGGGATTGTACTGAGTGTTCATTAGGTTTCGGGCACCACTATAAAATGTCAAGAGTCCCAAAATAGTTCGCTGTATAGAGAATAAGACATAGCTTGGGACATTCTGTCTATTTGCAAGAGTGTCACCTGTCTCTGTCCCCTGCCGTGGCTGCCTTTGAAAAGTCATGGATCTGTCACAACATGCTGGGGGTGAAAAGGCATGTTTTTCTATTTGGGTTAACTCTGATATGAGGCGGCATTAGCATAACAACATTTGGGCGGCGATGCACTTCGCTATTGATCAGTGTTTGTCTAAGTTCATACCTTTGAAACTGGATCAAATAAAGCCTTGTTTGCAATGATCAGACGTTGGCTGTTCGTCCCCACCTCATTCCCCTTTTTTAAAGGTGAGTTTTCCCTTTCAATTTGACACGGAGAATGCTTGTTAGGTATAAGATCACAGGCCTCAATTCTGAGGTTGTCAGCATAGCTCAAACAAGATGCTTCCAGATCCCTCTGTGTGGAAAAAAAAAGTCACTGTGAGAGGCACACTAATGGACGAGCTGACAGATATTCAGTGTATAAAATAACTTTTTTTGCCACTAAAGTATTACCCCCTTAATGAAATGGGCAGCCACTTTGCACAGACAGTGCTTTTAGCGTGATGGAGAGCAGGTCATGGATAAAGGCACGATGACACCTTCCGTCCCAAGTAACCCAATTTCTCAAAATAATTATTACACTGCAGTTACTTAAAAAGTGCCTGGCTATTGGCTGCTGATGGCCAAGCACTGGGGCAGAGTGACGTATCACTTCTTAAGGAAGACCAAGGCTCTGTCTAAAAAATGCACACTTTTGCTCTAAACAGTACTTCAGAAAGATTTGTGTGCATTATTCAGTCACATAATTAAAGCAGTATGGAGGAGCTGCTTTCTGAGACAGTTGGTCAAGTTTCTTAATGAATGAACATATCGTGGCAGTCTAAACAAAACCTTGTGTCTACAAAAACATATATTTACATGAATAGGAAAAAACTTAACTTTCAATGTAAGTTATAGGAACAATGTTCTATAAGAAATTTTGGACCATTTTCAAATGTAAGAAGCAGCTTTTTAATTATGTCTAAAAATAGTTTCATTCTGACAGTGTCAATATGTGTTTATTATTCTTAATTTATGTGGTAAACATACAAAAATGTATTATTATAACTTATTTTTTATGACAAAAGACAAGGTGAGAACTCAGTTCAGAGTTTGAACCACCTGTGACAACCACCTTTTTTTGTCCAAGAAGTTCCACACTTATTTATGATGGAGGCAAGGCCACAGGCACAAATACAGCTAGCTACAGGTTAAAATATCTCTAGGCTGGTGACAGGACTGAATGAGGACAGAAAGTGGGTAATAACGACTCTCGAACCAGAACTCCAGAGAGCAATGTGTTATATAGTTAGTATTCTGACCCCTCTGGGAGTCCGAAGAATTTTCGCTTCTGAACATTTTGCCTGTTTGTTAGTGAGAACTAAGGATAACAAAAAGCCAGATAGAATAGCCAGGACATGAAAGCAGGTGAAATGGCCAGGAATGTACTTTTTGTTATGTCTTTCCATCATGGAATTAGTTTGAAGTGAACGCAAACTTAAGATGTCATTTTTGGATTATGAATATGACAGAATCTGGTTCAGGTACATGTATCATTGTGTGTTCCATGATTTGCTCAGTAAAGATGAATGATCTGGCCAGTCTCTCCTGGAGGGCTCAGACTTTGAATGAAACACCCCCCACAGCTCTAATGAGTGTTTTTCAATTACATGTGTCATCCAGCAATAATACCATGATATATAGTGTGATATTAAATCTATGCTAATTTATTATTGTTTCCAGAGTAGAAGTGGGTAATGATTCATAGTGTATTGTTGCCTTTTGTTTCACCCCTGGTTTGAAACACCTTGGCCTGAGTTAATTACTCATTTCTCTGAGAGCAGTGAGTTCTGGACTGGGGTCATGTAGTATTTTTCTTGTATTGTATAATACACATGCCAGACTTGCTTGTATTTTATAGTGCTAGTGGGCATTAATACAATTTTTGTTGTTTTGTATTCAAAATTAACATGAACTATGAGGTTAAAGTGCAGCCTGGCAGCTAATTTAGCTTAATTTTTAGAGAACATGTGCTTTTGACACATTGTCCACTGATCTCACTGAACTGTAATTATGCAGCAGTCTGCGAAGTTGTATTTGTGGCAGATGGTTTTATGTCATTATATCAGACACGAGAGTAAATAAAAGGTTTAATGTTGATTCTAGATGTTCCATTTACATCTGAAATGTTTTGCTATTGTCTTTCAGCATTAGGTGCAAAGAAGAACTAATGCCAGTACAAGCAATAATTAGGCAAACTGCATATATACGCATGTGGAGCATCTTTATCAAAACAAGCAAAAACACACTGAAAAAGCATGGGTCCAGCTATGCTGGGCAATATGGCCCAAGAATAACACTGCAAAGTTTTTAAGCTATATTGCGATACACAATTGATATCTTAATAGTTTAAAATCTCCTAGATGTAACCCTTTGATGCATACAATCACACCAGTATTCATATAATTCCAGCAATCCCAGCAACATATTCCTTAGTTGGTTTTACTGGAACAACCTTGGGGCAAAAATGGGAAAATCACAACCAGTGAAATTTAGCAGAACAGTATTTTTTAAATCAGGTAACTGCACACAATCTCTTCAAATTATGTGACAGTTAGTATTTGATATTCACAATGTTGTCGTTTACTACACTAAACATTAAACAAGCTGTGATACATTGAATATATTTGATATATCGGCCAGCCCTATAGATCCAGGGAAGCAGGCAAGTGTATTAGACATGCTAGGCAGATTCATACTCCAGCAAACTGGATCATGCATAGTCACTGCTTAGCAGTAAATTAGTGGTGTTGAGTGCTGACTTGTGTTACATTCCAGCACTGGGAATCTGTAGGCACCACATGATCCAGTTTGATTTTGATTAGGGGAATCAAGATTATATGATCAATCTTTTCGCTTTACGATTTTTATGTTTAACACATCTATATTGGTGCTTCCTGAAAGCCTGATTTGTGTATACTGTATGTTGATGTGAAAATTTTATTGCAATTGTATGAAAGCCCCAGTTAAAAAAATTAATTTTGTTTAGTAATGTTGATGTTTGTCAATTAAAAAAATTACATAGCCATGCACAAGTCTATATAAAATCCGATGATGGCATTTTTGTATAATTATGCAAAAGATAATTGAAAGGCATGTACGACCTGACAATTTTTTGCCCACACCTACTAACTACTAAACTAGTTGAGAACATAGTGGATCATTTTAAGACCTGTGAAAGAATTCTTCAATTCTTCATGTCCATTACACCAGAGGCTTTCAACCTTAGGTGTTCTGTGATGTAAGGTTTGATTCGCTGTAACCACTAATTACCTGGCCAATCATGATCTGTGTTACCAGCAGAGCAAAAAAACCTGTCTGATTGAAACCCACTGAAAAAATCCTTTTAAGACATAACCGTAAACGGACTCAACATTTACACCACGCTTTTCCTCTCTCACAACTGTAAGTGTATATGAAAGGGAACATAATGGGCAATGCATGGCAGAAGTAGCTGTAGCTGCACTAAGACGTCCCAGTGGAGGGGGGGCGGGGGTATGTGGTATGTGGGGTATGGGGGGGTGTTGTAGAGTGGTGAGAGCTTTCCACGGAGATGACACTTAGAGTAATAGAGCTGCCTTGATTGGCTTGTTGCATTGTCAGAGCTGTCATCATCCTGAGCTTGGTGTCACTTCATGACAGTGTGTTTAAAAAGCCAGTGTTTGAAACCATCATGTTCCCTCGTGCTGAAAATTTATCAAGTGGTTCCAGTGCGGGCGAGCTTGGCTGGGGTAGTGGGATTCTAAACAAGGTGTACGGGGGCATTTGGAACAGTGTAGTGTGATCTTTTCGAAATTTTGCATCCTCTTTCCTATGTGCTGTTTTATATTTTAATAATTCAGTGGATCCCAGTGTTCTATTATCTATTGTTATTTTTTGTAATATTCAGCTCTGATTTCCACCCACTTTATACTTTAAATTCCCTGTAACTGTGTGTGTGTGTGTGTGTGTGTGTGTGTGTGTGTGTGTGTGTGTGTGTGTGTGTGTGTGAATGGTTGTCTGTCCATGTGCTGCCCTGCGATGGGTTGGCCTTAGAAAATAGGCAGTTTAGAAATTAGATGAATGGATCGATGCACTATTCATTTATTTGACAAATGTGATGCTTACAGATTATTTTCTTTGCTAGTTTTGTTCAAGAGAATCTCACTTAGTCAGTGTTGCTCACAGTTGTGGTGATAGGACCAGACTTCTGAAGTGTTTAATGTGTCCCCTTTAAAGGCCTATTGTGTGGGAAACTGAAGTGAGACGCCACATATGGGCCTTTAGAATTTAAAGAGTTAAAGGTAAATGATAAAAACAAAAAAGGTGAGAATAGTAGATGAATGCAGAATGAGGGAGGTGGGTGAGCAAAGGAGCGGTGGAAATGGAATGAATATGGTTCCGAATTTGTCACATAGGGTAGCTAGAGACAAAGAGACAGAGAAAGAGAGGTGTGTTTGTGTGTATGTATGTATGGGTGTGTGTTTGTGGCTTCCTCTCCTTGCGCACTGGTCTGGCATGGAGTGCCAGGTGGGTGGGTGTGTGTTGGAGGTGGGGTGTGTGTGTGTGGGGGTGTGGGGGTGTAGGGGGGGGTTCCACGGCCCAGCGGTCCGCCGCCCAACGCCACTCACTTCGCCCCCCATCCCCATTCATCAAGCCCGCACAGGCCACTGGCCAAGCACGTCTTCCTATCATTACCCCTCTCACAATGCGATCCATGCCGCTAACCCTGCCTTCATTCCACAGGATTAATAATATCTCTTTCAACCTTCACACTGTGATAAATAGGCGCAAGGAGAACAAAAGGCGCCAAAGAGGGAGATGGAAAGAAAAGGAGACAGACTAGAAGGAGAGGGGAGAATTTCATAGAGAACAATCAAAGGCTGAAGTCGCTGTGGCCACTGTTCGCTTTGGTCCGGGATGACAAAGGCAGGTTCACTTGAGAGGGTCATTACCATATGCATGTGATACATCACCACTGTAGTTGCAATCAGAAAGCCCTCGTCATATGCCAGAATGATTATTTGTCATTTAAGAGTGCTGTGAGGACAGACTTAGTATCAGGAAGGAAAAAGTGTACATGATGCTGTGAATTGCATTTTAAAGTGAAGTTTTGCAGAATAATCAGCTTTACATCATTTTAGCCTTACTACAAGTGTTGTTTATAAACAAAGACAAGTTTGGTGTGCGAAGTGCTTTGAGGATAATGTAAATAACCTTTGCCCACTTCTATACCATAATAATGACAGTGTCATTGCACATATGATAGAGGTAAAAACTTTAAATTACTGCCCCAAACCATTCCTTTCAATAAAACCAGCGTCTTTATATAGTATGAAAATGAAATCTGGAGAGGCAATAGAAATTCTACAGTTCAGGAAGAAGAAATCAGGACTTCTTCTCACCATCACTCATATACAAAACTGGAGAAACAAAGCAAACTGTGTCTAGCATTTCCTCGAATTCAGTGAGCAGGTCTTGACAGGCCTGAAATCATAGGGGGATAAAAGATACTATTACTTTATTACAGTATCTAAACGTGATTTATTAGTGTTGTTCAGCTCCCGCCAGCAGAAGTCTAACCAGCAGCACAGAAATATGAAATCATTATGCTAATTCATAGAATCACGTATGAGTTTGATGTTAAGGTTTAATTAAAAACTGTCAATTGCATTCCCTTCTCACTTTTACAATGTTAGTATGATTTATTGGATAAGCTTTGTTTTGTCTTTTTTTAATATGTTCCATTTAGCTATGTCGCCTCCTCATAGTCTGATTAAGGGTCACATGTTGACGTGTGTAGCGCTTTTGCTATAGGCCGATACTTGCAATGTGACATGCCTCAGTGTTTTCTTTATCTGAAGTAGCCCGGACTGTATCCATAGTATAGGCTGTTATATGTCTAGTATCCTTTTCAGCACTAAACATATCCAGTTGATGAAATGATAGTTTGTTGATCAAAATCAAATTTACAGAATTTTCTAATAACCCCAAATGTAGCAGATCAACTGAAATATGTTTGATGTCCAGTGTTGTTCAAAGATGTAGCTTTATGGAAGCTTTTGGCCCACAAATTAAGTCAAGTCAAGTCAAGTAGGCTTTTATTGTCATTTCAACCATTTACAGTTCACACAGTACACAGTGAAACGAAACAACGTTCCTCCAGGACCATGGTGCTACATGAAACACAGGACCACA
>JBBPDA010000013.1:16980273-17005165 GCA_037974385.1 Arnoldichthys spilopterus | reverse complement strand
ATACTAGGACTGTTAAATGATTCAAATAATTAACTGCAATTGTTTACTTTATGAAGTTAATACTAATGAATCATATTTTCCCATTTTTGACCAAAAAAATTTTTTTTTCCATTTCAAAGCAATGAGTTTTCTTATAGCTATGTGGTGGTGTAATGGTTCGAGAATTTCCCGTGTGACTTGAAGGTCAGGCGGCACAGTGGTGCAGTGCATAGCACTGTCGCCTCACAGCGAGAAGGTCCTGGGTTCGAGCCCCGGGTCGGCCACGGGTGCCTTTCTGTGTGAAGTTTGCAAGCTCTCCCCGTTTACGTGGGTTTCCTCCGGTTGCTCCGGTTTCCTCCCACTGTCTAAAGGCTGCAGTAGATTGATTGGATATTCTAAATTGCCCATAGGTTTGAATGTGTGTATTAATGGTTGTCTATTTATGTGTTGGCCTGCGATGGGTTGTCCTCCTCTCCTGGGTGTAGCCCGCAGTCAGGGATCGGCTCCAGCTTCCCCGCGACCCGGAAATGAAAGAAGCGGTTTAGAAAATGGATGGATGGATTTTTGGATGTATGGACTTGAAGGTCACAGTTTAAATCCCAGACCGGTACATGTACCACTGAGGAACCCATGAGCAAGGTACCGTCCCCAAGCACTGCTTCCTGGGCACTGCCCACGTCAGCTGCCCACTGATCCTACACAGATGGGTTTAATCCAGAGGTTATATTTCATTGTGGTGCACTGTGTGGTGTGGTGTGTTTACAGTGACGAATAATCAATCACTCACTCACTGATATTATTTTTACTCACCATTATAGCTACATAACATGTTCATCAAGAGAACCATAAATAGAAATTGTCAATTAAACTGCATTTAAACAAGAGGGGTAAAGTTGCAAGTCTTAGCAAAAGACCACAAGCAGCCGAATAGATGGTCTGAAGGGTTACTCTAGATAAAAACAATTCTGGAAAAGATGAGACACTTTGTAAAACATAGTAAAAACAGGAATCTGTGACGTTTTCATTCTCTTGAAGCATTATTTACTTATGTCTAAAGAAACAATTTCACTGATCAACTGAAATGTGTTTTATAGACATGAATATTTAGAATTTTAACGCCTTCAGCACACCCAGTAAAAGTCGGGACAGAAACATGTTTACCACTGTTTTACATTGCCTTTCCTTTTAATTGCTCTTTCTAATCATTTAAGTTTATAGGAGACTAATTGTTGCAATTTAGCAAGTGATGTTTTTGCCCATTCTTGCTTGAATCAAGACTTCAGCTACTCAGCATTATGTGGCTGTTGTTGCCTGTTTTATGGCCGCTGTTAATTCTCCTCTTCATTATACATTTACAGTAAGAGACAGATCCTGACTGCTGGAAGGCCAGTCAAACACACACACTCTGTGTCTACAAGGCCTGTTCTAGCTGTTGTAGCACATGCAGAATGAGGCCTGACATTGCCTTCCTGAAATAACCATCGACTTCCTGAAAAAGACATTGCCTAGGCAGTGGTGGCCTGATGGGCAGTGGTGGCCTAGTGGTTAGGACATTGCCCTGGTGACCTGGTCACAGGTTCAAGTCCTGGTCCGGGCACTACTGAGGTACCCTTGAGCAACTACACAGCTCCACGTCTTGAAAGTCGCTTTGGATAAAAGTGTCAACCAAATGGATAAATGTAAATGTAATGCCTGAATGACAGTATGTGTCTCTCTAAGATCATAGTATATGCTTCTGTGTCAGTGGTACCTTCCCACAGATTCACGTCACCCATGCCACACTCACTGATGCACCCCATACCACACTCACTGATGCACCCCATACCACGACAGATATTAGCTTTTGCACCTTTCGCTTATAAAAGTCTTCATGCTCTATTTTGTCTGTGGCCTGGAGAACAAAAACAAGCAGAAATATGGACTCACTCATGTGACTGTATAATAGTAGCATGATGGTTTCTCATGCAGTGACTTCTGAGGGCTCAAATGTCACACACATTCAGTAGTCACTTACAGGCTTGCCTTACAATGATTTGGATTCCCTTAGTTTTTTCACAATATTATGTATTGTAGATGATGAAAGACGTGAATCCTTGCATTTTTTAATGCATACTGAAATGTTATTTTTGAACCGATTAAAATAAGAGAACCTTTATTAGTCCCACAATTGGGCAATTTGCATAGTTACAGCAGTACAAAAGGTAAGAATCAATAATTTAAAAGACTATACAGCACAATAAGTAGAGAAAAAACTTTACAAAAAATATAAATAGACATGTGTATGAAAAAAACTGTGTAACTTTAACTGTGTTCCAGGCATCAAATTGTTTATATTGAAATATGGTCATATTTACAAAATATAATCAAGTTGGTCAGCCCAAATTATTTAAATATTTTTTTTAATTAAATGTTTTTTTTGTGTTTTTGTCAGTTAAATAAATATTTACGAGAATTAAGTTTTTATTACAGTTTTATAAATTGTACCAACTTCCGAAAATGAGGTTTGGGTAATAATCATAAAAAAATATCTAATGATTTGAAAAAAGCTTATTGTACATTTTAAAGCTGTTTAGGTTGAAAAATATATAGATAATTGCATTAAACTATTACTTTTAATTATTTTTACTCACTTTATTTTGTTTATTGATATCATATTTGTAGCCATACACATTACTGTGAACAGTACTCATTTTCATTTAAATGGACTTTTGCTTAAAACAGACATAATAAGGAGTGGTTCAGCCCAGTGTAGAGCAGCCAATCAGAACAGAGATCATTTACCTATATGTCTTAAAGGCACAGTAACAAAACCAGCCTGATTACGGAAAAGGTTAAAGGGAAGTTGAAAATTACAGTGTTAAAATGAATCAATGTTCTTGGTACATAAAACCATGCAAATGTTAAAATGCCAAATGAACTGTTGGATATGGCTCTTTTTACTACATTCCTAGTAATTTATGAAAGGTCTGATGATATTTCTGTAATTGTATTAATTGTATTTCTCTACTTTTCTCTACTTTTCTCTACTTTTTGCTTTGAATGAAACAAGATGAAATGAGATTTTAACCTACATTTATACGTGACTGCAACCTTTATGGTAAAAGTAGGATAGAATAGGTCCCAGCAAACAAAACTACAACTATAAGTGAGGTGCCAAAAACATAAAAAGAAGAGAAAAAAAGAAGAAAAAAGATTAAGGGGTGAGGAAGAAGAAAAGAGCTGGCAGACGAAGTGGAGGCGAAGGCCCGGACAAAGGCAGTAGGCAGTGCATCCAGTGGAAATGAAGAAGAACAAAGGGGTGCGGTGCACTCGCTGTTTTTCTCCACTTTCTCTGGTGTCACGGGCATCAGCGGCAGAGGGGAGGAGGGAAGCAATCAATGATTTAAACAATAATGCCGCTCTCTGTATGCCCTGTCACACTCTCGCCTGCTTGCCGCTTCGAGTACTGTCACACACTGTCTCCGGCGCGACAGCTTATCTCCCGCTTTCTGCTACTCCATCTTGTAGCTGTCCGCCAGTGTCCTCGTTCGCACGCAGACACACGCGCGCACACACACACACACACACACACACACACACACACACACATCCTCTCTACCCTTCTCTCACTCCCACTCTCTCTGTCTCTCCATTGCTCATTCTCTCTCTCTCTCTCTCTCTCTCTCTCTCTCTCTCTCTCTCTCTCTCTCTCTGGTGGACTCTGTTACTCACATGATGCCTTCACTCCTGGTTAATACACTAAGGCTCTCTCTAACTCTCCAGCTCCTCCTCACTCACAGGGAGAAGTGGCATGACCAGCAGCCCGCCACAGCTTTAATGCAAGCTTAAAGTGATGGTTCAGCCAAAACTCAAATTGATACAGTTTTCACTTTATCCCAAAAATAGTCACACTGTGCTATTATGGAAAGTGAAATCTCCTTCAGTGTAGTGAACATATCATCGCTGTCCTGAGAAAAGCACATATCTTCATTTGCCAGTTTATTTTCTGAATAAACATAAAAGCTGTCCTTTACATTGTGTGAAAACTTTCATGAGACCAATCCAAAATCACTTGTTTTAAAATGTTCTTCCGTTACCTTACATTAGAAGTAAGAAACATTTTCCCTTCTGCTGTAAAGTTACAATGTTGGAGATCTTAGACAGCGACTATACGTAATATTTCACATTATGTGAAATAAAAACACCTGGGTAGCAGAACGGATGTCTCGGGTTATGCTTGTTTTGGCCAAGAGAGGGGGCTGGCTAGTTGCTATAGCAGCTTCATTTCACTCTTCTTCTACTACTAAACACTTGATTGCCTAGTTGTAGAGAAAACTGCTCTGCAGAACCTGTCCAGGAACTAGCAAGAGGTCAGCAGAATCCACAGTATCACCGCACAATGCCTTTTCAAGCCAGGAGGTAACCCAGGGTTAAAATCATGGGTGGGGTTATGGGATTTAGAATTTGGAGGCTACTACTAGGTGATAGCTGGTTTATAGGTATACAGTCTGCTTTGGCTACCAAACAGTTTACAAATAAAAAGCATTGTTTCATTTTTAATATATTAACATGCTATTTATTTAGCAGACATTGAAGCTAATGTGGACCCCCTCTGTATTGCAGATAGGGCAAACTTTTGCGCTTTAAACCCTGTCGAAAGAGTGGAGGAGAAAGACTAAAAAGGCAAAATAAATTATTAAATTAAAAAAATATTTCAGGACCTGCTAATTTATTATTTTAAACAATAAACTACAAAACATAGTCAAACAATGTGAATCTGTTAATAAAATGTTTTATCTAATAGTTCTTATATAGTGCTAGTTGTAATAGTCTAATCAAATTTTTTGAAACTCTGTAAGTACCCAGAGTTTCCAGTCGGCCTTCACCATAGTTTATAAAAGTACAACAGTTATCATGTTAAAAATAACTGAAATCAGAGCTGTCATTCTTTATTGTTTTATAGATAAATACCTTGGATATTTTAAGGATTTTTTTTTTACTTGAGAAATCTGGTAATTTAATATATAAGAATTCCATAATAAGTAAAATTAGATATACTTACTAGGCTTAAAATGAGATCACCTGCCAAAATCACATTTTTGAAGTGCAGTTGGGACATTTTGGTGTACAAAGGTCTTCTCTTAGGTTTTGCACTATATCTAGTAGCCTATTGTATCTAACATGTTAGGGAAGCTCGGTAATGGACATTATGATGCTAGTGTGTGATGATTTAGGCTTGCAGTTTATACATAATGGTATATAAGCTTCCTTTACTTCACTAGCTTCTTTACTAGCTCCAGGGCAACACTAAATAAGTGAACTTCGGGGTTCAGCTTGGACGATCAGCTACATTTGGGTTATGGGGATGACCTTTGCCTGGATGTGGCTTGGTGTGTACTAAACAGCTGAGAGGTGGACAATGGACAAGTGGACAGTAACCAAGTGTGTCGTAGATAACTCCCTCATCTCTCTTTCTCTCTCTCTGAATCGCTGCCTCCCCTGCACCCAATTCCTCCTGCCATTTCACCCACCCTTCCTCGCACTTAAAGATATCAACTTAAATTAAGGCAACGGGACAAACAAATTACATCTGTCACCTCCGGTTTGCATGGACTTGACAGGAATTCAATATGGGCGGCCATGTTTGTTCAGCAGACTTCTAATCACACTTCAGCACTGGCTCCCTCCAAACCACTGGCGACTTCAGTAGGGTGACTAACTTCAGACAAACTGACCAGTGACACTGTGCTGAAGGTTCAAAGGTTACAGACCCCCCCACCACCAACAACAACCTGTGCGTGTTGAAAGGCCATCCACGGAATCAATGTTTCAACAGAGAGGCCGTGGCTGGACGTGTGGCAGGTCGTCTCAGGGGAACGTTAAAGTCTTCACCATCACTCAGGCCACTGCAGTTTGCCATAGCCAAGGGTCAAGGGTCAAGCCTGACAGCCAGCTTGCTGCTGTTGGAGGAGCAGCTGAAAGCAATAGTTATCTAATCAAACTTACTAAATTTTCCTTTAAGCCCAAAATGTAGTTGATCAGCCATGCTTAGTGCCTGAAATTCTGCTTTTCTAGTGGTTCACTGGCGCTCGAACAAAAATATTTGTTGCGTAGCTGGAAACGATAGTAGCAGAAACCTTCAATTTATGTATTTATTTGTACTTTTCTTTCTTCATTTTGAATGATAACAGCATGTCATACAGTGTCAGAAACCACATAAACATGTCTATTTGAGATTACTTAACATTTCTCTAGAATGTGTAATTTAGGCATGCACTCTATATAGTGTTTGAGGGTTTGAGGCCTAGTACAGACTGTTCCTCATAGTCGAGTGTACAGCTTATAGAGATACAGAGATCTCTACAGAGATGTTAAGTTGGCCAACTCTTGTCTTGGAGTGCTGGTGTCAAGCACAATTTGATAGTTCCCATCCTCAAACACACTCACAACACCTGACAATTAGCTGGTGAGTTGAACCAGGTGTGTGTGAGCAGGGGAAACTCTGCTGGACACCAGCCCTCCAGGACCCTCCAGTGTTGGGAAACCCAGCTCTAGTCCATTCTTGTTAGCACTTGTTTTTGGACAATTGAGTATATAAAGTCAGTGTTGGCAAAAATGAGAGGGAAATGAAGGAGAGCAACACAAGTAAACTGCACTTTCAAGAGGGTGTACAGAGAAAAGCCTTATTTTTCACAGCAAAAGTTACGTGTTTTAACGATTTTTGGTATTAAATGTTATTAAATGCTATTACTATTGAATGCCCCCAAGAAAACATTCAGTAAACACTAACATGAGCATGAGCTCTAAAGACATTACCATAATAGCATAGGATACTCACTCATGTTTGCATGTGACTGCATAAACTTTTTAACCCATCCATTGCCAAACTAACGATTTACCTTCACTTTGATACAATAGGTTTAGTTCAAACATAGACATCTGAAGCCTTAAAGAAGCTTTTTAAGACTATATGAATACACTGTATTCTTTACTTTGCATACTGCATTTTTACGGTATTAAACACTGCCAGCTCCTGATATCAGGATCTTTCATGCAGGTGCATTAAGTTTGGAATGTTGGCTGACAGCTGTAGTTTTTGTGTTGTTTGATTTTCCAATTTTTACAACAGACAAATGGCAACGCTAAGCTGACAAAGGCATTCATCAGTCAGACCTAACTGATACTAGTTCTTCCATGTCACCTTGGTTTCTGGGCCTGTAGCTTCCACTCCTTAGCTAAATAAGCTTCTTAACTCAGATGTAGTGTACGTTTTTTTTTGTTATTATGAAGGAGCAGGGCGGCACGGTGGTGCAGTGGTTAGCGTTGTCGCCTCACAGCGAGAAGGTCCTGGTTTCGATCCCAGGGTTGGCCATGAGTGCCTTTCTGTGCGGAGTTTTCAAGCTCTCACTGTGTTCGCGTGGGTTTCCTCCGGGTGCTTCGGTTTCCTCCCACAGTCCAAAGGCTTGCAGTGGATGTTCTAAATTGCCTGTAGGTGTGAATGTGTGTTTGAATGGTTGTCTGTCTGTGTGTTGCCCTGTGATGTGTTGGCCTCCTGTCCTGGGTGTACCCTGCCTTAGGCCTGCAGTCTTGGCTCCAGCTTCCCTGTGACATGGAAACAAAAGAAGCAGTTTAGAAAATGGATGGATGGATCGTTGGATAAAAAAGCAAACTGCAGATGCCAAACATGTTTTGGTTGATCAAGAACATTTAAGATAGTTGTGGCCTATTGCTTAAAAAGAAGAGGGCCTCATTGGTGAGAAGGTAGAGAGATTGGAGAGAAGCTAGAGCCAGAGAGCTGCTCCATCATTTAGAGGAGGTGCCAACAGTGCTTCAAAATCAGTAGATAATACACTTAAGTAATAGATGACCAGTGCATGGTTAGTACAATTAATGCTAGGCTAATACAGGACTAGTGGAGGGTCAGGAGAGAACCAGTACATGGTCAGTAAAGAGAAACTTTGAAATGTTTTAGTATATGGTCATTGTAGGGGCAGTTCAATAGTAGTGGATTTTGTAATACAAGTTCACTCTTTGGTGTTGCTCAAAGGAGGATGGGTTCTCCATTTCTTCATGTCTTCATTCCTTTCAGTATTTATGCCTCATGCTATTAGAGAATTTTACCTTTTGAATCTTGGTTCTTCTCAGGGTTTCATCCTCACACACTTAAAGAGTTTTTCCGGCCACCGTCTCCTCCATCTTGTTCGTTAATAAGGACATGAATTTCTGTATAGCTGATTTGGGACAATGCCTGTTGTAAAAAGAGTTATACAATATAAACTTGACATGCTAGATAGACAGTGCAAGGTCAGTACTGCTAAAGCTGAACTGTAAGTCTTTAATGTAGATAAGGAGAACACTGTTAAACAAACAAGACAAAAAAGACAAAAAATATTATTCTTGGTCATTTGTTTGTTGTGGAAAATAATTTAATATCTGTGAGTGGTAACAGTATGCAACCATCTTAGGTCCATGAGTGGGCACCCTGTTCTATTGAGCAAAAAAAACTAAATTTGTCAGAAAAAAGTTTATGCTCATCAAACCAAAAAAGGTTATGAAACCAACTCTAAAGTGTGTGGACTTCACTGAGCACTGTTACCTTCCCCATGAGTGGTTGACTTACAAAGATTGATCAAAGAGCAAGATGTTTACTAGTCTGCTAGTTCACAAAGGAACCCAGGTTAACTTCTAAGCAACTAAAGACCTCTCTCACATTGTTAGTGTTCATAAGTCCAGCATTAAGAAAACACTGAATATTAATGTGGAATTTTAGGGTTTTATCTGCACTCTGAGTGATTTTGAGATACTGAACTTCGTTTGAGATATTAAGCATACCAAATAGCAAAACTGATATGAACCTTTTGATTTTCTGCATTAAAAGTTTGCATACAACTTTAAAAACACCTCACATAATGTTAGTAATGTGTCATAAAATAAGAATATGTAAATAACTCAACTAAAGATCAGGTGCAAAAGCTAGAAGGCTACTGAAAAAATGTTTTGTGAACAGATAAGACCAAAATAAAAATTGTTTTGAAAATGAAACATTTAGTGCAATATTTGGAAAAAGGAATGTGCTGCAGTCCAGCATAAGAATTTATATAACTGATAAAATTCAAAGATAAACGTTATCTCAGTTGGGGTGATTATTGTTTGGGCCTGTTTTGGGGCATCTGGGTGAGAACAGCCTGCCATCATTGATGGAAAAATGAGCAATGAATTCAAAATCAGCAAAGTAACGTAAGATCTTCTTCAGTCTGCTGGCAGTTAATCCAGTGGCCTGGGATCGGAATGAGATGTAGCTGTGATAGTGAGCTGCCATAGCCACCTCATTCTGTAACAGTGAACCTTGCTGGAAGGTGAGACACTCTGTTTGTGACTCAACATCTCAACACACCTTCAGGGTTGGAGTCTCACGTAGCCTTCAGCTCACAGGTCAAAGGTCACCACATGGAAAAATTATCCATCCAACTGGTTATCTAAATTTGACAAGAGTGGTTATCATCACTCGTTGTCAAACTTAATAAGTATGTGACCGATAATTTTGTGCAAAATTGCAGCATAAGCTCCAGGTTTTTCCAAAATTATCCTTTCTCAAGGTCCATTGCAAATGGACTTTGCTCATTATACTGTATTAGTTGTGAAAAGCTGGTAGTTAGATAACAGTGTAACAAGGACTTTCCACCTTTCTTTTTTCCATGAGACACCAATCTTAATTACATATATACTTTAGCCTATTACCTAAAAGTTTTTTGGCATATAATAAATATACTGATTAAAAAGGTTTACGTTTGTTCAGCCCAATTCTAACTAATTTTTCAGCAAAAAATGTTTAACCAGACTTACAAATGTAAAATATGTATAAAATTAATGCATGAATTGAGTTGCCTTTAAATAACAGGTTTACAAAAAAAATGTTATGTTAAGGTATTAAAAGCTGTAGCTCCTTGTTTGATTTTTTTTTATGCAGTCTAATGTGTTTTATCATCTATTTCTCTTTTAAAGTCAAGTCAATTTTATGTCTATTGCCCTTATTACATCTGAATCTGGGTCGATGGGCGATTTGGTACAAAATGGACAGCAGTTCCTAGTGTACAGGTGAGCCGTGATGACTGTCAATCAAGTAAGTGAAATTTAGAGGTGTCCATAAGGGGCCTTCCTCAGCAGGAGGGAGTGGGTTTCAGGGTTAAGTGGACGTCAGGATTGGACTGGATCATTGGCATAACAGGAGCAGCATGTGTAGCTCAACAGAGAGAGAGGGAGAGATAGATTGAGAGAGACAGAGAGAGATAGAAAGAGAGAACTGCTGTCTGGACCAGTCTGATCTTTCCTAATTCTCTAATTCTGGTGAAAGTTCTTACCACTGGAACCCACTTACTCCTGCTAAGAAGAACCCCTTTATGGCAAGGTTGACTTACTTGATTGACAGTCATCACAGTCCACCTATAATGCAGGAACTTCTGCCCCTCTTGTCTCCCACGACCAGATCACCCAGTAGTCCCAGACTACTTCAACTACCACAGACCGTGTGCAAATGGTAGATGTGTTGCTCCAGACTGCTTTTAGCTGATGCCACTGCTATAAACTGGGATTGTTTTTTTTTTTCTATTGTTTATTGCTATACACTGTCAACAAGAGGAGGATGGGTTCCCCTTCTGAGCCTTGGTTCCCCCCATGGTTTCTTCCTCATGCTTAGGGAGTTGTCCCTGTCTCTGGAGTCTTTGGCTTGCTCATTAGGGGCTTGCCTCCGGATTCTGTAATGCTGCTTTGTGACAACATCTGCTCAAAAAAGCACTATATAAATGAAAGAAAGAAAAAATAAGCCTGCTATATCTTCCAAGTTTCAAAGAGCAGGGTTACTGCATGACTGGCACATGACATTGTTTGAATTGTTTAAGCTTTTGTTATGGCTTTACCTGCTGCTTGGTTTTTCATCTAGACAAAGTATATTAATGCTTGAAATTCTATGAACCCTTTAAAATGTTTAGTGTTTCTGCAATATTACTAAAATTATCATCCAGTTTTCTTGGATGAAAGGCAGACACAACCAAATATGTGAGTGAGGTCACATTTTTGTTAAGAACTTTGTCTTGGTCATTCAGAATATTTATATTTCCTAAGTCTGTTTTTGAAAAAAAACAAAAACAAAAAAGGTGGCATTGTGGCTAGTGCTGTTGCACTAGGGGCCTGGGTTCTATTCCCAGGTCGGCCACGGGTGACTTTCTGCATGAAGTTTGCAAGCTCTCCCCGTGTTCGTTTCCTCCCAGTGTCCAAAAGATAGCGGTAGGTTGATTGAGAACAGGCCGTAAGCCTGAAGTGCCACCGGCTTGCGCTAGGTGGACTCCCTAAAGGCCAAGGAGCCAGGGAGGTCCGCGTTTAGCTCAGGCAGGCTCCCACATACGGCCGGGGTACGGCCATGCTTGTTTCTAGAGATTCCTTCCCTTTACCCTTAAACCCAGTGGCCCTTCCCCTCCTCACTGACACGAGCGGGGGGTGGTGTCCCCGATACAAGTGTGTGTGTAAATGATTGTCTGTCTGTTGCCCTATGTTGGGTTGGCTTCTTGTCCTGGGTGTACCCTGCCTTAGGCCTGTATTTGGCAGGGACTGGCTCCAGCTTCCCCGTGGCCCAAAATTAAATAAGCAGTTTAGAAAATGGATAGAGGGCTTGTGTGCTTTGGGACATTGTCTTGCTACATGTCCTATTTTCTTTTGAGATTTATTTCACAGAAAGATGTCCTGACATTTTCCTAATTCAGACATCAGTGTTCCATCAGTGATTTCAGGCTGTCTTGGCAGAGATTCAACAACCAGGCCCAAACCATGAAACTATCACCATTTTTCACAAGTGGAATAGTGTTTTAATGCTGGAATGCAATACACACATTACACTTTTCATTTCAACCAAAAAGGTTTATTTTTTACATTCTTGATGTCTTCTTTTAAACAAGCTAATGATGTTCCGATTTCAGGACAGTGGGATCTACTTCTTCTACTACTTATTACAATGTGTACAGGTGCTCATGGAAAAGTCATACAAAGCAGATGGCTAACTTGCAAAGACAATATCAGTTCTTTCGGGTGCTTATGTGAAGATATGCCCACTACATGAAAGTAAAGCATTTCATCTGCTTTTCTGTGTTACCTGAAAACATGTGCATGTCTTGCAGTGTCTTCACAGTTCTCAATACCACTTGGGAAGGCCCCTTTTCTGCATTCATGAAAATGATTATTTGACTTTGACAACACTCTTAAATAAAGCTGCCACCAAGGTGCCATAGAAGAACCATGTTTGTAAATGAGGTGAATATGAAGAATTTTGTGACTTAGCATTTTTACCAGAACCTTTACATTACATATAACCTTCAAATAATGTAAAGGTTCTGTACCAATATTTTTATATCCTCAACAATATTTGGAGGTTCTTTAAACTTTAAAAGATTCTTCACACTCATACTTCCTATTTATAAAAATGGCTTAAATAACCATCCATTGAAAGGTTTTTTAGAGAACAATAAATGGTTTTTTAATGGTATTATGCAAAACATTCTATTCCACGCTGATTTTTGTAATGAAGCTGGATATCTAGGTCTTAAAGATTGCTGAAATCTAAACTAGAAATAGCACCTTACACTGAAATGACCATATGTGGACTCACATTTTAGTTCCTCTTTCTCATGCAACATTTTCATTTCCTAGTAGTTACCAGAACATTTGTAGTAGTTACTAAATAATAAGTGTTGACAACTAAACAATAAATCTGCAGTTTAAGGGGTTAAATATAACACTGATCAATATTCACGCTATTGTGTTCAAACAAATTTCTTTAATCGTATTTCCATTAGCTTTTTGACCTAGTTTTTGTTTGTTTAATGGCCTCCTGGAGCACATCGAGATGAACAGGCCCATAGTTAAACCAGTTTGAATTGATTATTGGATAAAGGCAAAAAGCTGATCAATAGTTAATATGTAAGTTCACGTTATAATAAGGAGCATTAATGACATTAGCGAACAGGATGTGTCTTTGTTAATGAAGTGGAATGACCAACACTGGCCTGCTTCCCAGAGGGGGTCTCTTACCTCGCTGTCCCACACACCTCCCCCCTCTCGCTGCTTTCCTGGGTCAAACCATGTTTACACATTTGACACCGCAGGTGGCCTCTTTAAAAATACATGAACAATAAATATAATCCCTCCCCTACTCCACACACACACACACACACACACACACGCACAACCAATACCCCTGGCGTCCACTCTCTCCAACCCCCATCTGCCCTTGTTTGGCATGTCCAGTTAAATGGAAGAGAGGAAATAGGAATCAAAGGCAAAGCCCCCTGCTCTTGCAGGGTGACTAATATCCTTTGTGTCAACATCAAGGCTTCCTCCACAGCGGAGGGCCTATCCCAGCTTCATCTTCCACAGCAGGACCCATCACGTGGGGCCTGATAACAGGGCCCCACCGTGCAGCTCCATAATGAGGCCCATTTCAGCTGCTCATCTTCAGCCAAATAGCCAAACGCTTGCTATGGCCAAGGGTCTTTGTTTACATGCTGCTTAAGGCACACTGGCAGGCATGGTCAGTGTAGAAGGGGCTTACAGTGTTGCAGACAAAAGGAAAAGAATTTTCAGGTGCATGATTAAGTATTAGTTTGCATACATCATTTCTACATGAAAATCAGCAGCATTCATTGGCAAAAGAGCTAAAAGGGGCTAATGTGGCACATTTTATTCAAATAATGTTGGAAAGAATGTCAAACATTTCTATTTCTGTCAGGTGTACATTTTCTTATTTGCTGATACCTTTTAGTCAGATTTACTCACAATCCAATCCCCTTTTCTTCATTTTCACAGGAAATGGTGTAAACAGATTATTGTGATATATTTGTATCCATCCATCTTTTCATGGCTTCATCTCTTGCTTTGCTTTTTGTAATACTTGTTGCATGTCTCTTTCTGCAATCATTAGGGCAAAATTTTGACTTCTTTTGAGTTTGTTCAAAGTGACATTATAGAGAAGTGCCAAAATGAGATGCAATTGCATCATTAAACAAACGACCTCTCAAGAATACAGCCAAAAAAAGAAAGGGAAAAAAAAAACACTGGCACAAGGACGAGGCTCCGAACAGGACATCCATCAATCTTACAGGATCAATTTTCCAAAGGTCTCCTGAGCAGGGATAAAGGCAAACCGAGGTTAATCTGTAGAAATTATGTTCTTATTAATAATCATTCTTCAGATATCTAATGCCTGTGGAAGAGTAACTAAAATCTTAATCAAAAGTGATAGCAAATTCTGCTGTTTTTTTTTCCCACACTGCAAAGAAAGGTAGGAGGCTTCCTGCTGGTTGGCAGTACCAAAAAAAACCCCATTTTGTCTTTTCGTTTATCTCCTAATCATATTTTTCCGTTTGCTTTTTGTGGTGCGATTTTCCTCCCCCCTGATTTTTGTCGGACAAAATTGGCACAGTTGAACCTTAAAAAGTCCCTTTCATTTCGAAACATCAGGTTAACAAAGCAACGGCGGCTGATGTTTCTGGAACAATTCGGCGTGCAATTACAGCTAATTTGTCCTGATGAAAACATTTGAAAGCATTTGTCGGCCCGACTCGGCCTGTATGAGAATATTCATGTCTTTGACTTTGCACACTTAGAAGATAATTATTGTTATTACCATCACGGTTGAGATCACACCACAAGGACATGTCACGACAGTTAAAATCCACACACACACACACACACACACACATACTCTGCCTCCACAGAGCAGGAAATGTCTTATTATCACCTTCAAAATGCTAATCAATTACATCTTCATGTCTTTACCATCTAGAACAATGGGGTTTATTTGTACAATTATTCCTCACTACTCATCTGTCCCCTATGTTAATATATTTACAACCACTGTAACGTTATTGATTTAGCCATAACACGCCGCCATTTCTGTATCATAAACGGATTCCAAGCTGTCCAAACAGATGTCAGCTGGAACAATAGGGTTTAGTGTAAAACATCAGCATGCTGACAGGATATATGATTAGCCCCTGGTGGCAGTGAAAGAACCGGCTTGACACATGCACAAAAGGCCAGCTCTCTCTTTCAGAGGCAAATATGGACTGCAAAGTGGACGTCACGCTGGACGGACGAGGTGTGAGAGCTTCACGGCCAAGCTCAGAGGGTATCCCCTTATTCCTGGAGAAGCTGGACCGAAGCAGGCAGCTGTCACAAAAGCCTATGTAAGACTTGTGCTGTAAAGAGTTCAGATATACCCACAAAGCCACACGCACAAAGACTCTCTGTGGAGAAATTGTCATTCTTACCCCCAAGAGGGTGGAGATTTGGCAATAAACATATTCACTTAAATAAAGATTGGTGTTAATGTGTGCTGTGTTTAAATACAGCCTTAACCAAGCAACATTCTCAGCCCCACTGTGTAAATACAGCCTCTTTGGGGACGAAGGTTGTCTGGTGTTTTCCTGCTCTAACACACTCACTTCAAGGCAAGAAAGGCTTGTTACTTAGCCAATGAGCTGCATCAGGTGTGTAAGAGCCCCTAAATATGCAGGATGAGGGTTCCTTGTCTTGAGTTATATTTCTCATGGCTTGAAGCAGAGCCCCAGAGAGAATGTCAAATGTGAGGAATGAGGCTGGAGCTGATGGAGATTGGCCCCTTTGCCAAGGCTGAGAGTCAGTTGTAGAGTGTGTGAGAACAAGGCTGGAGGTCCAGGCACTTGGATGGCCCTGCAAGCGTCCACTCAAGCTGGCAACTGATAACCTAAATGCAACATGACGAGTAAGGCGAGGGGTGTCTCGTCACATAAAGCCCACATGTCAACGTTGGTCATTTTTTCCCTCTCAAAATTAAAGTCAAATACGGGGCATCAGGGGTAAAGGTTCCTCTGAATTCTCAGCAAACTTTTTGTTTTTTTTTTGCCTCAAATGGGTTTATTGTTTCCTGTTCCGTTCACTTTTAACATAGGTGTTTTATGCAGAATCTCATCTTGATATCCCCTGTAGAAAAATGAAAATTAGCTAAATTTCCAATGTCAATTATTTGTTTTTTAATGGTATTAGTTTTAAAGAAAAAAATAATCAGTGAGTTGTTCAGAGGGGTTTTATGGGAGTCTGTTCATTGTAGAAAAACTTACCGACTTAGATTTCTTTACCGTCATAGTGAGAGAAAGCAGGGCTTGTAATGTCTCCATTGCAAATACAACAAATTAAGGGAGAATTTTTTCCTTATAATGCCCTGCATATACTCCTCTACAATTTAAGTTTTTTATTTAAAAAAAGGAATTTTTTAACCATAACTCATACACTTATAAAATTAACTTAACATTAACAATGCTGCAAGCATTATGCAGCCTATTCATAATCATTCCTATAATGACTATCTGCAGTGCACCATACCGGGGCATCATCGTTCCTTTTGCAACAACTGTGGACAATTTTGGGTTTCCTTAGATCAGAGCATTTCACATCAAACCGCTCTGAGGAGCAATTAAATTTTACATCCATTTGAAAAATCAATCACTCTTTAATGTACTTCCATTTGAAATGATGGTTACACAGAGTTCAAAACATATTCCCACCGTCGTAAGTGTCTTATTTTTATGAGATGGTCCAATAATGTAGGAGCCAAAACATATTCACAACGTGGGTAGTGAAACACTGCAAGTGTATGGACGCTTTTGGCAAACTTCATTATTGAACCAAACAGTGTTGATTCTGCTTTACACCACTTTCCTGTCACTTCAATAATTCATGGCCAGATGAGTTTATGGCCCTGTCTGGGCAAGCTGCTATATCTGAATGGCCGAATAACGAGATTTTAGCAGCGGGCTTTTAAATTACCCTGGGATTTGTCGCTGCCTGTTTGTCAGTCGCCTTGTGCTCCGGGTCATGGGTGGCATTTGCTTGCGTGTCCCCTAATTGCTGAGTTGCACACAGACAGATGAGTGTTGATGCCTGACGCGGAGGGCGATGGGAGCACTAATAATGCGCTGTTAGCAGCAGAGGAACAGCCAGTGAAGGAGGTATACACGCCGAAGTCAGACTCTTCTGATTTTGTCCTCTGTTCTGCTTTTAAAGAAGCAAGAACATTGGCCATTAAGATCCTTGCATTTTCCATGATTCATCTCTAAAGGAGATGACTATTGATGAATATTTGCTGCTGCTCAACTGACATAAATCTTAACTGAAGTATATGAGATGTTGCACCGTGATCCAGTAACTCTCTGTTGCTTCAGTAGAACGTGCATGATTTTGCAGCTCTCATGGTTATAATGTTAAGTTGTTATATACTATACATACACTATATATACACAGTGGTGGAAAAACATGTGAGACCATCTTCACAATCTGGAATATTTTACTTTTAAACCTGAAAGCAAATTAATTTTGAGGAAAAAAAATGAAGGGTGAAATAAATATATTCCAAGTCGAGCACTATTTATAGATCACTCACTCAAATGTAAGCAAATTTGCGGCCATGGCAAGGCCTTTGCACAAAAAAGAGATTACTTGGGTAGCTCTACTCATAAGAGGTTATTGCACAAACTTGTAGCGTCCTGGTTTACATTGTCATTAAAGCAAAAAAGGGACATGCAGAATACAAAACAATTCTGAAATTCCTGTGAATAATTTAAAGATTATAATAATTTTTATCAAAAATGGTTTTAATATTTTGTAAAAAACAAACAAACTTTGAAGAAAAGAATAAAAAATAAAATTTCATCAGAGGGTCAGACTTCATAAACAACACCTTGTATCAGCACTACCCATGCTACCACCATACCACCATATCAGTGTCACCGCTGTGTTGACAATGGGCCATCACCCAAACATTTGGATTTGAACTGGTGATCTTCAGCTCACACGGGCAACTTTCTAACCTTTACGCTACCACTGCCCTGTGTTTTATGTATGTATACATATAGAAGAACTAAGTATAAATAAAATATAGTGTTAAAGGTGCCAGTTAGAGAAAAGTAATGTAGGCCGGTTGACGTCACACACTCACAGTGCACCAACAAACCTAATGTTCAGTATCTTAACAAGACTGCCTCTGTCATTTCCCAACTAATGGAGCAGCAAATGGGATAACAAGGTCCTCTAGATTTGTAGGCCATCTCTCGGAATTAACACATTTACGAGCTCTGTCTAAATTAAACAAATCATTGATTTTATGTATGGGAGTTATTGCACTATATTCTGCCTCTGAGTCTTGGTTGGAGTTTGATGCTGATTGGCTCACTTGGGTCTTCTATCTACCCCCTGCACCCCCCCAACAATATCTCCTGTGAAGAGAAAAACCAAGACACCCCCGCCCTCTTCCCTCTCAGGTGCTTGGCAGACCACCATGATGAGGAAACAAAGACTCGGAGTGTGACACATGCAGGGCCTGGGCTTTAGTTAAATATGAAAGCACTGTGCGTTCCCCCACGCATGTGTGTGTGTTGGTGGGAGGGGAGTTGGGGGTGTCTGGAGGGATTCACCGAATCATGTGCCATTTTTAGAGCACTTGCTTCCATTCCTCTTCATGCTGTTTGATCATGTTGCACTGCCTCGCTGTGATACGGCTTACACAGTCTCCTCTCCCTTTCTCTGTTCTTTTCAGAGCCCCCCCACCGGCGTCAGACACATGCAGGCCGGGCCATGCAGCAGACCTTGGCGGGCTGCTGCGAGCGCCGGGCGTCCTCAGGCCTGGATTGAGATGAGAAGAGAAGCCCTTAATGCAATTTCAGTGGGGGGAAAAGCAGCCTGCTCCTAAAGGCTCCCATGCTGAGCTAGGGCTTCCTTTTAAGCGGGACAGCTTCTAAAGTGAACTATTACATCAGATAGGTGGTGTGGCCGGTGGGTGGTGGGTGGCCGGTGGGGGGGGTTGACTAAATGAGTCACAATGGAGACTTCATCTCAGAGACACTCATTAAACCTCGCTCTCTCTCTCCCAAACTGTTCGCCAGTGACTACTGATTCTCCCACTTTCATGAGCATAATACTTATTTTACCCCTTAAAGCAGTTGTTTAGAAAAAATATGTTTTTTCCTTTACCTTCTTTAGGGTAATCAGTGGGCCAGGACATTTTTGATGTCTGAGGTTTGCTTTTTAACATGCTCACTAGTTATATTGTAAAAAAGTAAGTTGAATTTACATTAAGTTTAGTTGTATTAATGCTTAGTTAACAGTATTTATGTAATAATGTTATTTTAATCGCAATAACTGTTGTGAACACGTTTGGGGTAAGCCTGTATATCTACATTCAGGACAGCTAAATAATACAGGAAGTGGACAAGAGACCATAAAAACATTGAATAGAAATTACATCAAATGTTTGTTATGATCAGTAGCCAGTGCACAGCCACAGGTGACGTTTACTTACTGGTGCATTTATATCAGGGACTGCTAGCCAGTGCACTACAGCAACACTGACTTGACTCCTGGAAGCTGTTGTGTGCAAAAGTTTCCCCCATTGGTCAAATGACCTACTTTGTTGAAAACACAGCCCCTGCTTAGAACAAACAGAAATGTAAGATATTTGCATAAATGTTAGGCAAAGTTATTACTCGTCTGCTGTAATGTATCATTACATAGAAATAAGATAAGCCATCAAAAAGTGACATGCACATAGACTAAGCACCCTTTTGGGCAGGCCCCCTTTGTCTCAAATCACAGTCAGCTAACAATCTTTTTGTTCTTGGCTACACAACACTTTTTGCTCAGAAATATGGTTAAGATCTAATCCCAGATTATCAATAATTTCCCATTGTGTGCCGCAGTGAACGACAATCCCAAACATCAATGCTTTTTTCCCTCTAGTTTAAGGATGATTTTGTTGTGTTTTGGATTATTGTCTTGTTTAAATATCCAACCTCTTCTTCGGTTTCTTCACTGACAGCGGGACATTTGTTTTGTGTTTAGTAGAAATCTTTCTTCTCTTTTTCCGGACAAAATATTCTGTGCCACTGGTTGCCACACAACCTGAAACATAAAAACCTGTCCACAGGCTTAACAGTTGCCAAGCTGTTGTTTTAATGAAATGTTTATCCTCAACTGATTATAGCTAAAGAATTTCATCTTTGTAGATTTTGGACCATGGCACTTGATTCCAAAATGTGTTGCTCCTGACAATGACTTTGGTATTAGGGTCACAGTTAGCCTTGCCCTCTGATGACCATACATATAGATGACATTGGTGCAACAGCACTGCACAATCCAGCTCATCACTATTCCTGTACCAGTGGAATCTTCCTATAGGTCTGTGACAGTGATGTGGGAGTTTTACTTTCCATACCTGACCAGTCTAGGAGGAAACTTTCCTGATTTTTCAAGATCCTCCAGATCATGTCTCGACTTAAACGTTCTTCAAAATGTCCATTTCATAATGTCTTTTTTGAACAGTGACATTTACAAACAGGGATCCTCTGGAACTGTGTACACGTGTTTAGGATTAAGGCTGATGTTTCAGTATTTTATTAAAACATGTCGTTGGCCAGAACTCCAGGTCTTACAGAACAGTTGTATAAACATAGTTTTCCCCCCCAAAACTATTATTTTAAACACATCAAATATTCATTGTATTTATTTGTGTAGATGTACTGTTTACATCCTGTGCAGCTGTGTGACAAAGGGACCAGGTTGCGGGGTATGGGGTGGAGAAATACACTTTTTTCATTTAGCACCTCTTAGCAAGCCAACAGCTTCCATCGTTAAGTGACAAATGAATAGCTGCTTGAGATGTGCAACTGACAGACCATAATAAAGAGGTGGGCTTCGTTCCCCAGCTTTGTGTAGTCCCCCCCCCCCTCTCTAACTCCTCTGGTACGTGTTCCTTCTGGACCGAATCGCAAAGGTAATAATTAAGAGTGGAGTGATGGGTTGAAATGATGTCTCTGTTATTAAAGCCCCCGACCAGGCCCAAACAGTGGCTTGCTCAATTATTGCTTTGCCCTACATCATCAGGACATTGGAGGAGTCTGAATCACTCAAAGCAAATGAATTGGTGACAGGTGTGACTTTTTTGTGCATTGGCGATTTTTTGATTTCTTACTCTTGTGTTAAGTCTTACATCCATTATGACTGATGAATACTCACGGTTTGAGTGGTGAAGTAAAGTACAGATGAGTAGCAACAAAGGATTATAAACCACCAGCAAAAAATAATATAAAAATACACAACCACACCTTAACAATGATACATTCCTTAAACTAAAGGCTTATTATTCCGTAATTATTATACATTAACTACTACATTAACAACTATGATATATGAGTAATGTAGGAGTGAGGAATTTTATGGACCCACTCTACAGGCCCTTACACTTTTAAGGGCTAAATATGACATAAAATCATGTGCTTTAAGCATGGAATAAATACAGTGGCTGCCTCTTTATTATTACTCTATAGTGACACTAGACTATATGATACCTCTTCTGTCTTCTAATGAACTGTTACCATTTGAATGGTGAAGTGAGAAGAGACTATTTGCAGCTAAATGAAGCCTCTTAGGCTACTGTACCTCCACTTTGAAATATACTGCCACCGAGACACACAAGAGCCTCTGCCTTACTTTTAATGGCTTCAATCAAGTCATTGGAACATGTTTGTTATTTGATAGAGTCCAGGGAGAATGTGAAATGGCTTAAATCGAATGAGGGGCCTCTCCAAATGGAGAGCGCGAGAACATTTCTGCTTAAGCCCAGTAAAAAGAGCTGTCATCAAAGCACTTCTCCACCAATCCACACCAGTCCATTTAGAAACACGTTAAGAGATTGAGTCCTGAAATTTGATTTTGAATGGAGAGGGAGCCCTGGACGTGGATGGGCTTTTTCCTCCTCTGCTGCCCTGATGCTCAAACAGAGGCGATTAGCAATACAACAGAGTGCTAATGTGGAGTAGTAAGGCCCTTATGGGTGCCCATCACCCTACAATCTCTTTTAGATCCACTCAGACCTGCTCTGAAGATGAAGATACTTCACTCCAACCGTGTTTCATATTTAATCAAAGACATGTCAGTGGAACAAGTCAAACAAGCACTTGCGGGACAAACATGTATGATACACAGACATTCCTAAGGCCTGTCTGTTTGTAAGCATGCCTGAACTACACTGCAGTTCAAACTCCTTCCAGCAGGTGGATGGCATTTTATGAAAGCTCTACAGTCAGTTTGTCAAGTGGTAACCACAGGAGCCTCTCGCCTAAATCACTCAAAAGTGCTCCCCAGTATCCAAAAGCTAAAGATGATTTTCAAAAATAGTCTAATGTCTCATGTTTAACAATCGTGTCCATAGATTACTCTGCAATTTTGTGCGAGAACTATCAGAAAAATCTCTGAATATGTCCAGAGTGCTCTATAAAGTATCGGCAGGACTGATTTTGTTAGGAAAGAGTACCATGTTAGTAAAGGTGTTTAATAAAGCAGAGAACTGAGGAGCAGCTGTTGATGGCAGTGCTGTTTATTAGTTCACTTATCAAATGAAGTAGTGGTTCTCTTTTCTAAAATGTCATCACTGTCTGGAAAAACCCTTCTATGTCCAAAAGAAGTACGTTTACAGCAGAAGAAAAAAAATATTGCCAAATTCTGGTGAAGTTGTTGTAACAAGATGTTTTTCAGGGTCATTCAGTTAATCGTAGATACTTTTGAATTATGTAGAAAATGAAGGTTAACTGTAGGACTATAGTTTAAGAACCTTGAGATTATGAGTGTGTGTTGGGGGGGAGGTGTGCAGGTGTGTTTTGACGTTTTAACATTAACAATGCATTACAATTTGTCTTTTTACTATATTAATATTTGTTGTGTAATAAACAACTTTCTATATAACTATTCCAACTTTTTAGTATAGAATGTGTTGTGTCCAGACATTAAATCATCTTCATGGTTTTCCTGCTGGGGGATACTGCCATTACATTAATATGCAGGCTGTACATGTTATATAAGATAACATTCTTTATTATTTGTTATTCGTGGAGTTGTATGTGTAATATTACATACACAAACATAAATATTAATTCCCTCAGTTGTGTGGGTGTGGGAGGGGGGTATGAAACTAAAGTTGCCCTCTTAATGAGAGACTTCACCTCTCATTTACCTGCTTTGTCCTGATCTCTCTCTCTCTCACACACTTAAACGCTTTTTATTTGACTTCATTCCCCATACTGTCCTCCAGCCGAGCCGCCCCACGCCGTAGCAGCAGCAGCAGCGGTAGCGCTGAAATGCCCCCACGGGACAGCGGAGAGGTGGGTGGCTGTGCGTGTGGTGATGGTGGTGGAGGGGGGTGTTAGTGGAGAGCAGAGGGAGTGTGAGAATGTGTGTGTGTGTCAGTCAGTGAGCAAACCTGGCGCTGAGCGGCAGCACTGCACCTCCAACGCTGCTGTCAGCGCGCGCGTACATCCACCTCAGCTCCAGCCTCGCGCCTGCCTTTTCCGTCCACTCCGCACCGAGCTCCCCCCCTCCTCTCTATCGCTCCTTGTCTGTGTCTCTCAACCCTCCGCTATCGATACATGCGACTGTACCACGCTCTCCAGCCCGGAAAGATCCTCCTCACTCGGGCCGAGCGCCTTACACTTTGCTCGGCGCGCTGCGGCCACTTTCTCCCTCCCTCCCTCCTCCTTCTTCTTCTTCCCCTCCTCCTCCTCCTCCTCTTCCACCACCACCAACACATGCTCTTCGCTCATCGCCGCTGCTTTCTCTCCCCTGTCACGGACCAAGAAGCGACAAAAGAAAGAGTGAGACAGTGGAGGAAAGAAAAGTTTTGCTTGGGAGGTTAAAGGGACGCCCGCGAGCCGCGGAGGGACTGTGTGAGACAGTGTAAGTGCTCCGCGAGCTTCTTTCGCCTTCTGTTCTTCATGTAAGTGAGTGCGGTTGCTTAGTGTGTGTGTGTGTGTGTGTGTGTTTTCCTATGTGGGCGAAAAAGTCGCTCGTGAGGGTCGTGTTTCTGTGAGGAAATGTATTTTTTTGACCGACTTCTGTGATGTGTAGGCGATTGTTTTTGGTGTAAATCCGCACACGCGGAACTCGCGTGCGTGCGACGGTGTCCACTCCGTGCTGTAAGTTGCTTTGCTGATGGGGCGTTCGTGTTAATAGTTTCTCCTTTATCACTTTTTTTGTCACTCGTTCATTGCCGCCAGTGTGTTTCACTAGATACACACACTTTTTTCGGTTCGATGGTGCTCTGTATGAGACGGCGAGACCACCAAGTGCCGGCGTTTTCGAGTTGGGACAGTTTCAGAACTTTTTACACTTTTTTACACGCGCGACTTGGCTTGTTACTGCACTTGTGTGTGGATTTGCTTTGTTTTTGTTTACTCGGACTCCTAATGTGTGCGTTTACCCAAATTGGCCGATGTGGAGAAAATAAACAAGGTATGCTTTATTACAGAAGTAAGCTCTTTTTGCACGGTTCGTTTAGAAGAGGCGTAAACACACATAAACATAGTGCGCGTGCTCGTGAAGTGGGGCCGTAGAGTTTTTTTCTCTTCTGTGGTAAAGTGGCAGCAACCTTCAGGCCTACCGAGCTACACACAGGCAAGCAAGAAAGCACCTGATGCCAGAGGTCGCCGTGTGAGACTGTGAGGGAAACACTTTTATGCTGAAGCCGGTCGCCTTCGCCGCGGCCAGATGCTAATGGCGCTAAAGTTCAGTAGCCTCCTCGCGAGCCTGGGGAGTCCCTCGCTCGTGTCCGGCCCTCGCTCGTGTCCGGTTGACCTGATGTCTCACGCTGCTGAGCCGCTTGAGTTCACCAAACAAACAGAAAGCGTTTATAAAGCATTATAAAGCGACTAAATGTGTAAGAAGTGGTGGGCGGGTGTGAGAGCTGTTTCGTTTTTACTGCGCCGGGTTTGTTTTTATGGCCGTCTCGGCAATCAGAGCAGGAATTAAGGGCCCAATGTTGCGGCTAATTCAGATTTGGCATTGAAGCCGCAGTGCTGGAGGATCGAGAGGA
>JBBPDA010000013.1:16931215-16964085 GCA_037974385.1 Arnoldichthys spilopterus | reverse complement strand
CTCTCTCTCTCTCTCTCTCTCTCTCTCTCTCTCTCTCTCTCTCTCTCTCTCTCTCTCTCTCTCTCTCTTGCTCTCTCGCTTGCCATTGGGGGATATCCTGTGTCCTTTTATTGGATTGTCAGTTTCACACTGCCTGGCTGCACTGATGGTAATGATAATAAAATTGAAATATCCAGGTACTTACCACTGTATTACCTTGCTATCAACACCTAGCCACACTCATTTTTCCCAGGTTTTTCCAAGGGGAGAGATTCGATACAGAGGCAAGGGCTTGGCGGGAGAGAGCGAAAGTGAGAGTGCGCGAGCGAGAGAGATTGAGGAACAGACTGTTTGATATTGGTGGAGGTGCCGTTTTCTTGGCTAGCGAAAAGACAAGCGCGTAATGCGATTCTTGGGCGTCTGGCCAACTCCGAGTGGTGTAGTGTAACCCATTCTCAACAGACAGGAAAAAGAGAGCATTCGCCTGCCATGTATGTGATAATGTAAAGCTCTTTACAGGACCACAGTGTGTATGTGTGTGTGTTATGTGGGGTTTGGTGCGTGTGTGTTCAGATGATCAGATCAGGTTATAAAATTGATTTGAATGAGCGTTCTGGACAGCTGATATCTGTAAAAACGTCTGTGTAAATTCCCCAGGAGTTTCTTTGATGCCGTTTGATCTTCTGTGTGGCATTTGAAATAGCTGCACAGTGACACGAGTAGAAAGGCCTATCCACGTGAATTACTGTAGCACATAGGGAGCATTTTCCATACAGATCAGCTTCAGGATCAGATGCTGCTTTTCCTCACTGCTCGAGGCTTTTATTTTCACATTTCCACAAACTGATTCATGAATAATTCCTTATTTACAAGAAACCTCCCTCACATTAACATAAATAAAATGTAAGAGCTTCCCTTTCCAAATGGACATATAGTGCAGTCTAAGTATTTTGTCTGTAGCGTAATCAATTAATGGTGTACAACGAAAGCATTGAGTGCAGATCATTAGAATCAATTACCAATTTCATGTAATCCCATTCTCCATTTAACTTGTAATAGTAGATCACCTTTAAGTCACTCCATAGGGATTTGAAATAGCATACACCTAACAAGCGCACCGAATTTCCCCCCAAAAAAGTTCTTGCGACTCATTAAATCCACTCACACTTTGGCCAATCGGTGCATCTAATCCTCGTGGGGCTCTTGGGCCATTGGACCGCAGCATGGGGTCAAGGGGTGAAGTGCAGCTAATTTATTCATTCAGTCAGATTTCCTGTGCAGATGGCAGGCTGATACGCTATCAGTATGAGAATCCCATCGGTGGGGAATAGCCCGAGTGCTCACACAAGCAGGCCTGCTCTCTTATCTGATCAGAGCGACGGCCTTATCAGCCTCAGACGCCGCTCTGCTCCACGGCCGCCGAGATGGGGGAATAAGAGGCTTATACGCGATCTGGACCGCAGATTTGTGGTGGAGGAAAGTTTCCGTTTTAGATGTGGAGAGAAAAAAAAAGTTTTGGGAACACTTTTATTTTGATGTTCCAGTGTAGATGCTTACTGGTGTTACATTTAACATAATATGTTATAAAAAAACTACCATGAATCCATGACCTTTTGAAGGAAGAGTACTTAGATTATCTGCTTGAATGTAGCAATTTTTAAAAAGGCAAATCTGCAATTCTTAAATAGAAAACTCATGCAATGAAAACATATATGTACTTAAAAAATTTTTATTAATTCAAAAAATTAAAAAATGCCATTCACTCTTCCGGTCCATAAATCCATATGATGGAAGCGAATCCTTAAAACAGGTTGTTTTGAATTGATCACGGTTGCAATGTCAGAGCCATAAACCCATTTTCATATGACTGCCTATACAGCCTACAATCGTTCAGTCCAGCCATTCTCACTGAAGTGATCAGGAGTGATACCTTAGGCAGTCTGAAGCAGAGGTACTGAAGCAGAAGTTTGGGAAAGTGATTAAACATTCTGTTTGTAGCCAAAGCAAATGCATTGCATTGCCTTTCAGAGAATGGAGACATCCAAAAGGAGTCACTGAAGTTTCCCGGGGTCATAATACAGGGCAGCCAATCAGAACAGAAGTCATTTTCATGTTAACTATTGTATATTGTTATCAGCTTGGTCACTTATATGTAAGGTGTAGGAGACCATCATACTTACTATGTTTCTCTGTTCAGCAGGAGGAACCCCATCCCAGACAACCCCCTCAGTGAGAGGCGCCTTGACGCCCTGTTCTGAGCACGGAGGACGGACCGACCGGTTGGCACCATACTCCCCATACCTTTCCCCCCCGCTCTCTTCTCTCCACCCCTTCCCCTGACCCCTCCTCCTCCTCTACCTCTACCTAGCAGCAGTCCTGCCGGCAAGATGGACCTGCACCGGGCCGCCTTCAAGATGGAGAGTTCGTCCTACCTGCCCAATCCCCTGGCTTCTCCAGCTCTCATGGTTCTGGCATCTACGGCGGAGGCCAGTGTCCGTGACGCTTCCATCCCCTGCCAGGGACCACGGCCATTTGGTGCTCCCACATCTGCAGAGAAGGATGTGCACTTGCCTTTTGGCAATGGCTCCTACACCTTCGCCTCCATGTACCACCGGCAGGGTGCTGTGCCCACCTTTGCCAACCGTGACTTTCCACCCTCGCTGCTCCACCTGCACCATCAGTTTGCAGCGCCACCACCCAACCTGGACTGCTCGCCCCTGGGCATGTTGAACCACAGTGGCGTTGGGGCCTTCCGGCCCTTTGCCTCGCCACCAGAGGATCGTGACCATCAGGCCTCCTCGGGCGCCTACCAGTCGGCCTTCACTCCGGCCAAGCGCCTCAAGGGCTGCCTAGAGGCTGAGGCCTCTCCCCATCTGCGCTACTCGGATGCTGAGGGCAAAGAGTATGACTATGGTGGAGCCCAGATTGCCTCTGCCTCGCCCGGTGCTCTCAAGGCTGCCGAGGATGGCAAGAAGATCTTTGCAGTGTCTGGCCTGCTTTCAGATCGAGAGACTTCATCCAGCCCAGAAGACCGCATTGAACGATGTGAGTTAATCCCCTACTTCTGGGCATCCTCAGAACACCTTTTACATTCACGTCTCATCACTGTACTAAGAGAACCTTGCTCTTTACGTTGAGGGAAGATTTCAGTCCGAACAAAGATTTGGCTTTTTCCAAACGTTTTCCAAAAGTTCCAGAAAGTTACATTAAAAAAACATTAAGAATTCATGTTCAGAGGCTTCAAAGGTTTTCCTACAACAGTGACATTAACAACATTTAGCAGACACTTTTAGAGTGATATACACTGGCACTTACTTGCCCACAAAGGACTGCTTCTTAAGCAAGTGTATAGAGAGTCTAAAGACACTCTTAGACTAAGACAACGATGATACATAAATACACAGATTCCAAATGCAAGAGTTTATTGAAATGCTTATCAAAGAGAACACACACACACACTCACACAAACACACACACACACACTGTTTATTCAGAAGTCTCAAAACACCCTCAAGATTCTTAAGGTAACACCTCATCACCTTGAAGGTTTTCAACAAATCCAGTCATTTCAAAGCACATATGTTCTCAATTGCAGTGCATTCTATGCCACCCATTTTCCATACAATGGGAAACTGAAGATTTTTATTCTACCATATTCATTTTTTTTCTTCTGTTGTACAGTTTTAGTAATTCTGTTCTAGCTTTGGCAAGAAGTGGAAACAGTTTGTGTGCTCGTTTGGAAATCTTCACCACCCTTAACACAATAAGTCACAGTGCAGGAAACACAAAATGGGTAGAGAAAAAACGAAGGAGACATTTAAACCTTAAACAAAGGCAATTAAACATTGATAAGCATTGCGCAAACCCACTCCTACACTGCAGAAATATTGCATGGCCCGACCCACACATTGCATTACCGCTGTTTCATAATTGGGTAACAAGTTTAATCCGATGTTTTTTTTAAATAGTTCAGCTCATGTCCAATGTAATTCAGCTCGGTTGTTCAGGCAGGCTTTCACACAGCCTGGGAATTGCGGTTAAAAGCGCCAGGCTTCTAGCCACGTTCGCTCGTATGACACATTAGTGCAGAGCGGTGTTGAGACTGTGTCCCCTGTCACGAGTCAAAGTGCTGGAGGATGTTTGGACAGGGTGGCCTGCTGCTCCTCCAGCTCAGATCAATTCCACAGATAAAACCCATAAATGAAATACAGGGTGTTCTTCAGGGGGTGGAGGGGTGCATGTGTGTGAGAGAAAGAGGGAGAGAGAGGGAGAGAGAGAATAAGAAATTAAGGGCTGTGTGTGTGTGTGTGTGTGTGTGTGTGCACGTGTGTGCACGTGTGTGTGCATGTCAGTCTGCAGGAGGTGATATTGCTGACAATAATCCAGCCTTAACCTCTCTTACTCAAATGCATGTGAAAACACACACACACTCACACACAGGCATACACATACACCTAAAAACACACACAAACACACACAAAAACACCTGTCCTCAGTGTTCATCAGCAGCCATGCCAATGCGCAGGGTGTACGTCTTTAGCACCAAAGCTCTCTCCTTTTCCCCTGTAACACACCACACCTGACAACACCACACACACATCAACCCCATCCCTCTCACCTGCTGACAGAGAGCATGCGCGCGTGAGCGTGTGTGTATAGACCTCGTTACCTTTGCTCATAATTGCTAGAGTGGAGTCACAGCTCATGACGGATGTTTCCTGCCTCTTTTTTCTTCTTTCGCACTTACTTTACTTTACTCTGCCCCCCCCACCCTCACTACCACCCTCATTCATTCACTCTAATCCCAACCTCTCCCTCTTGCTCAATCTCATGCTTTCTCTCTCACCCTGTTGTCTTTTTTGAACTGCTGCGGTCTCTACTTTTTCAATCACTTTTTACACGTGTGAGCATACACTCCAGTTTCCCTCTCCCTCCCTTTGCATTGGGGTTGCGACAGGCAGAGAGGGCCAACAGAGGGGGGGAGCGAGGGAGAGCGAGCGATGGAAGCACCCTTGATGGAACAGATGAGAGACAGGAGCAGCCAGCTGAGACTGATCGGATAAAGAGCCCAGCACACAGGCAGAGAGGGGTGAGGATGACACCCAGCAAGAAACGAGAGGGAAGGGGAGAAAGACAGAGAGAGAGAAATAGGGAGAGACAGGGAGAAATAGCGAGAGCACAGGATGTAGCTGGATCTTGTTTGTTTTCAGTAACAATAATAATAATAATAATAATAATAAGAAGAAGAATACTATATATTATATATGATATTATTTTACTGTTTAACTCTTTATGAGCTTACTAGTATAGTTAGCAGTTTACTTGCTGCTGTAAATAGGTAGAGAGAGAGACGGAGAGACAGCCTGAGAGACTTTTTTTTGCCTTAATTTTTTCGGACAGTGCGGTCTCGTGACGTTTTACCTCATGTCCATTTGCTCTGCTGGTGAGATTATGACGCCTCGTCCAGGCTCAGATTAACTGTAAGATAGCAGTACTCTCAGGCCGGCCCCGGTCTAATCGCGGCCCTCTCAATGGCCGTTAATCTGATGCTCAGAGTGAGCGATAAGGGGGAATATGAGAGGGGATTAAGGTGGGAGCAGAAGAGGTTTGGGAATACACCCGCGAAGAAAATGAGTTTGAGAGGCAGAAGTAGTTCTTTCTCCTCACTGTGCACTCCTCTCCTCTCCCTCTCTGTCTCTTTCTCTCTTTTAGTCTCACACACACACACACACACACACACACATACACACACACACAACAACAAACACACACACGCTCGCTCTCTTTTGGAGCTGTATCTAATTAGATTAAACCTCAGACCCACCAAGGGCCCTAATGCAATTGAATTTCCAGCACCAGAAGAACAGACTTAAATTGGGTTCCCCTTGAGTGGGTACCTTGCTGCTGGTTGTCACACCAGGAGCGGTGTCCTCTTACTCAGTGTGTGTGTGGTGTGTTTGTGTGCTGCAAATCTGCACTTTCCAGCGAGGAGCACGATGCTCAGCCTCTGTATTGTCAAGCAGGAAACTTCACCATAAACCCCCATCATTGCAGCTCTGCCACTGCTACATTTGACACAACCACTCGTAGGTTTACTTAGGTTCTGAGAGATTTAGCACAGATGGTCCTTTTCACCAGAAATGACAGGTTCTTTGCATTGCTTTTTTGTGCTGAAAACGTAGAGGATTTGCCACTGCTAGCCTGATGTATTGTGTCCAAACTTAAAAAGGTATATAATGACAGATAGAGGCGAATGTCCACAGGTTAATCAGTGATGTCTGAAAGTACGATAAAACTCTGAAAAACACTCATTCCTCATCCTTTTTGTGACAAGGCAGTATAGGAGCTCATTTTTTTGGGGGCTAATATATAAATGAAGAAAAAATTGTACAGTGTTGTGAAACTGCAGGTTTGTAACTAACACTGTACAATTTTTCTGAGGTTTTATAAGCTGCAACAAAGCAACAAATGAAAAAGATAACGTGGAGTCATATAAAATGACACTAATGGTACTGTGTCCTGTAGCTAGGATGGGTCTTGCTTTACCCCATTGAGGAAAGATTAATACAGTAAACAAATGCCCTGAAAATGAAGAAAAATCTATTTATAACCAATTGAAAAAAAGACTTAAAGAGGTGTTTTATTTTGCATCTCCTTCGTTCTGTTTTAGTGTTTATTCAGCATTTCTCTTATTGCGGTGGACTAAATGCAGCTAAACAAAGTGTAATATGCTCTCTTTGTGTTTAATGCTCCGAAAAACTCGCGATCACTATAACTAATAAATATTTTCATATAGCCCAGCCCTAGCGTGTGTGTCTCAGTGTCTGACAGCTGGGCCTTGTTTGCTTTCTTTTCTCCCAGCACACATTTACACAACAGAACAGAGCACTGAACCTGACCCAGACAAGCAGCCCACTTCCACATCCCCGTCCTCAAGCTTGCGTGTTTATAAATACGAGAGTGAGGAATGAGTGAAAAAAAAAAAAACCTCACATGGAATAAAAAAAAGAGAGAGGAGGGAGAGAGAGAGAGCAGAAGCAAAGGGGAAGGAATGGAGGAGAGGAGATAAAAGAAAGAGATAAAAAGGAAGAGTGAAGAAAAAAACAGCAAAGGGACAAGTAATCAGCGGTGCTCTGAGCTGAAAGGCAGACGGCAGCTGCCTTCCTGAGCAGCTGAAATAAAAGCGGAGGGGGGAAAGAATCCTTAAGACAACAGCGCAGCCACGCAGGCTTCCTTCCTGACGTGACCAGGCTGTGAGCCGTGTGGCCTGTCTCCATAAATCCCCACCGCTGATTTACGGGGCAACCGGGTGCCTGGCAGCTCCACAGTCTTTAACCCCCACTGTCCTGACACTCTCTGACCTGCTTCACGGGCATCTTCCTCTTCCTTTAGTTCCAGAACTCCAGCGCTCAACCTGGAATGATGCTTTATATCCATCAGAGGCATCCAGGTGGAGTTTTTCATAGCTTTGTTGCAAATGTTAGAAACATTGTTCAAGCTGTTCTTTGGTTTAAAAATGCTCGTTTTCATCAGTTGTAGACAATGAGCCAAATCATGGTCATTGTTGCAGAGCTACTCAGCAAATGTAGCTAACAAGTTAAGGCAGCACTGTGTAAACTGCATGCATAAAGCATCACATCCTTACCCATTAAGTGTATTTGAGATCACATCCCACCCTGAATGGGTTTAAAAGAAATGTTGAAATTAATGTGGCACAGTTGAAATCAACAGCCTGTCATTGTTTAAGGCAAGTGTGTGCTATATTTTAAGCCCCTTTTTGGTGGCTGTTGACTTAACTTCAGGAGAAGGCCGAATTTCAGCTTCATCTACCATCAGTTGACCTTCAGTCTGAGAGGGTTAATGATGTCCCATTAACTGCCCAAACAAGCTCTGATTGAGCAGTGGGATGGTCACTGTCACAGTCAGACGGTTGCAGTTTGAGTAGCCTCATGACTCATAGTCCTGTTTTTTTTAAGTTGGGGGGCTTCATTGCCCCTAAACACAAGTTGGCTATGAATTTTGCCGTAGTTGACTAAAACAGGCAGAGACTTTCCTATCTGTGCATATCTCCTGGTTTTTGTTTTAGCGTACACGGTTGTTTTGACTGAAATAGTTTTTTTGGATATTGGCCATAGACAATGTCCATAGGGGTTGCGCTACATGTGCAACAAGAGCATCCACATTGTGACACATCAGCCAGACAGAATTTTTTGTACAGTGAGCAGATTAACAGTCATGTTTAGGTAATGTGTACGTAGATGAATAGTAGGCTTTGGCCGGCAGTGGGCCACAGCACGTGCCTGTCAAGGGGTAATTTGCTCAGTGCTGATCACTGATGTATAAGCTTTTATCCCTCGGCTACACTGGCATCATACTTCTGGGGCAAGCCTTCAGACACTAAACCTGTCTTAGCTGATCAGCTGCATTTAGGAAAATGTGCATGAGGGGAAAGTAAATGAAATGTTTTGCCCAGGTGTCGCTTTACGTAAAGTTGAATGTAATGGACATTTATTCTGTGAAAATTGAGACAAAGTGAACGCCTACAAAGACATGTTTTATTTAAAGTCATGCTCAGGTCTGTCTGCATTTGTGTGTCACACACACATGCAGGCATTGTTGTGGTGACAAACCCAGCAGAGACCGCGGTGCAGCAGCGTGGAGATGCGTTTTTGCCGTCTGGCTTTGTACTTCCCAGTCAGCCACTGGGTTTGAGCCTTTAATTATTTGTCGGTACTCTCGCTGTCTTTTTCCCTCCCTTTCCCTCTCTCTCCCTTTCTCTCTCCCTCTCTCTCTCTCTCTCTCTCTCTCTCTCGCTCTCTCTCTCTCTCCCCCCTCAGTCACCGTGATTGATTCTTGTTTTCATGTTTTTCGATTTGGCCGCATAGATCTGTCAAGGAGCGTGTGGTTATTCCGCCGTCTTTTTCCCTTTCAAACGCTCTGAAGAGCAACGCGCACTGACAGCTGTTAAAACATACTGGTTCCCCCCCCCCCCTTTTTACATTTCTGTCAAAGAGCAGATCGAGCCAGCATGTTTGTGTTTCCTTTGGACACATTAAAAAAAGGAAGAAGAAAAAACTTTGGGAAACAGTTGCAAGGGGAATGGCCGAGGTAGATAAAAGCATATAAAACACACGCACACAATTAAAGAAACACAAAGTGGCCTAAGGTTTTGCCGCTTTTTTTGTCCGGCATGTAAAGTGTTAACCCAATGAGATAAACACTGTCATTCCTGCAAAGAATCCTCTCTCTTTCTCCTACCCTCCCTCCCTCATTCCCTCCCTCCCTTCGTCACGGTCTATTGGCAAGGTTAAGTTCAGTAAGAGTGTTCTAATAATTAGGCAGCGGTGTGGCCGTCAGCCTGTGCTTACCCAGATGTTAAAAGGCTTGTCCTCTCATGTCACCCCCCCCCCCCCCCAGTCTCCCTCAAACACCCTCCCCCCATTTGTCTTTGCCCCTGGATGCAAGCTGCCATCAGGGTTGGAAGAATGAGGAGATCTTCTTCTATCCCTTTTGCCTTGTTTAGTTCTCTTTTCAGTTCTGTCTTGCTTTCTTTCATTCTCCAGCCTCTTCTGGATGAAGGCATTAATAAAAAAATGCTTTTATAAATTTATACTTAGTAAATAGCAATTTGCAATAGTTCACTAAAAAAAACAAGTGTTATAGCCCAAATATAATGGATCAGCAATGACATTTCAGTGTCTGAAGCTTGTTTTTGTAGCTTTGCATTGGGGGTACAAACTAACAAGAAATGGAAGCCTATATCCACCAATAAAAATCATGCAAATCCGTCACAAACTCATGTTATGTTGTTAAATTAACAAATGTGTTGGCAATATTCAGACTTTGAGATGACGTCATGTATCTTCTAAAGCTTTGTGCTGTACAAAGCTAAAGAAGCAAACGTCTAACTGCAAATGGCAAAATACCACTTGGCTTTTTTTGCTGATCCTGATACAGATGTTAAAACTGTAAGCATTGCTCAATACCAATATGATATTTTTTTCTTTCAAAACATTTAAACAATTGAAATGTTATAATTTTGAAGCTTTTACTTAAGGTGAACATTTAAAAGTTGTTTCTGTCTGTGCAAATGTTACTACCCCACGGGAAGAATTACTTTACATCACATGATGTGAGTGTGCAGTGGCATTTCTGACACTGCATTAGTGGAGATGGTGAGACCCCAAAAGTATCATCTTCAGTGGAAACACTTTTTAATTTCACTATTATAAAAATGAAATAAAAAAATAAAAATGAATAAAAGGGTCAAACGTAAGCATCTTAATCACTCTCCACATTGATTGCATCATTTTAATGTGACACTTCTGTAGGATGCAAAAAGCAATTTAGGACTTTGCCTACTGCCTCAGCACATACTCTTATTTCTTCCCTTTAATGGATATCTAATGCACTTAATTCTTAGGTTTTAAAAATGTGTGTAAACGTTTTAAACTAGTCCATTCTAGTCCATTTTTAAAACATTAATAAATATATATTTATAATTTTCTAAGATTTACTCTCCTTGACCTGCGGTTTTCCTTGTAATTCTTTGGAAACACTTTTTTCATCATATGTATTTACAAAATGAAATTCATATTGCTCCCCATAAGGTACTGATATGATGGAGCATCTCAAATTAGCCTACTTTTCAGATATTATATACGAAATGAGTGATTGCATCATTAGCCAGTACGCTCACATTTCACATAGGTAAAACCAGAGACAGACTGATGCTTTTAAAAATGAAAACATACACCAGCACTTTGGGCTTTTTCTTCTTCATCCTTCCTCCTCTTTCCGAACAGTGCACCTGACGGCTTTGATCTTTTCTCTGCTATGAGGTAAACCAGCAGAAAATTGAAACAGATGCATTGAGTGAACCGTTAACTGGTGTACTCACCTACTACTGACATCTGGCCCCTGCCCCAGCGCCTCTCTCGCTCTTCACATTCATAACAAATTAATGTTTTCTGTTTGTTTCATTTTTATAGTCATTAAAAATACACTAAAATTGGAATGGGGGTGACCAGTTGGTGCCAACCCACAGGTGGTGCCCTTGGCATCCACTTAGGTTGCCTATGCCTAGAAACACCCCTGAAGTAGGGTATGCACAAAAGCACTTTTTGGGCAAGGTCTTGACAACCGTTCAGCCAAGAATAACATTTGTAGGGCAGATTTGCCCCTAGAAGGTGCATAACCCTAGCACATTATGGGCCATTAGTGGACTAGCACCACCTATGAAATTACGTCAGTGCAAAAATCTGGCGCTTCACTAGCCAATGTCTTTTGATCTAAAGGTTCAAACTTCACTACAGCATTCTTTGGAAATGGCCAAATTTTGCCCATAAGGGTTACTGAAACGGATACATTTCAGTATCTAAATAAAACACTTAAGCTATTATTTTTGCTTTGGTGGTCATATTACGCACTGCAATGCTTTATGTCTACTTTCAGACTAGATTTGTTACAGGAATTGTTTGAGAGTTTTCACCTCTTAAATCCAAGTCTCTCCAGCTTCCCCGCGACCCGGAAATGGAAGAATCAGTTTAGAAAATGGATGGATGGATGGAAATCCAAGTATTGTTTTTTTGGGTTAACCCAATACCCCAGTAATGATACCTGACTTCAGATCTGCATCTGTATGTCTGGCACAAGCATGTCTCTGCTCATCAGCTGCACTTTGAACCATGTTAATATGATTTTCCTTATTGATGATGAACCTTTGCTTCAGGAGTTCAAGGAAGCTTGATTTTTTTTTTTCGTTTCGCTGCCATTTTCTCTCGCTCTGTCTCAAGCAGCAGTGACAATTACTTTATTGCTGAACAGGGGAGAGAGACGTGAACTGCTGGGTGAACAACTGCTCTCTGTCTGTCTCTTCCCCTCTCTCTCTCTCTTTCTCTCTCTCTCTTTCTCCCTCTCCCTCTCCCTCTCCCTCTCCCTCTTTCTCTTTCTCTATCTTTCTTTCTCTCTCTCTCTTTCTCTCTCTGGGTGGCAGGAGACAGCAGGTGTCAGTGCAGCAGCCCGTGGCTGTGTGTGTGTGAGTGTTGTGGGTGTGTGTGTGTGTGTGAGCACAGTGTGTAGGAGCACTGGACTGTGCCATTGTTGCAGCATGACGCAGATCAAGGATTAGCGCTTCCTGCCGGCGCTTTGTTGGCCGGCCCACTCCAATTGGACACAGATTGGTGTGCGCACGGCCTGCCGCAGCCACTGTTGGGGAAATTAACAGCGGGAAAATGAGATGAGAGCAGGCGTCCTCACCGGAGGAACAGCTGGGTCCTCTGTGAAGGAGTAAACAGCATGAATATAGAACCAACATAGTGAACATGCTCACGCTCATCACCACACTCATCAACGTGCGGTAACGCACCACAAAACAAGCAGCGAAGAGATGAGATGATGGAAATAATGCCACATTATAACAAGAACAGTGGCTCACACCGTTTATCTGTTTGGGGACACCTAGCTGTTCACTGATGTTTTCTCTGTTGGTGCCTTAACATATGAACTAACCTTTCAGCTGTCAAGTCAGTATTTGGAAGACACTTGAACATGAAGCTGAGAGTTCTCATTTTTCCCATATTTACCAATAGCCCACTATTGTTAAAGGAAAGTGTGTCTGTGTGTGTGTGGGGGGGGGGGGATTCAAATGTTTTTAAATTTGTTAGTTGACCTTGATCTTTTTAAGTACAATTCATCATTTCACATCATTTAAAAAAGCAGAATTCTTAGGCTTAGCCAAAATGACTTTTGAAAACCTCTGCATTGCTATGGCTACATCACGGTGCACCAGGGGCAAAAATAACATTCACCAGTAATATCGTGTTTCACGACCTCCTTCCTCCACCTCTACCCACTATTGCCCAGAAATGATTAGCTAATGCAGAGCCTTGGAAACAACATATTTCACTTGTAAATATTTAACATTTTCTGATTTTCGTGACTATTGCAGGCATTTAACTGAATCTCAGAGCGGAGAGAAAATTCAGATTTCAAAGGAAGGCATGGGGTATGTACTTGTTTCATGTGAGAAGCACAGCTGTATGGGGGGAGGGGGAGGGAAAGGGGGGGAGCCTACCTCACACTCAAACTCAGCCCTCTCTCAGGACCCGGGTCATCCTTGTTCCCATGGCCCGGATCTGAGCCCTACAGTGATGTCAGCAAGCCCTTATAAAAGAAGGTCCGCCGAGTCTAGTAGAAACGCACAGCTGGCACCAGTTCCATCACAGGTTACAGGGGTTCACTCACGGTACGATTGGGCAGCCTGTGCGGGCCTTGAGTCAAGCGGGTCAGTCCTGGGCCACTGGCAGGCTTTGTGGATGGGACGCGTGGTCAGTAAGAAACCCCAGAGCTGGAGAGCTTTCTCAGGAGACCCCCCCCCCCCAGCCCCCCCAACTGCCCTCTTTAACTCTTTAATGCAGATGTGCCGAAAAGCCCTGTTTCCCCAGAGTGCCTTAAAGAGGCAGGAGATGAGACCCTGTTTTCCTGCAAACCGCACCACCCAGCGCACACAGACCCACAGCAAGCAGTCTGCTGGGTCTTTCTCTCTCGCTCTCTCTTTCCTCCTCCTCGTCTTCGCTCTGTTTCTCCCTCCCTCTCTTCAGCCCCCTAGTAATCTAATCTCCTCTTCGTTTGCGAGGGCAGTCTTCTGTGACAGACTTGTTTCCAAAAAGCCGGCTTGGCTAAAGGACACATATATTATATATATTTATTACTTCCCTTAAACATGAATTATTTAACACGAGTGATTACGGAGTGAAATGCAGTGGGACAGGGTGGGGGGTCTTGGGGGTTTTTGAGGTGAACACAGCATGATGCTTCTATGTTAAAAAGATGACTCCCACTCCTTCGCAGCCACATTTTAAACGTATCTAAAACTAACATTCACTCATCATACAGTTATGGATGTTCACAGAGTGCTTAGCAAAAGTGTCCTTAAGCTCATGCACCTGCGACTGTGATTGAATGCTTCCAGACGTTAAAAACTACCCTATTGCTGCTCCATTAAGCAGTGTGTTTTCGTTTCTTTTTATTGGGGTAATGTGGGGAAAAGAGGCCCAAAGGGTTATATACTGAGTAGAGACAATTTGCTAATATAATATTAATGTGATAAACTACTGTGCTTTACTGAGCATGTATTGGAATACTATAGATAGTATCATTTACTAAATATACTATAGGCTAAGTACTAAACATATACTATGTACTTAATATGTTCATTCATTCATTTTCCATCACTTATCTATTTCGGGATGTGGGAAGGCTGGAACCGGTTCCAGCTGACTATGGGAGGGGTAGACTCTGGACTGGAGGCCAACCCATCACAGGGCAACACAATGATAGACAACCATTCTCACACACACTCACATCTATGGGCAGTTGAGAGTGTCCAGTGAGCCTAAATTGCAAGCCTTGAGAGCTTTCAAACTCTGCACAGGAAGGACCTTCCCAGGACCTTCTTTCTGTGAGGGGACAGCACTTACCACTGCACTACCATCCATGTACTTAGTATACTATATACTATGTACTAAATATATACTATGTATTTAATATGCTATATATTAAATATACCTATATACTATATAAGAGTATGCACAAACATTCTGGAATAGGTTTTTAGTCTGTGCCACAACCATAAACTGTAAACATTGCAAAAAAAAAAGTTGGTTTCATTCAGGACTTGGGAATCGGTTTGTTCAGAAGAACTGATTCGTTTGTGAGTCAAAAAGTGTTGCCATTTCGCTCCTCCTCTGCCGTCACTCTTGGCCCAGGCACTCGCAGCAGCCTGATTAATTATTTAGCGGCATGTATCATCTATTTACCTTAGTAATCCATCTGTCAGCAAGCCTATTGATCCGATCCTGCATTCTAATTGTGCATCCTCTGTCTCGGCTCATATTTAAATGCAGCACCCGTCACTGCGCCTGCCTGTCTCAGGGCCGCCGTCGGCTCTGCTAGAAGAGTGACGGAAAGCCGCAGCTGGCTTGTAGGAACTTAAAAGCGTGGCAGCTTTCTCCCTCCCTCTTTCTTTCTCTTTCTTTCGTTCTCTCCGTTTGTCACTTTCAGGTGTGACCGCATTGTTCCTTCTCGCCAAGGACCGTGCGGGGAAACTGCTCTGTTCTTGAGTGACTGTGGCTGGGAGTGAAAGTGAGATGTGGAAGAAACAAGGGGAAGAAGTGAAAGTGAGCAAGAGAAAGCATGAATGAGTGCATTGGAGCCCCAGGGAGTTTATTTATGTGTCTGTACACCGCTTTCTTCTGTCCTTTTGCTTCCCTGTTTCGGTCACTGCTTCTTCTTTTCAAACCCATGTTAACTTAGCACCTGAACAAAGATTCTCTTTCTTTCTCTCTCTCTCTCTCTCTCTCTCTCTCTCTCTCTCTCTCTCTCTCTCTCTATCTCTGTCTTTTTCACTTTCTCTCCCTCTCTCTCTCTCTCTCTCTCTCTCTTCTTCAGTCTTTCTCACTGCAGCAGGATGATCAGATGTAGGCTGATAGGAGCCTCATAGTGACTAGTTGTCATTGTGGCTGGTTACCAAGATGGTGTGTAGTGATTGACAGGTGCTTGAGCACTCAGCCTGGACTGTCCAGACCCCTAAAAGCTGGCATTTTTACACACCCCGTAAAATGGGGTTGGTAGCTAGGCATCCTGAGAGGAAACTGTTAAAGAAGGCACTTAAGTGGCCCCTCCCCCTCACTGCCGATGGTTTATTCCGAGGCTCGCAGTTCTCTTCTAACAAGGCTTTTGACGTAATTGAAGTGTTCTGCTTCTGTGTTCGTGTATGAATAACATTGATCATGTATTTTATGACAATGGCACTTATCAAGGGGTGGGATATATAAGGCAACAAGTAAACAGTCAGCTCTTAAAGCTGATGTGTTGGCAGCAGAAAAAGTAGGTGAGTGTAAGATACTGGGTGGCTTTGACATAGACCAGATTGTGATAGCTAGAGCATATCCAAAATTGCAGGTCTTGTGGGGTGTTCCTAGTATGCAGTGGTAAGTACCTATAAAAAGTGATCCAAGGAGGAGCAACCAATAAACCGTGACAGGGTCCCAAGGCTCATTGTTGTGCATGGGGAGTATAGTCTGTCTGGTCTGATTTAACAGAAAAGCTACTGTAGCACAAATGACTAAAAGAGAATTCCTTGACAGACAGGTGTCAGAGCAAATCTTCCTGCAAATCGTGCTGCGTACTCATATACTGGTCTGCCAATGCTCACTTGTTTGCCCGTTGCCAAAAGTGCTTACAATGGGCACGTGGGCACGTTTTCTTTGCATCATGTGGTTGCCATGTGTGTTCTTGTGTGTAGAGGCACCAAAGCTGGCAAGCAGGCAGAGGGAGTGTGATACTCTGAGTAATGTTTTGCGGGAAACCCTGGGTCCTAGCATTCATTGTTGCAGACCAAATACACCCCTTCATGGCAAAGGTACTCCCCAATTTCAGTGGCCTCTTTCAGCAGAAATGGTTTGAGGATGTTGACAAAAAGTTCAAGGTGTTGACTCTGCCTCCAAATTCCCCAGATCTCAATCTGATCAAGCATCTGTGGTATGTGCTGGGCAAACTAGTCTGATCCATGGACGCCCCACCTCGCAATAAGACATAAAGGATCTGCTGTTAATGTCTTGGTGCCAGATACCACAGCACACCTTCAAAAGGTCCATGCTTTGATGGGTCAGAGCTCTGTTGTTAGGCCGGTCATGCACAGTTTATAAGTATTTTCATTTAATGCAGCACCTCATATGTGCACAAAACCTAATTCATAGTCTTAAAGACATCTTAAAGGCTTATTCTTGTGTTTTTAAGACAAAAAATATTGTTGTTCATGCCTATGTATAAATGTAGCTCCAAAATTGTAAAAAAAAAAACATTATAAAAAGATCACAATCATCACATCATATTTACCTTAAAAAAGTTAATATGTGGAAAAAATCTGCCACTGCTAATGAAGTATTGGTTGAGTGTAAACAGCCTTATTTTGCATTTCTGATTCAAGTAGTACGTTTAATTGCTGTCTTCACTATTACTCAAAAATACGCAAAACAGTAAACAGTAAGTAGTACCTATGAGTGATGGTGTCCAAACGTTTGACTGCTACTGTCTGTGTGCACAACAGGTATGTGTGTGCTTTCACACTTAGCTGAAGGTGTGTGAGCTCACTCCATGTCCGATGGCCCGGTCCTGCCCATCTTTAATCAGAGCAGACGTTGAGCTCCCAGTGTGAGCGAACGTGCAAATGCAGCAATCAGTAAACACTCACTGAGTTAATGACATCAATCAATGGCCTTTTAAAACTGCAATTTGATAATTACAATTATCAATGCCTCCTGCCGTATACATTACAGACTGGACTCTCCTCTCTGGCCCTCTCTCTCTCTCTCTCTCTCTCTCTCTTTCTCTCTATCTCTCTCACTCACCATCCCCCCCTGTACTCCTGCTTTTATTTCATGAGAATGGATCTTAGGCCCTATTATCCTGTCAACTGAGAATGTGTTGGAATCGAACTGCGCATGTAAGCTATCATTTTACAAGGGCCTTCAGCCTTCGTCAATACTTAACATCTTCATACCATAGGATTTTATGTGTAAATGGACTTTGCAATTAAAGTGGAAAGATCTGAGATATTTGTGGTGTATTTTTGTTAAATGTGTTTTTCTTCCTTCCCAAATGTCTTTAGTTTTGTTAAAAAGAAAAAGTGTACCTACATATAGGTGTTTTTGCTAATTTCCTAAAGCGTCTCACAAAAAAATATTGCTTTTGTGTACCCATTACTGTTTGCTGTGGTTATAGTTTGCTGCCCCAATCATGCTGATTGCATTGAGTTTAAGTGCTCTCTCCTGAGGCAGCATTAGTTGAGGCAGTTACCCGGTTATAGGCTGTCTGATTGTTAGTACTCGATTTCTCTCTTTTTCTTGAACCACCTCCCCATTTCTCTCAGGCCAGGCCGGCCAACGTGCAAAGTTTATTTTTGCCACACATCAAAGACGGGCGTGTCTTTTCGCAAGGGGTGTAAAATCTTCTTAACCAGAGACTCCCCTTGCCCCACTTTACCCCTATCAAAGCCCTTAAGTGCCCCCCTTTGGATGGCCATTTTCAGCCCCTGAGACCGACCCGATCCGGGGACAATTTTAGCTGAAAATTGCCGCCGTCGAAAATGACACCTAAAATTGGCATATTGGTAGGGAGGAGGTGGGGGGGGGGGCAGTTAATCTGGACTTCTTTATTGAACACCTCTCTGCTTCTTTTCCTCTCCAGCATGAGCTCTGTATGTGTGTGTGTGTGTGTTTTTGCGAGTTAAGCTGCGTTTCACACCTGCCACTGTGTAATCCTGTAGTCATGTCAGTCCCCTGGCTCACTCGGCTGGTGCCGTTTGGATGTGGGCCGTCTAATATCGCACCCCCACAACAGAATGTTGGGCATTCCCTCTTCGGGGAACAAGGGGTGGAGGTTTGGGGGGGGGGTTGGTACTTACGGAGCAGAAGAGAGCAAATCTGTCACTTCTCCCAAAGCAGCTCCACCTCTGACCCCCATTCAGAGATATATTGATTTTCCAAAGCTGTGTCTAACAGGGAGTGGTGGGTGTGTGTGTGGGGTTGTTGGGGGGGAGGGGGGGTGTTTGGGGGTTAGTAATGGTGGGCGCTTGAGCTAGACACAGCGTGACGCTCCTTTCTGCAAGTTCAACACATCTCGCTGTTCTTCTCGCAACAGACATCAAACAAGCACAAATAATCAAAGGCGCAGGCTTTTTGAAGACATAGCAGAGGGTCGCACTGCAGCCCGCTCCACATGATGCTCTACTCGAGTGCCTTGGGCTGGAGTGTGCGAGCGTGTCTGCCTGTGCGTAGCTTTGCTTGTTTGCTCACAACTTTGCTCTTTTACATCCTGCGTGTGTTTATGTGTGCGCGTGTGTGTCCAGTTTGCTTTGCAGGGCTTAGGTGGTCTGATCCAGGCCCTCGATGCATGACTCCTTTAAAACTCATGTTTACTGGGGGGACGCTTTCAGAGCCAGAAGAGCATAGAGCCGAGAGAAACAAAAATAAAGCGAAGCGGCTACAAACAAACAGCGCCGGGGGAGCGATGGCCTAGGCCTCTCCGTGTGAGGCCATCCTTCAGTGCGCCGCCCTAAGCCTCCGAAAGAGAGAGAGAGAGAAGAAAGAGAGAGGGATAGGGAAGCTTGTTTTTGAGAAGCGACTGTTTGACTGTTTTCTCAGTCAGGCTTCAGTGGACCCTGCCACCCGACAGTTTGTAAGAGTTGTGGCGAAGGCCGTCGAGAAATGTTTCACTTCATTTCCTTACATGTGTTTATATTTCATGCGGTGATGCTCTGGAGGAAGACAAGATTTGTCTATTGCCTTGCCAGCGAGCGGCTCTTTTCTCTCCGCCCTCCAAGCCCATTGTTTCTCTTGCATTTTTTGCTCCAGGCGATCCAATGTTTCTGAACCCTTGGATGCCCTTAGAGAGTGTCCAGCTCAGGTCAAAATCAAGCAAATGTACTCATCTGTTAACCCCTTAACCCCCAGAAATCGTATTCAGATATTGAACGTCTATGTTATTCAGTAACTACTATGGGACATATGTAAATGATGTCATTTATAGACTCAGTTTAAGGGTTTAAGCAACCGGCATGTGCTTGAGCAGGGAAGACACCAAACTAGGCTGCACTCTTGAGTTGAACCCCAGAATGGGTAGTGTCTTTGTGTCAGCAGATACAGCCACTACTGTAAACTCCACGAATAGCAGAAAAGGCATGTAACGTGGTCTGCGACTTTGCTCCAATGTCACTGAAGCAGCTGGAGGCATATTACAGGCTTGCTGAGGGGCAGGTGTGTGGCTAGAGACGACCTCACACACCGACCTGGTGTTATATCTGCCCGCCGAAGGGGCCAGGCGGAGCGGGGTGTCTACGTTCCTGCAAGGGAATGCACGGCAAGGCTGTTTTTTGCTGGCAGCCTGCAGTTTGCCTCAGCAGCCTATTGGCAGGGTCAGGGTCACTGGGGGAGGCTTCACCTGGGGCTGTGAGAACAGGGCTGAGGTAACCTCCATGTTCTCATGCTGGTTGCTTAGCTTGTGTGATGCGAGGTGAACTTAAAGGCAGAAGAGAGGTGGATATTCCACAATTTTCATGCACATAACTGTTGTAATCTATTTTTACATGGTGATATAACGAGCTATCTTTACTCATTAGAATTAAACAAGCAGATTTTGTTTACTGTGTCTTTAATACTGATAAATAGATATCCCATATATATGTAAATGAGCTGTTTTCTGATTGGCTGCTATCTAATGTTCAAAAAGTAGTCCAAACTGAAACTCTTCTTGTACTCTCCTAAGGCTGCCACAGCCTAAAGGTTAGAGAAGTGGGTTTGTGACCAAAAGGTTGCTGGTTCGAGTCCCTGAACCAGCAGAGACCCATGGCTGAAGTGTCCATCTACTATATTAATGTCTTATTATAACAATATTTTATTATATTATTATAACTTTTTCATGATTTGGGCCTTTTAACTTAGGAAATTACAGTATGGATGGATAAGTGATTTCTCTTGAAACATATTTCAAAAAGCATGGCAACATGTTCTGGTGTAGGCATTTAGTCAGGGACAGTCACAGCCATAAGGCTTCAGAGTAAGGCTTGACTAGACATATTGTAGATAGCGTTTACATGCAATCCATATCCTGTGCTCTAGTCTTCACATCTCCCACTGCGTTCATGTGCACATGCTAACATGTGTCCAACCTCAGGGGTCCGCCTGGGCCCCTTGCACCTGCAGTGGCGTGCCGCGGCACCGCGCGTTAATAATATTCTGTCGATAGGCCGAAGTGATGAGTGGAGCGTCTGCTTCAGGCCGTCCTGCCTCGCGCATTTATCATCCACGCTCACAGCCTCCGGCCGTCAATAACCCCAGCCAATGCTAATGGTGGCATTTAACCAGCGGCCCTGACAAATTAACCACCGCTACTCTACAAGGGTTAAATATTCATCTCGCCTGCCTTAAGTAGCCCTGGCACTGCACTGGCCTCTCGCTGGCCTTATGTGGGTCCAGCACTTCTGGAGCTGTCACTGGAGCCCTGAGCTTTCTGCACTACATTACTCACTTTGACCCCTAGAGAGGCCCAGAGCAGCAGGGTTAAACACACTGTCTGCTTATGGGTAGAAAAATGTGACACTAAGCATTTTTTTTCTCTTGGTCTTCTGGTGAATTTCTTGTAGCGAACTTACAAGAATGTGAACACACACACACACACACACACACACAGCCATGCTTTCTCTCATTTTTGTTACAATCAAGGCCCTGTCACCCCTCTTGCTTTCTCTGGCTTATAGCAGCATGTATATTTGTCTGTGTGGGTAAGTGTGAGTGTGTGCAACATGAAAGCTTTCCACTACCCACCCCCCAACACTGATTTCAGTGTCTTCCTTCTTCCCCCTTCTCTCTCTTCTCTCCCTCCTTTTCTCTCTCTCTTTCTTATTCAGAGTGTCCATCAGTGGCCTTATAAATAATTCATGGCACTCTCCCTGATGCCTTGTCACCTTGCCTTCTTATTCGCCACCTTGTCTCCCTCCTCTCACTTCCCCCTGTGCTGTCCGCAGTGTAGCGGAACACACCAGGAGCCGGCCAGCGTTGGACCACACACACTACCTCTCCATGTCCCTCTCTCTCTCTCTCTCTTTCTCTCTCCCCCTCCCCCTCTCTCCCACCCCAGCACACTCCTGGCCCAGTCAATGGTCATTCAATCAGAAATAGCTTCCATTTGTGGGTGGTGTTTGTAGCTCAGTAATTAATAGCTTGTCCTTTTAAACTGTCCACTTCCTTTTAGATTCATGTAGTCGCTGCAAAGGCTTCGGCTTGGGCCATCATACCCAATCACTACCCCCCTCAATTTTAAACATACAGTTTTGTTTTAATATCTTCCTTCCTATAGTTGCTGCTTTTACAATCTCTTGTGTGCTTTTTTGGCTGCTGTCGGGGCTGATTCCCCCCTGTTAAAAAAGTTGTACTGTGCTTAATTTAATGTGATGCATTATATAGATGAGAGCACACTGAACGGGCCTCTGGAGAGGCAGGAGCGACTCTGATGGCCTCGTATGCAGTGTAGGCCAGAAGAACGGAAGCAGGCAGTGATATCTTAAGTTAAGCACACATATTTTAATTGTTATTTTGCCAGTCAAGATAACATGATTTTCACTTTAAAACATTTCTTACTGATATCAGTCCCATAAAATAGAATAGTTTTAATGATATACACACTTCTAACTGAGTTGTTGAGGCTTTCATGAGCTGAATGTGAAAATGGCATTATTGCCTTGTATTATTGTGTAGAAACTCAGAATCAGTTCATACACTGTAGTCATTCAGTCAATCCGGTGCCCGTTACTCTCTGTTAAGCCTTGAAAAAAAAAGAAAAATTGGTGTAAGAGTGTAATGTGTTGCTTGCAAACTTTTTGGAAGGCACTGTAAGTCATGGCTGACTGCTACATGGCTTCCCTGCTAAAGAGGAAGGCAGCTTATCTTATTACTATTCCTCCGCATTCCCCTGTAATTACAGGCTGAACTATATCTGTTTGAAAACAGGGGCAGAAGACTAGCGGCATAGAGAAATGAAATAATGTTGCCATTATAACCTATTCATCATGTAGCCTTTGAGTGCAATACAAATAAAATCAAGTGGAGAAAAAAAAAACATAACTATGACAAATTGGTTTTCCTTCATGGAGCATGGTTAACGTTCAGGGAATTGCTGATATTGAAGCCCGATGATTATCATCAGAAAGCTGTGTGCTCGCTCATGCGCGATGAGTGAGTGTGTGTGTGTGTGTGTATGTGTGTGTGGGTATAGGCATTGGGATTCAGCTGTGAGTGTTGTAGGCATGAGTACTAGGCCTTTGGAGACTAAGAGTCCTAATACAGTAAACACAGTTCCCCACTCTGTCTCTCTCTCTCTCTCTCTCTCTCTCTCTCTCTCTCTCTGTATGTGGTCAGAGTACTCGGCAGAGCACTGAGAGCAGGAGGCGATTAATACGTATTAAAAAATGTCCCCTCCACTTTCACACGATGACTGCTCTGTGCTGGGCCATGCCGCGTGCGGGCGGACTGCAGAATCAGCAGCGGATCCTTAGCCCAATGAGAAGCTGATCAATCAGGCAGCTCCGTGATGAATTAGAGACATCAGCAGCCAGAAGGGAGGCGAAATCGAGCTGGCAGGATGCAGCAGCACAGGGCTAGGCCAACCTCTCATTCACACACACACACACACACACACACACAGCTGTCCTTGTGTATTCTGCACAAGTCTGAGATATACTAACCTATCCCCCAGTAAAAAACATATTTAACATATACTGTGTATCAACCATTTATAACGTTTAATGACATCTTTATTTGTATTCTTCTATGGACAAATTGTGTACATCTTGTTTTTTACCTAAAATCTGCATTTAAAGCTGAAAACATGTGATATGTATTTAGGATCAAGTCGTAACGTCTCAAATGTAGTTTTTCACTTGAATGTTTCAATGATTTTCTCATACCAGGGCCAATATTCGTCAAGCTTTTTGCCCCAGATTTTATTTTGATTCTATATCGGGTATTACAGGAATGCAGAGACATCGATACAACATAGGCTGCCATTTCTCTTTAGCAGAGAAGCAGTGTAGCTGTCAGCCATGAGTGTCTGAAAGCCACTCAGAAGACTAAAAATAGACATACATATTTTTACCTAGAGAAAACAGAGCTAATATGTGTATTAAAAACTGATGTGACCTAACGTACACATACAAGCTACATCTGACAGCTTACAGGAGCAGGGTGTGAGAAATCACAGCAGCATCAGCGTATCGTATCACCATCAGAGCAAATCCTTGTATCTCCAAAATACTAACTTTACAGTCGAATTACTATTTCTGTTGGCCCAGTTCATTGTGAAATGTTCACATAATGCAAAGCTGGTGATTTCAAATTCTGTCCAAAACAAGAACAGAACCGACTGGAATAAAACAGGACACAACAGAATAGAGCAAAATAGAACAGAATAGAATATTGTAGAACAGAACACAAAAGAATAGAATGAAACACAATATAATAGAATAGAACAGAACAGTGGTTTATTGGAGTGTGAGGAATTGGGAGTCTTTGCCTTAAAGATCTCATGTGCTCAGGGTTTTATTCTGTTTTCCCTGGTTTTACTGTCATGGCTGGACGTGCTACAGCCACTAACCCCCTGTGCCAAATTAATTCACATCTCTCTCTCTCTCTCTCTCTCTCTTATGATAAATTAATTGTAACAGTGACAGCTTGCTTACAGGGGCGTCCGCCATGTTTTTTTCTTTTCTTTTTTTTGCCGCGTCTCAAACGACAGCTTTAGGGCTTGTTTTATTTAAGGCCGCCCGTAATTACATGAGTTTTTAGCATATGTAGGGAGAGAGATATGATTCATCTGCCAAGTGGGAGCAGGGAGAGAGAGGGAGAGAGAGCGAGGGAGAGAGGGAGAGAGAGCGAGGGGGGGGGCGAGGGAGAAGAGAGCTACGCTTCGGCAAATAAAAAAAGGCAGCGGCGTGTTGCTACAAAGTGTTCCCCTTATTATGTCTCATTAGAGCCGGGCCTGAGATAAGGCAAACGTGGGCCATGAATAAGATCTATGGCTGAAAAGCTGCTATCTTCCACACCGTGAGGGTGGGCTGAAGGGTGAAGCGTGTGTGTTTGTGTGTGTGTGTCATGCTGCGCCGGGCCAGCATGAACGTCTCCCTTTCTTTTCCACGGCGACCCCGTTGTGCGTGTGTGTGAGTGAGCGATAGCAAGATATCGAAGCCCCTCTGTGCTAATTAGAGGAGCTTTTAACGAGGGCGCAGAAAGATGTGCGGCGCGGGGGAGAACTGACAGCGCCCGTTAATCCCGGCCCATTGTCAGCGCTACAGGAGAGCCGTGTTGGACAATCACCCAGGGAGAGCGTAATAAATCCGCGGCCACGGCCCTGGCTGCAGCAGCCTTAATGGGTTATGAGCTACTGCGCTACTCACTGCCGCGGATCCGCCGCCTCTTAGAAGCGAAAGAGCGCGCAAATCAGCCACAATTACACAAACACGCTCACTCACACGAGCAGGCGCGAATGATCATTAGCTCTAATTATCCAGAGTGCTAAATTACTACCTGCGGTTGCTGTTTGGCCATCGAGAAGGAGAGGCGGGCTAATCGGTAGCTGTGGGGTGGTAGCCTTTTGCGTCATCCCACCATGTGCCCCCTCCTGTTCCAGATGCTGGCAGATGTGTTTTGGGTTTGCCCTCCAACTGGTTCCCAGCCAGCAACTCCCACTTCGCAATGCGTCACCACTGGCCAAGTGGTAGGCCAGGGGGTGTCCGATTTCAGTCCAGCAGGGCCACAGTCCAGCACAGTTTGTTGATTTCCCTTGTAATTCAGTGCTGATTTGACTGTAGAGTGTCTGAGCTGGGAAATTAGGCCCCACCTGCACAATGCTATTTGAATTGCAAGTCCTGATTCTTACACAGTAGTACAAATGGTGTGCAGACTTTGTGAATCTCTAAGACTTGGCCTTCATGAGTGAGGCATCCAAGCATACGCCTGTGTAAATCACAGCCACAAGGCATTATTACACCCTGATGAGACCGCAGTGTAATTTACAGTGTGTTAGAGTGTAGTAGGCTTACACGTCTGGAGATTGTATTAAGAGATTGTGAGCGCATTGTTAGTAAAGCCATGGCATGCGCTGACGGAATAGACCATAGAGACCCATAGAGCGGCCCTGTGCAAACAGGCCCACATGCACACGCTACCAGCTATCTGTCACTCTTACACTAATGCCTCCCACAGTCCAATGATAGGGCCACACATGCATCTCCTTCTAAACACCATCATTTCCCTAAATGCCCCCTTTCCCTCCTCCAAAAAGCACCCGCCTTCTTCACCGTCCGTGCAGCCCTACTGGAGACCCTGTCTTCGGCTGAGGGTACCACCAGCACCCCCCTGCAGATACAAAACCATGCCTTAGGCCTGTTTGAGGAAGTAAATCACTGCCTATGGCCTCCTGACTGAAGTCCAGACTGCAGTACACTAGATTAGCTGGCGGTGGAGGATGTGCACAACACGGGCGCTGACAAATAACTCGTCGGCCGTATGGTTCAGCGGGGCGGCCTGGTAATTTGCTGAAATTAAAACTTAATCAAGCATAGTGCAAGGACTGCTCGTGAATAATTTAGCAGGGAAGAGAGAGGGAGCCAAGGCACCAGTGATGAGCGAGGGAGAAAAAGAGATACAGTGAGCCAGAGCTGTGGGGAAATCACTCCTCCACTCCAGGCTTATTTTTCCTGCCTTTGGAATCGATGCCTCTGACGTCTCGTCACTAGCACTCGCGGAATTAGTGCTAAGGCCTGAATGAAAGGCCGCTAAGTAGGATCTAGTTCTCCACACCAGGAGCTGGAGTAGGGCATAAATGTGTACGTGCTGATGGGATTTCCTTAACACCAAAGTAGCCATTCACAAGAATGCACTTGAGTGGCTCATAGTGCTTGTGGAAGTAAACATGCTGTAGCCCTAGAGTGACAGTCATGAGCTTGGAATGTGATCTTTATGGGTAATAATCAGTCACATTTCCAGGCGATTTTCAGGCGCAACTTGCTCCGCCCGTATAACTTTTAATATCTTGTTTCAATTTTCCCCGCTTTGATTTATTCCTCATCTCCGCAAGTGTTTCATTAACACAAAAGCCATTAGTCATGTGTAATGAAACACATATTTGCACTGTTTTTACAAATGGAATTTTTAATCGGCCGATGATGGGACGGATTGGGTAAACACTATTTATCTTTGAGCTCTTCCCATGCGGAGACAGGACGAGGTAGCCCCAAAGTGACCCACTTATAGCCTGCGACACAGAGATAGTGTCTGTTGGTAGACAGTGATAACATGCTGGCTGTCAAAAGTTTGGGATCACCCTTCCTTCTTTCTGAATGTTTCATTTTACTTTTTAGTGACAAAAAATGTTATGGGGAGTTGGACTAAAAGTTCATGTTGTCACTGTTACAACAAGGCCTTGTTTTTATGTTTTGCGCTTTTCAACATATTTGGAACTTGTCAGGTGTTCTCTACACTATGCCAAACTGTTCATGTTAAACAGACCACCAGAAGTAGTCTGCAATGACTGCAATCATTTTACTTGAACTTACACTGAAAGTTTGAGCGGTTTTACCTTCTCCTGCAGAACTACCTTTACAGTTAAATAAGTTTAATAATGAAGGAATCCTGCATCAGTTCTAGCTGCTATACTATACTCACTCTCATAATCCCATGACTTAAATAATAGTTCACTGAAAAAAATTTAAGATTAGTAACTGAATAATACACCTTATTAACAATTGCTTTTACTGTCACAAATATTTACACACAACATTGTTCTCATATAGTAAACCATTGTCTTTAGTCATCTATATTAAAGGAGAAGTCTACTGATTGTTCAGTATTTCTGCAGTCAGTCAGCGGTCTGATGTGAAATGAATGGTTCATTGTGGAAATTCAAGGGTGGTGATAGGAACCAGGGGCCACTGTGTCCACAACACAAATACAGCTATTTTATTTTCTAACCAAATGAGCAGCTAGCCCACACTGAAGGTGGTCTAGAAATCTTTATCTCTTTTTTTACTACATCAACACAACAGCTGGCTTGTACATTGTGTGAAACTTTCATGATGAACAGACCAATGGAAATGCTCCAGAATCACGTGTTCTAAAATGCTGTACCATTAAATTACACTAAAAGGAACACTTTGGCCTTCTCTTGTAAAGTTACAATTTTGGAGATCGTTCTAATTCTGACAAAAATGTTTTCTTCCCCCTGCATGCATCTCTGGGCCATTAGTGATAAATGTTTTTTCAGCCTATGTTTTGGGGCCAAAGCCTCCTCTCACTACTACTGTTCATTAATGTCTGGGGCAGCAGTGTATTCATAACCAATAGAGCTCAACGTCAAGTGACTGCAGAGTGACAACGAAGGACGTCATCTTGCTTTTTACAGGATTTTGGAAAGCTGTTCAATGGCAGTGTAGGATAAAAGAAACAGATGAAAACGATCACCACTTTTTGATCAGGATGTATAGATGTGAGACTAGCCACTGAATGTGGTAGTGGAGGTATTTAAGATACCACCCCCCCCCCCCCCCCCCCCCCTCTCTCTCTGTCTCTCTCCGCGACCCTGTACTCTCGCGGATTGGCGAGAATGAACTGCGAGTTTTTGGGGCTGGAGTGTGAGAGCCGCGAGGCCTCTAATGGAAATGAAGGCGCGCGGACGCCTTTTGTGGCGGGCCTCGCGGACTCCCATTTTATTAAGTACTCTTTAGAGAGAGAGGGAAACACAAGAGGGGAAAAGTCACCGCGGCGCATGTTAATTAGGGCCGCTGAAGGAGCCGGCTGGGGAAAAGAGGAGTTTGTTAGAGAAGAAAAGAAAAGGAGGTAGTGGTGAGGAAGGCAGGGGGAGTGGTGGTGGTGGGGAGATTTTTAGAAGTGGGGAAGGACTTTTTCGTGCAAACAAAAAACAGATTTGCTCGAGAAAGAGGGGGAGAGAGATTCGCCATGTGCTCAGGAGGCTAGTGCGTTGCCATTTCGCGCGCACTCCGTTCGACACCATCGCCTAGTTTTTCCGAGTTTTAGAACGTTCTCAAACCGCGCCCCACTTAACTTTAAAATTTGGCGCGAAACACTGTCCGCTTAGCTTCGCCTGGGCTGCGCACTGGATATTCCGGGTGTGCTTTTTGTATATGTGTGTGAGGTGCTTTGGGGGGTCGAGGAGGGGAGGGATAGGGCCGAGAGGGGAGCTGGTGGGTGAGTGGTGGGGAGGGCGGATGGGGGGGCTGTAGACTGAAGGGCTGAAAGGGAGTATGATGACTGCTCAATGGCACCACCCAGCCTGCCGTGAAATCAGAGAGTTGGGCCAACAAGCCATGGCTGCACTTGGTGTGCGTGTGTGTGTGTTGGAGAGGGGGGTGTCGAACGGGAGAAAGCAGTCATGCAGGAGAGAACCAATCCCTCACACCCTCCTCAATTTCGCATCAACCTCTTGCTTCCACTTTAAACGCCCAGCTCGTCCACCGTAAACAGTGTAAAATACCGCATGCCACAGTTGGAAGCAGTTTAATGGTAGTTTGGGCAAGTTTGCAGACATGCTTTACTGATCAGGCCACCAAGTGCTTTTAATCTGGTAATGGTTTCCGAAGTGAGCGCTTTTAAAACCTCTACCTCGCTCCCGTCCATTAGAGGCTGTTGTTGTGGCGGATGGGCGCCACAGATCGCTTGATCATCATAATCGCGATATTGGCTTTGCTATATGTAAATACCTCGCATTGTGGATGACACAAACAACCGAGCCATTTAGATTATTTGCCTTATTTATTATTTATTTTATTTATTTAGTGCAATTTAATGATTTCTAGTAGCCTTGGTTGTTCATTGTTTTCTTTTACCATTTTTAAACATTTCCCCTGATTTAATTGGAGGAACTATGCTGTTCATTATTTGTTCATTCTTGTCTGGCTAATAATATGACTGGCTTGGTCATGGGATGCTCCTCGGGGCCCCAAATGTTCATAAATGGCCCTGGCAATCACAGGGTATATTCGCAAAGTGCCTGTTTTGTTGTTCCACCTTATAGGCAGCTGTTTGCAGTGAAGTTTACTGTGACAGCAGTTCTTCAGTTAGCACCATTTGTATCAGTCAGCACCCCCCCCCCCCTTTCCATAGGCTGTTCTTCTGACTTTTACAAGTCTCTGCTCATAATCAGCACGGGGCTCTTTGGTGTTTGTGTTTACGAGGGACTCATCCCACCGGGAAGCAAGGGGAAAGGGAGAGAGGAGCGGCTGAAACAGCCGGTGGGGGGTCCTGTCATTTCAGGTTAGCTCAAGCAAGGATGAAGATCCTGGGAGGTCAAGAGACTAGGTTTAAGACCCCTCTTGCTTTAACCCCCCCATCCCAGGCCACCCCACCCCCGGGTTCCAATCTCGGGCAGCCTTCTTTCTCAACCATTCACCGCATTGTTTGGCCTGAGAAATTTAGTGCTGGGCAAATGCTTCCATCTCTATGAGGCTTTCCCAGCTCACTTCATAATGCAGCTCAGTGCAGAAAGTACCACATTAAGTGCAGCACCATTGGATGCAGTTCATATCATCTCTTTAGTCACCGGCACCAGCCAGGGGACAGGCCAGCTACGGTCAGCATGTGATTCCTCCTATGGCTACAGCTAGAGGTTAGATTAACTGAACACACACGTTGGGCTAAGCATCATAAGCCTTTAAGCCTTAAAATGGGCACTGGGAGGAGCTGTGACTTGAGTGGCCTCCGTTGAACATGGTGCAGGTGGGAATGGCACAGTGTATGTAGTGTTATTTAGTAGGGGTCAGGGTTTGGCAGTAAGAGGTTTTAGTATGCAGTTGCTGTGGTAGCACAACTTTATATGAGGATACCAATCTAAGATCTCTTAAAATCTCTTTGTTTCTAAAAGCTGACCAGAGAACAGGTGTAGTATGTGCTGTAATGTGTGTAAAGCTTTGTGTAAGTATGTTTCACCTAAAGCTGTGTGTCTGTAGTGTGAGATATATCTCCAGTTGATGGACATTAAAAAAGTTCATTCTTGTTTCATGCCTGGTCATTTTGTCCTCTAGAGCACCAGTGTGATTTAAGGCTTTCTGTCCACCTCTTTAACAGCAAAGCAGGTTTCCTAAATTTAGCTTTAAAATACAGTAGGGTGTGGGTGTTATGTCCGCGCAGCGAAGAGCTAAGGACCCTTCTTTCTTCCAGTCATTAACCTGTGGGGAGACCTGTGGGAATTGGGCCATAAAAGTGTGTTTTTAACGGGGACAAATCAGAGAATGTGCTGCACTTAATGGAAGCGATCAGGCGCGCGGCCAGAGAGTGAAGGCGAGCCGTTCAGCAGTTGATTAAAATACAGCATAACTCACATTAGTCCCTTTATGAGCAGCCCTGCGGATTTAGCGCGAGCTTCATTACTAATGTCTTCCGGAAAGAGCGGAAGGTTTCAGTTTAGCTCTACATTACGAACTACATAATAATAATAGTAATAATAATAATAATCATAATAATGATACTACTACTATTACTACTACTAATAGCAATAATAATAATAATAATAATAATATAAATGGTAAAATCCGAAATGTATTAATACTAGTAGAATTACTACTATTAATTATTAATAATTACCGAGCAACATAAATTATCAGCTTTTAATAATCATGCAAATCAAATGTATTAATAGACAATTATTGTTAATAATAATAATAATAATAATAATAATAATAATAATAATATAATTATATTTTAAATGTAATATTTTACAAAATATTTTTTCGTTCTTCTTCATTATTATTATGATTATTATTATTATTGATTGTTAAAAATAATTATATTATTATTGGTAAATAATGATCGAGTAATTACATATTCAAATACAGTATAACTTTTGCTCGCATTGTCATAAATAAATTGTACATTTAGTATCGAACGTAATAAAAACAATAATAATGATAGTAATAATATTAATAATATAAATTATTATTTTTATTGATAATAATTTAAAAAATCGTCTTTATCCTTAACATCTACGACGGACAGTTTTCTTGTGCAGGGCGTGTGTAGTAATGTAATGGATGAACACTGTGGGCGCTGTGAGGAAGTTCACGACTGAGGAGCTGACTGCGCTGCGCTGAAATTCTCTCTCGCTCTCTCTCTCTCTCTCTGTGTGTGTGTGTGTGTATTTGTTTATGGGCGTTTAGAAGTTACTGATTGGTTTCTCGCCGCTCAGTGAAGAAGAAAGAAAGCCCCGCTGCGCTAAAGCCCTCCTCCATTTCACATCCCAGATGGTCTTTTGAAAGGCCAGGCCCTTGTTTTGGTGGAGGTGTGTGTGTGTGTGTGTGTGTGTGTGTGTGTGTGTGCTGTCCTTTCTCCCTCATTTTGCTAGTCGTTGCTTTTCTTTGTGTCGAACTTTCTTTTCTTCCAGCGCTTTTGTAAAAGTGACCCCTCTTGCTCATCGGCCCCCTTTTTCACCCTCCTCCTCCTCCTCCTCCACGTCCTCCTCCTGCACCCCCTTTCCCGTTCCTCCTCTGCGCGTTGTGCGCCTCTCTAAACGCAGCAACATAGTAATACTGAGTTGTAAGATGCGTAGTAACATGTGGCGCCTCTAAGTCACCTCGAGGTTTTAAAGCGAAACAGCGTCATTCATTCATTCATTTATTTATTTATTTATTTATTTATTTATTTATTTATTTGTTTGTTTGTTTGTTTGTTTGTTTGTTTATTTGTTTTGTTTGCTTGCTTCATTTATTTGATATTTAGTTCAATGCTCTGCGAAATGTCGTCATCGTCATCATTACGTTGTGGCGTTAATTTCCATACAGATTTTACTGTAATGAAAGAAGCCTTTAGTCAGTGATGACACAGGTTTCTCAAGATGTAGGTTGGAGTCCCAGCCCAGGTATCCCTGAGTAAGGCACCTGCCACACTGCTCCCCGGGTGCTGTTGATGCCCACTACTCCATGTGTAGATGGGTTAAATACAGAGGTCATATTTTGTTGAGGTGCACTTTGTGTGATGTGGTGTGTTCGCAATGACAAACAGCCACTTTCATTTCACTTTCTGTCTGAACAGGCCATGTTGGTCCGATGGAGGGACCAGTTTTGCCCCTGTTAGAAGAGCAGAGGTTACTGCTGGGTCACTTTCGGGTGTCCTGGGGCCGTCTGTGGCATTTCACTTGAAGTGAGTCAGTGGTGAAAAAAAAACGCTTAAGGAAAAGGGTTTTATAGTAACACTCAGGGCATCTCTCTCTCTCTCTCTCTCTCTCTCTCTCTCTCTCTCTCTCTCTCTCTCTCTCTCTCTCTCTCTCTCTCTCTC
>JBBPDA010000013.1:16895618-16929705 GCA_037974385.1 Arnoldichthys spilopterus | reverse complement strand
TTTTGGCTTACTTACTTGGCCAGGGCCGTTTCCCCCCCCCCCCCCTTTTCTGCACGGCCCCTTTCAGGGTGGGTATTGTTGGTTAGTAGAGCCATGTTAATGTCTTGTACCGTAAAAATTGGTGCTGCCATGCTTATTAGGTGTGGAGCAGGAGTACAGGGCAGCGGAGGAGAGATGAAGCCCCACTACAAAGGGCCGCAAAGGCGGCTGGCGGCATCAAATGCAGCGATAATTGCATTGCTGTGAAGGGTTAGGCTTTTCCCCCCTCTCTCCATTTTTTTCTCTCCCTTGCGCTCTCCCCTCTCTTTTTGTGAGTGCGATTTGTCTCTTAAGCCGGCGTGACGTCTCGGACGCGGCTGCAGAATGCACAGAGCAAATTGGAGGTTGAGCGTGAACAATGCAACATGGGACACTGCTGTGGCATTCTTTGGGGGCAGATAGAGATAGAGGGAGAGAGAGAGAGAGAAAGAGACCCCCACTGGATGAGGAGAAGGAGAAAGTGAGAGGAGCGGAGCTCCTAAAGAAAAGGAATGAGCAAAATTGTTAAAGACAGAAATGAACAAGGGAAGAAATGAACAGAAGACATACGAAGAGAAAAAAGAAGAAGAGTAATAGTAATGGCAGCAAAAAAATGAACACTGAAATAAAGAAAATGAGAAGGTATAGGATAGGCTGGAAATAAAGGAGAAAAATATATGCTCAGCCGAAGAAAGTGCCATAAACGGCAGAAAATGAAAGAAAAGAAACAGAAAATGAAAGAAAATAAACGAACAAGGGATAATAGAAAGAAAGATATAGACAGCAAGAAAAGCAGAGCGGGGAGAAAGAAGAACAGATGAAAGGGGACAGACAGAATGGAAGAATGGTAACAGTTTGCTCCTCCGTAGCAGTGATATTTAGTCCTCTGGCTGTAAGCCACCCCAGCGCGGCTCTGGCCTTCCCTTCCTGTGCCGCACTTGTGTCTGCGTCGGTGCAGTTTTCAGAGTTTATTCTGCCGCTGGGAATCAAAGTGGTGCAGCTGCAACGTAGTGCAGAAACAGGCCGCGACTGTGAATATATCGTTGACTGAAAGTAAACAGATTAGGCGAGAGGAAGCTTAGCTATTTGGGGCCTCTTTTTGATGTTGAAGAGTCTAATTTGATTTTTCACCTCCCATTGTTTCAATGTTTTGCTCCTCTAATCCACTTTAAAGTTGAAGCAGCTTTCATCCTGGCAGGGGGGTGGAGGAGAGGGAAGGGGGGGGTACAGAGGGGGGAACAGAAGCTACCGTTTCCCTTCTCTTCTTGTTCTGTCTTTACACTAGCAGAGAGTGAGTGAGGGGAGAGAGGGGGACTGCTGTAATTCTAATACTGTTGGATGAGAAAATGCAGCAGTGTGGTATTTTATGTATATAGTGTCTTAAAATCCTCAAGGATTATTAGCACCATTAGAATGAACCCCTTAAACCTGTGGAGCCTCTGTGTGGGCCACTTTAATCTCTCACTTTTATAGCTACACATCGTTTTCAAGCATTTATTGGATAATTCTATTAATAATTCATTATTAAGCCTGCAGTTCACAAGGTTAAGCATCCCTGCCATTGCACCATGGTTATTAATCACAGTTCACGCCTGTAAAGTCGTTGCAGATTTACATCAGAGAGAGAGAGAGAGAGCAAGAGAGAAAGACAAAAGGAAGAACTAATAAATTGATGGTGTTTGGAAGTGCTCGGTCCCCTTTGCTGGTCGGACCAGCAGGGACAGAATAGGAGAGGCGGTGTGGGAAGGCAGAAAAAGAGGTGGAAATCCCAGGCAGGGGCAGCAGCGAAATGACCAGCTTGACCAGCTTTAGCTCCCCCTTCTCGGTGACCCTGAAAGTGCACACACACAAAACACAGGACACACACACACACACACAGAGGACCAGCGGTCCCCCCCGCCACCCACCCACCTCCTACTGCCCTGAAAAGAGCTGCGCTCCAGCCGGCCTTTTGTGCCCCCGTCCAAACCGCCAAGCGCTGCGTTTTGCTTCAATCTGTTCAGGGAGCGAAAGCGAGGGAGTGAGAGAGAGAGACAGAAAGAGAGGGAGAAAGAGAGAGAGAGAGAGAGGGGTATTGTGATGTGTGGGTGTGAGGGCAAAAGAGAGATTTTTGTGTCCCATTTTTGTAAGCCATCTGTGTCTAAGTTTGCATTCATTGGAGCAGCAAAAATAGCTTCGGTGGTATTCGCTGGAAGGAAATCTGCTGCTGGAAAAAAAAAAAGTATTGAGACGATATTTCATTTCGTGTAGAACTGGCAGCGTCCTGACTGGCCCCCAAAAAATCTCAAACTCTGCAAAGAGAATTAGTTTGATTTATTGCAATACTTGTATATCTACAATCTTTTTCTGTGAGGGTTTTTTTATGTTCACAACCAGATTAACATCAGACAGCTGTATATCACATCATATAAATAGGCTTTTGTTGATGTAACTGGACAGATGAGCAAATCCGATGCACATGGTGTTTTCTCAGTGAAATAAAAGGAAGCTAAAGAAGCCTAAAAGACTCAAAGTGTGTGCCAGTGTGTGTGTGTGTGTGTGTGTGTGTGTGAGAGAGAGAGAGAGAGAAAGAGAAAGACACAGAAAGAAAGAGAGAGCACGCCGAGGAGCCTCTCACTCTCAGACTTACTCTGTCTTCCACTTTTTTCTCCCCCAAATGTGTGTGTGTGTGAGACAGATTAAGCTCAGCAGTGCACTGATAACTTTGCTCAGTGCTCAGGGGGAGGCTGTTGGCAGAAAGCAGGATATATTACCACTCTGCAGCCACACATTTGGACACACACATGCACACACACAGAAAGAAAGAAAGAAAGATAGAAAAGCTAAAGACTAACTGCACACATAGAAGAGACTGAGAGAGATTGTTGCTGTCTGACAAAATTCCATCCCACAAAACTATGCAGTACTGTACAAGTCTAAGGCACCTGTAAATATGATTTAAAGCCTTTTATCTTAGCACTAAGTTATTTATTTGATTTAATCTAATGAATCATTGATGGACCCAAACCAGACATTTGATGGTAACTACAAGTAATACTAGGCTTCCACAAGGAAGGGTGTAGACATCATTAAGCATACACAATGACAAACATACAATCACTATTTCCTGTATTAATAATATTCATATTTATTCTGATATCACTGCACAGCTAAACAGCTATAAATATACATTTCTTACATGTGTAAGGCTTTTGCACAGCACTGTATAAATAGATAGATGTATAAATAGATATAGGTAGCTATAGATAGCAAGAGAGAGAGAGGGAGAGAGAGAGACAGAGAGTGAGAAAGCGAGAGAATTAGAGAGAGAGATCAGCAGGCTCCTCGGCTGAATGGCTCTCTCAGTGGTGGACTGAAGGCCTGATTGCTCTTAAGTGGTCACCAGGTAGAGGCTGCAGTCTGACACTGCTACCTTTACAAAGCCTCTTAATTCCCCTCCAGTGCCTCTGATAGATCTAATGATTCACACAGGCGGCTCACCACGCTGAACACCCCAGTGCTCACAGCACTGTGTATGTGCGCGCACGTGTGTCTGTGTGTGCTTGTAAGGTTACCTGAAGGTTCACTGCTCCAAGCCATACAGCAGCTCTGCCCTCACCCCCTGTGTTTGTAAGATCAGTGGTCAAACATTCAGGTACCATTCAAAAGTCAGCCCTTCATCATCTGGAACCTCCAAACATATTAAGAGCTTCATTTAAACACAAATTTTGGATGCAGGTTAAAAAATGATCATTTTTATAGATAACAGTGATCATAAGGGATGCAGTGTGTGTATGGTTTTAGGCCACGTCGTAACAGTGTAGGCATGCAGTGCCAAACTAAATAAGCAAACCTGGAACCACCAGCACATCCTGGCTGAAACTCTACATTTGTGATTTATCAATAGAATGCTGCTATAAGCATACGCTTTACAGAGCACAGTAACAGGTGGTCTACGTCCCCTGTGACAGGCCTAGCTGTAGAGTGTGTGTGGGCATGGGATGGGTTTTGGGGCTACTGATGCGAGCATGTAGCCTCAGTGTGGAAGAGGCAGTGCTCTAAGGGGTAAAAGACTGAGAAAAGCTGCTTGTGTGGAGGGGCAGTGGAGGAGATAGGAGCCAATGACATCATCCGGAAGCAGAGGTCTTACTCCCTTTCATCTCACTGGGCGAGCGGAGGCTTGGGCATTCAGTGTAGCGAACAGGAACTGTGAACTAAAAGCATTGCAGGGGGACTTTGTTGGCAAATGCAGTTGACTTTGCATCGGTATGAATGATGTGCCGACCACTGAAGTGCACTTCCACTCTATTCTATACTGAGAAGACGTACATTTGGCGATACAGTTCTAGAGGAGTGTGAGGTTACAAATATGCCAATTGCATGCGCTCTGTGATAGCAGTCACTGTAGACTGTAACACATAACCTCAGTGGCACACACACACACACATGCGCATACACCAACATCTACCATACTTTAATGGCCATTTCCTTCCCAATTCAGCTCACACAATGCAAACATCAGTCAGGTCCCCGAACGCCTGTCAGTGACACTGAAGGGGCCGAGGAGCGGACAGGTTTTGAAGAGAGTAAAAAGAAAAAAGAAAAAAATGCATTTGACGGTGACTTAGTGCCTGCCTCTCTTAACTTCTATCCTCACGCCTGATGTCTGGAAAAGAGAGATGGGATGAGAGAGGGAGAGGGGCGGTGAGCTTTAACAATCCTCCTGCTTCAGCCCTGGCCCTGATGGAGCAAAAGTGGGCGTAGATTATAGGGCTGGGAGAAGGGGGCGTGCTGTGAGAGAGCGACAGCCACTGACATGATGGAAGCCTAATGGCAATAATTGGCGGTGGCTTTGACAGGGCCTATATGATAGTGCACAATAAACACCCTGTGTTTTTCCCAGCCAAATTTGCACCAAATTGCGTTCCTGGCGGCTGAAACCGGCTGTTTCCCCCTGCCCCTTCTCGTCCGACAAGCGGCTGCATTCTCTGATTTACTCAGTGAAAAAGCCAGCTTTTTTTATATCTATGATAACCAGAGAAAGGCCAAGGCTTTTGCAGGGCTTGACGTGTAAAGAAGAAATGTGACTGGTTAAATAGGATATCCTCCACTTCTTTTCTCCTCTCGCCTCACTCCCCCCCCCCATCACTGCTGCTTTGTTACACATACAGTACTGTGCAATAGGTCTTATGAGTATGAAAATGATTTAAAAGCTATTATTCTAATACACTGATAATACAATACAATAATATAAATAAAAATAAGATAAATGCAAAATAAACAGTGGTAGTATGTATGTCAGCATGTTTACTTAGCCATTTCCAGACCTTTCCTCTTGGAAGCCCACTATAGCTCTCAAGTACCTGGTTTGGCTCAATCAGTACTTCATGAAATGAAACCAGGTTTACTGCTGATGGGATTCCACAAGTCGATGCAATGGATGGACACCTAAAGGAAAAATCGGGAACCAGACTTGTGTCTTCTAACCAGCTCAGAAAATATCAATAACCTTTTAAAAACAAACAAAAAATATGTTTTCTGCTTTTTTTGTTTCGTTAAATTGTCTTTTACTGTTAAAAAACAATTACTGCTAAGACTTTTGCACTGCAATGCACTTATCAACAATAACAATTCTGACACCTTAACCGAGGACCTACGCTCCTAAATTAGTGTGTGTTGTTTAACTTTTTCCAGGCGAAAATCTCTGTTCATCTCTAGCTGTGTCTCTGAAGATGAAGGAACCCAGTTGGCTGATTACCCTTGTTATTTCAGCCTGAAGAGTATCTGTGGAATCTTTCTGAGCTGTAACTCTTGCCTGTGCTTTTTAAAAAAATTTTTTTATGAGATCACTTCTCAAACCATCGACTTTTATTTCATGGCTTTCTGAAAAGGAAAAGGACCCCCCCCCCCAACCACCACCACCACTGTCCAAGGGATAAGAGATCTCTGCTGATCCAATCTGAGATAAATCTGAAAGTGGGCTCCGTTATGCTTTCCCATGCACTGGGTGTCAGCCAGCTTAGTCTCTAACCACCGCTACCCCCAGGCTTGATGTTCTAAGGGATCCCCCTGTTGCCGTCCAGACCTTCTGAACCCGAGATCCCAAACTGTCTACTTTTTGGTCTCTTTGTCTGACAAGTAATTGCATGGTGTGAAGTGACAGAAATTCAACCATAGCATAATGATATGGATTGGTTGGGATGGGAGGGGGGGTCACAGGAGGCTGGAGAAAGTGCAGGGGAGGGCGAGGAGGGGAGAAGAAGTCAAAAGAAGAGGGGGGGGGTTGCATTATTAAAACAACAGACCACTCGAAAAGAGCCTTGCCCCTGCACCTGATCGACCGGCGTGCTGTGTGCCAAAACGCTTCCCTCTGATCTCAGTTCAAAGACGGCAGGGAAGAGACTCAAAGCAGTTGAGCCGGGGGAGGGGAAGGCTCGTCGGCTTACTGCAGAAAGGCACATCCCTGCTCCCCGGAGTCCACAAATCATTCGAGCAAATACCGAGCTGGGGGACATGCAGGGCCAAAACCCCTCTCCAAAGGCAGTAGATGCCCTGCTATTGTGGTCTGGACACAACACAGGCCTTTCGCCACTGTTTATGCTGCTCATCTGCGGCCAATGGCCAGAGCCAGTGTGTTCCCCTGTGTGCATGTGCCTCTCTGCCTTGCGTACAAGTGCACATCTGTCAGAAGACCGCCGATCTCGACTGAAGTTCCAGTATGGGAAGTGTGTGCTTGTGTATGCATATTGGTATGTGTGTATGTGTGTTGTGTGTCCAGGAATGCAAATGTCCATATGCTTGTGCAAGCCAAAGTACTGGTGGCCTGTCCTTGGGCCGCATGCTTTTCAGTATTGGAAACATTCTCTAAGGCCGGCTAAACAGCTCCCAGGGCTGATTTCCTTACCAGTAAAACTAATAGCGAAGCCGCACTTCAGCGGCCCTTGCACTCTGTAATAATGCCAGCTGCTTTCTGAAGGCTCAGATTCCCTCTCTTGTTGCAAACTTCAGTTCCCATGGGTCACAGAGTGTCATTCAGCAAAGAAAACTCGTGGCTCACTGCTGAAAAGTTAAAAAGCTTAAAATACAGTCCTGATATTGAGACAGGAACAGCAGGCTCAAGAATCATAAATATGCACTTTTTTTGCCCCATCCCGCCCAACAATTTAGCTCTGGACGCTTTGTGTCTTGTTTGGAGGGAAAATAGAAGCATTCGTATAAATGAATGTTACTGTTTTCTGTCCTGGTTTGGCTGGAGACAAGAGTAAGAAAATGTTTTATGGCAATGTCTGAGACTCAATTTCCTCTCGCCGAAAAAGCGGACTTTCTGAGCAGAGGGATTGGGGGAGACACACTTTTGTACTGTTTCCATTATGCTCTTATGATGTGGCCGCAGTGTAATTGTAGTCTCACGGTGACGCCGTCGCCACAACATTACCGACCCTCTCTAAACATTCATTTTTTCCCCCCTCTGTTTTGGGAGGAACGATACTTTCCATCGGACGCTGCTGTTGGCTGAGACAAAAGGCTGAGGTCATTCCCAACAGCCCGGCCCAGAACATTTATGAGAGTCACATTTTGCTGCGATACATTTCCACTTAACCAAGCCACATTTTTGAGCATGGTTTATAAGGTTCCCAAGGAGTCAAATAAAGGTGAGGGCAACGACTAAGCTTTCATTTGCTGACCTACTGTACTCACACTCTTCAAGCATTCGCAAACTACTGCACCACAGTTTAAGATAACATTGGTTCTCACTCACCAATGTCTTCTTAGGGGTTTTTTAAATGTTTGTTCTTGAGAGTCTAAGTCTAAGATTGTTAACACATCTGATAAGTCTCATTGCCATGTATACACCAGTGTGTAAAACTTAATGGTGGGTCATTATTTTCATGAATAAGTGTTCTCAGGTCTATATGTTTAAGTGAGTGAGTAAGTGTTACCTAAAATTCTAAATTTGGAAGGACAAGATCTGGGACATCTTGTAGGAGCAGTAAATGTCATTGGACGAGTAGGCCTAGGGTGCAGGAATAGGCCAAATTTTGGTCTATAAATTGTGTGAACAATAACTGATTACTGGATGGTTAGTGTAGTGTTTATTTATTGGAAAAGGCCATAATACTGTAAAATAATGAGAAAAATTCTTAAATATTATATATAAAAAATATTTTTGTAAATTAAAATCTATATTATAGAAGTGTTGAACTGGAAAAAATGCAATAACCGACAATTGTTAGCACTCAACAACACTCAAATGAGTAAACACAGGTGAATGTCAGAATGATTGTGAAGACTGGATCAGTTGGTTTTAAGAGGACATTTCTTTGTAAGATCAATCCAGTTGTATTTTTCCTCTACACCATGAGATAGGAAGTTCTTAGAGTTGCTGAAAGAGTCCCTGGGAAGCTCCAATGGTTCTACAATTTGATGTATTCCAATTCTCAGCATACTTGAACAAAATCAAACTTGTTTCAGGTGCTGGGACCTAGGATACAGCAAGAAATTGACTGTCTGGGGATTCCCAAGTGTTGGCCTAAGAAATACTGTTGTAGTGTATTTTGGTTGGTCTGCTTGATCCCAGTACCTTCCTGTTTGACCTGTCCCATATGGGAAAGCAGTTTTGGCTTTCTTTCTTCCTCTGAGGCCCTCTGTGCCGGCCAGTCTAATGAGTCGTGGTGCCGCAGTGAAGGGTCAAACCCTAATGACCCTTCTAGTCTGTGCCAACTGTGCTGTACAACAAACTGAACTTGAGTATTAAACATAATATAGCACCTCCTTCTGTTTCTTCTATTCCAGGAAGACGCTCCCATTTGCCTTTTTCTTGCTGTTCCTACCTCACTTTCTTTCTCGCTCTCTCTCTCTCTCTCTCTTCAAGGCTGTGTTTATGAAGAGGGATTTATTGGTCTGAGTGGGGCTGTTAGGTGATGGTGGGCTTCACTGCTCAAGTGTTCTGAAGCTCAAGTCAGGACTTGAGGGGGGGGGGGGTTGTCATGGACTGGACCTCACTGGGCTGAGCAGAGGTTTCTCCCAGCCACCAGCACCTCCAAATCCCTTCCTTGCCACTCTTGAAAATTGAACAAAGGGAGTTCCTCTCACTAAGATGGCGTGACCTCGCTGCAAATGTAATGTTTAGGATTAGGCCCAGTTCAATGGGAATGTAATCTATCTTTTCACCCTCAAATAAAGTGGGGTTACGGGGCAAGACTTCTTGCACCGACCAGCTCCTGTTCTTTGCAGAAAGGCTACAAGACGGTACCAGGACTGTGTGAAGCCACAGTAACTACTTAATCATTCTGTTTTTTGCTATGTAGTGCACTTTTGCATGTTAGAAACCCCATAGACGTGTCAGCTTTAGATTATTTATGTAGTTTGGAGTAAGTGGGTTATGATTTAAACCTAACAATTTGGTATAAGGCTCCGTTATTTGTCTGCTAAAGCAGCAAACCTCAGACATCAAACATCAACGTCCTGTCTGATCAACTACATTTTTAGGCTAAAAGTATTTTTTAAAGCAAATTATTCCTTGAAGCGTGCAGGCAGTAGTAAGGGCCAGTCTTGGTGTTCCAGGTGCATGTAGCTGCTGGCTCGGTCTGAGTAATTAGCGGAGTAGTAAACTCTGATTCAAGTCCGGAAGAGCGAGAGCTTTTATGAAGGACACAAGAGAGGACAGGGGAAGTGGGTGGGCTGGGGCGGATTCTCCCATCCCTGGAGCATGTCTGGAAATCCACACCACAGGAGAGAGAGAGAGAGAGAGAGAGAGAGAGAGAGAGAGAGAGCAGACATGAAAAGCCGAATCTGAAATAGGTGAATTTATGAGCAAAATTTATAAACTGAATGATCAGATTAGTGTTTTATTATTGCTTGGACTGTCGTCAGTGGTAGAATACCACTGAGTGCCTTTTAAACGCCATCACTCACATATATACTTCCTGTTTCTTCCCACACCCTTAGCCTAAGTCACACATCCTCATACCAGAGGCATCGCCACGACTACCCTAGAGCTGTGTCCCAGCTGTGCTCGATGCATTGGAAGTTCAGCTCTCCTCACCTTCTCAAATAAAACCAGACGACAGCGGTGGACTCGCGAGCCTCTCCCTAGTTTCTCCTTTAGCCTCGCAAGAATTGATTTGCCTTCTCGCCATCTCCCGTGTCTGTTCGCTCTCGCTTCCTCATCTCTCTCTCTCATGGTGATCTACCCATCTAGTCATTACTTGTGTCGGGAAGCCTTCGATATTTCATCTGAGCATGGTAATCGCATTACCAGTCTTGACGTGTTGCAGATAGCGGAATTATGGGTGCAAATATGCCAAATGATTGCTGCATGGTAATATATAGGGAGGTCAGGAAGTGTTCGATGCTTTGACTAAAGGAGACTGAAGACAAAACCGCAGCTAAAAAGGAGCCTTCTGCATTCCCTTTTACCAAGCCAAATGTCATGAATGTCAGAGTAAAAGAGAGAGGGAGGGCTTAGACTGTGTATGTGTGTGTGTGTATGTGTGTGTGTCAGCGAGGGAGAGAGCATAGGAGATTGCTGATAAAGATCCGTGTTAACCTTGCGTGGCGGCAGGCTGAACGGAGGGGAAAATTAGGCCTGATATAATACTCATGCATGAGGCTCTCAGACAGAGAGGGAGGTGTGTGTCACCAGCCACGCGCGGAGAACATTTGAGGGCTTGAAACAAACTAAAAAAAAAAAGAGGACGCTCTGTGTACTCATCGCTATTCCGCCCTTTGCCGGAGCCTCGCTGCTAGATATATATTTCATAGTGTCACAGGCGCGCCACACAACATTATTAAAAGTCATGTTCCTTTCGCAGCAGTGTTAAATCCCACACTTGAGATCGAGGGAAGAGCAGCAAAAAGGCAGCCAAATCATGCTCTGCGGTGTTACTTATTTCCAGAAATCATCCAAGATGAAAATAATCTAATTTTCACTTCCGTGGCATCTGGCGCCTTATTAGCAAACTACAGCTTGAAGAAAGCCTCCTGCCGTCGCTATCGAGAAGCAGAATCACCACAGTGGAATATTACACTTCTGAGCTTAAGCTGTCCTCTCTGCTCTGTGTGTGAGCGTGTCTGGATGTGTGTGTGTGTGTGTGTTTGGCCATGGTAGACAGTGGTTAAGGGATTTAAGTCAGGTTAATGGGCCTTTTGGACCAGCTTAGCCTGTATGAGAACAAGAATAGAGGAGACAGCATGCTGCAAATGGCTGTGGTGGGGAAGATTGATTCTTTGGTTAAAGAAAGCCCAGCTACAGGGGCCATTAGCCTTCTGTGAAGAGAGTGAGGCGACTCTGGACCTTTCGCTAAAAAGCAGGGCAGAGGAGCCCACCCTGGATTTCGTGGCCTGCTGTTAGTGATGCAGTTGTGCTGCCTTTATGAATTGATTTAGTCTTCCAGAACATCGATCCTGTGGGTCAACATGTTATATCGTACATGTGGACTGCACGAGGATATTGTGTAAAGGTTTGGGAATGTATAATAAAAAACTGAATTAGGGTTATGCCATCGTATCGTCCATGATATAACGCCACTATTCCTCCCCAGAATTAGATGTCTGGTTTAATATCTGATGGTCTGGATAAAGATTTACTGTTTCAGATCATGGTTTGTATTTGCTTGGCTCTCGGGACAAAAAGATAATGCTGAATAGAGTCTTTCATATTATTTCTGAAGATATAATATCATTTTAAGCCTATATTACTCGTCCCTATGCTGAATCCCCAAATGTATGACTAGAGGAGCACTGTAATGAAGTGTAGACAATAACCAAAAATGAGATTTTGCACATTTTTTCAATGTTCATTTGAAAATTAGCTTAGGAATGTATTTATGACAATATGACACAAAACGATGTTGATTAACATTACAAAATGAATGCAGATTAATGTATAACGGTGCGACATTTGACAAAACTGCACTGATATCACACCTCTCATTACAGAATTAGGCACAAAGCCCCCCTGCTGTTCTGGTAGGGAAATAAGCACAGCTGTGAAACAGATCCATTAAAGTGGCCCTCGACGGTAGGCAAAAAGCATAGGCAGCACAGCATGGCTGAACACACACGTCACAGGCTCTCTTTTCGCTCGACTCTAATATGACATACATATGCAACTTACCAGCCTTTTGCACTCAGAAGACTGTTGACTGGACAAAGGACCTGGAAACAGAGAGTAGGGGGAGGTGAACAGAGGAAAAGAGCGACTATAAGAGAGTGTCAGCTTAAGGCGGGGAGACTGAGACTGTGTGCGTCTTGTTAGACAAGCTAACTGTGCAGAATAATGCGATGATTTGCTGTTCGGGGTTGGTATTTAGGTACCCCATCAGACTTGTATGGGGGCGTGTGTGTGTGTGTGAATTGGTGAGTCTGTGGCTACCTATGATTGAACTCTCCCAGACTTACACTAGGTGAGTATGTGTAAAAGCCAGGTTTTTTCAGCGAGATGCCCAGGCATTATGTTAACGGGTAAGAAAACAGCGCTTTGGCAGTATATAATGTTTTACGTGTCTTTCGTGTCCTTTATTATAATACTAATGAGCAGCTGTATATCTGGGGTCTCTCCTTCTCACCGCTCTTCGTGCAGTGCTTGATAAGCTTCTTAGTGGGATCACCGGAATATTCTGCCACCGGGGCGACACAGGCGGAACACAATTGCCCCCCTCCTCCTCATTTGCAATTGGTAATTAGTATGCAAATGAGCCCAGGGGACCACACAAGTACTAGTGTATTACAAGAGTCTGATTATGACTCCTCGGGCTCCAGAGGAAAGAGCATGGAGTGCTGAGGAGATGCTCACCTCCGCACGCTCCAATGGGGCTCAGAGTGTCTCTTGCTCATTTTGGTGTCTGGACCTGTCAGTCTAAGCTGCTGCCCTATCCATGGCCGTTTCCTATGGATTAGTGTGGTGTAGGGTTCCTTGTGTTACCATTTGCATATGGGATTATGGTCTCTTATTTTTGAGTTATCATTGCTTAGCTCTTGACCGCACAACCTCTAAAAGACAGTGATCTGTTTTCTGCTGTGCGCGTACACAGACAAGGTACATGCTCGAAAGTTTTTTTCTTACAGTTTAACTGGATGTCTGCAAGAACTGGTTATTATTCACTCGATCAAGTATTTACTGCCATAATTGTCTAAATCTGAGTGTACTGTAGTCCACCCATACACCTAGATGAAAGCGGACAGTTGCAACCTGCAGACTGTCAGTTTGAATCAGGTTCCTTTGCGGAGTGTGGCCCTGGTGCCTGATTTTCCCCATGACCTGTCTTAAGGAGAACAGAGAGCAGCAGGATCTATATCACCTTGGCTGCCCCCTCTCTTTGTTCTTGCAGCCAGTCAGGCTGGGTGTAGGCAGGAGAGATTACTGGCATATTGATGGCTTAAGATGAAACTCGGGAGAGGGGCTTGGGGCCTCTGCTTAGGACCTACAGGGAGATCAGATCCTGGCTGTATGCTATGGCATAGGGAGAGCTGGATCATGACAGTGTAAAATAGGGAGATCACACCCTGACGTACTATGCCTCCAATCAAGTTTAGTCAAAAAGACAAGTGCAACACGAACCTTTGAGAACACAGAGTTTCATTGGAAGGCATTGGTTTGGCACAGGTTGAAGCTTATGACACATGGCATAGGGAGATCACACTGTACACACTGGCTTGCTGTGTAGTGTGGCATACGGGGATCAAACCCTGACTGTTGACCATGAAACAGACAGATCAGACCCTTGCTCTGTGTTCTAGCACAGGGAGGCTGGATCCGGAATTGCTGTAGCATAGGGAAGTGCCAAAGGATAATCAGACTGTGTTATTCGAGAAAGATCAGACCCTGTGTGCTTTCTAGCTGAGAGCTCGGCAGTGCTGTGCTTCGTTTGTCTTCAACTGGTCACTTGAACTAGGCCACTTATGGCTGAGTTACCTGGCAGCCCTCAGGGAAGCGGGAACAGCTGAATGGTAAGCAGATGACTGCCCAATCAGACTCCAGTGCCTCTGGAACTCACATAGAACTGAAAAGACTTTACAGTGAAGTTCTGAAGCAGCGATGGACTGAAAGCATGGGCTAAGTTTCAGCTCCATAAATCCGTCATACCTCTTTCCCCTCCTCTGCGTGTGGTTTTGTTGTATGCATTTGTATTTATACACAGACCCTGCAGTGCAGTGCTGTAATGTCTCTCAGCGGCTTTAATATGACAGCTTGGATGCTCCAGCAGGCCAAATGCACCACAGGGGGCTTGTTCCATAAAGCAAATATTATTGCACACCCAAATAATTTACGAGAAGCGACCGCTCCCCCCACCCCCCCCATGCACCAACTCTACCTCTCTTGAAATGAAATGTTTTTCTGGTAGAGGTGGTATTTATGAGGAAAGGCTTGTTCTCCACTTCCATATTTCACCCCCTGAAAAGGGGAAGAGGGAGGGGAGGGTGTAATGAAACACACTGTGCACAGAGGTTTGTGTTGTGACAGCTGTAATTGTGGAGCACATTAAAAGTCGGCAGAGGAACGCTCCACCTTATTTCTTCTGAAAGCACAATATGACAGGAGGAACAGGAGGTATGGGGGGGATACATGCCACTGCCTTGGACTAGAGTGAGGGGCTTGCTTAGTGCTGTCATGTCCAGTGTCTTTGATGGTGGGATTTTAGCTGTTGGCCTGAACCTCTGCAGAAGACGGTTTGATTTTAATGGGCTTAAATGTCCCTCAGAATATCTGTGCAGGAATACTAGATACATGCGTTTGCCCCAAATTCAGTTTCCACGCATTTGGGCTAAGAGGTCAGCACAAATGTCCTGTGAATATCAATTAATCATCTTTGAAATTAGTTGCAGGTGCATTTTGGTCAAGAAGGGTCAAGCGAGCACTAATCTTTTACTCAATTAGTGTCCATCAGCATACTCTGGCGTGGCCTATGGAGATAGCCTTGGGGGAGGTCAGAGTTTATTATAACTTCTTCATTAGGTGCTTTCGAGCTTTCCCACTCTGTTCCTGGTTCCCCTGCCCCTTTGGCATTGTCTCTGTCCCATTTGGAAATCTGTCCACAGCCAATCCCTAATGTGAGAGGGCACCAAAAAGTGACTCGGCAGTAAATCTGTGTGCATGAGCCACAGTGTGCTATCAGCACTCTGGCACACAAAGTGAGGTTAGTGGAGCTTAATGATGCTATTCTGCCAGCCAGCATGCAAGTCAATGGTGCTCCTTTTCAAGGTGGACAGCTACCCTAAAAGGGTTAAAGCCTATGGAGCAGGGCGCATACCCCCCTGGGAGTCTCCAACCCTCCCCCCAGGGAAGAGGCTTTGTCTCCTTGGGCAAACATTCCCACAGAAAAAGGGAAAAAGCCATTTGGCTCCCCCAGCTTGTGCTCCTTTCACTTGCCGAGGAGGTCTTCCCCAGTCAACAGCTGGACATGACGTGACAAATTGGGGGCTTTGTCTTTTCAGGGAGGCAGGGGAGGGGTGGAGGAGAAAGTGTTGTGAGAGGGTCTGGGGGCTGCTAACTTTGAAAGGATGCGGGGGAGCCATAGAATGCATTGTGAATCACCACAGCACAATGCAGATTGCACAGTTTAAAGGGAAAATATGTTGGGGCTTTGTCTCAGATTGAAACGGTACAGCTTATCGAGAGGAAAAGTGAAGTAGCAATTTTACGCGGGTCAGACAGGCACGTAGCCTAATGGCAGTGACCGGAGGAGAGCAGGAGTGCTAATGCTCAAGAAGTGAGCTTCAGCTCAGATTCGTTTTATAGACGCCGATTTGGTTGCAAACGAGTCTCTGCAAACCTTGTAAACTAACCCAGAATGGCAAAGAAACTCACCGCGGTAATTATTTTCTGGATTCTGAAAGTCCATAAAACAGTGTTTGAATTCAGTTTTTATAAGCTGAGTGGAAGAGTGGAACATGAACAAAATGGGCTTCAAAATATTAAAAAACAAAGAAGAGAGAGAAACAAAGCATAGACGTGGTGGGCGCCGAAGTCCTTCAGCAGCCATTTTATAATGCTGCCCCCTTAAGAATGGGAAGAGAGATCCCCCACGAACGACCCCGAGGTGAAAAAGCTCTGCATTTGACAGAGTCCGCCTCTTAACTTGTTAACTTGCTAATTGGCCGGCAGTCACTTCATGAGGTGAACAATGGACTGCTAGCTGAGCGATGAGGCTCTCTTTTTAAGAGGCCAGCCGAGGGGGCCAGGTGGTGGTACTAGGGGGAGCAAAAAGGGGCTGGCTACCCCTGGAGTGTTGTGTGTGAGGTCTGGCTCAGTTGCCAAGGGGACGGGCGGCCTGATATATTATACTGAGGAGTATTGGGCTGACCCAAGGAACTGGGAGGGGGCAGGTGGGGCATGACTGGGCTGCGCAAAACCCAACTAGCACTGCTACTCAGCCATCCTCTGCATTCTCTAGTTCTTGTGAATGATCCTCCACCCATGCTACTTGTTTGCCCAGTGGAGACCTGGCAGTATGGAGAGTGGTGGGTTTGGGGGAGGTGCTAAGCGAGCCTCTGTTCAGACCCGGAGCATGTTAGGTAATTAGGAAGAGCTTACGGGGCCATTTCCATGACAGCTGCTCCCAGTGCAAACATGGCGCCGGCTAGAGGGAGCCAGTGCATTGTGATCTGTTCTTGTGGGAACAGGGTTGCCAAGTACAATAGGCCGGCATGTGTGGTATGGGTAGGAGCCGAGGTGCCAGCCACCCTGAGCACGTCCGTCTGTTGCAGCGCAAACAGCCATTACAACAGTGACACAGGAGCTGACAGCATCCAGTGGATTTGACCAGTCTGTTGCATTCACAGTGCTTTGTCTCCCGGTTGGTGTGGGCAATGAAAGAGATCAGGAGGGCAGGTCAAGGAAGGCTTGAAAGTCGCATGTATTGAGCTTTCCTCAGCTTTCATAATACATTCTGACATGCCACATACAGTTCTCATACTGCACACTAACACATTTCATGGTTTTGGGCTAAAATTAGCTTTTGTGGAAGAAGATGTGGAGGTAAAAACAAAGACCAGCTTGTTTGTGCACTAGAGTGGCGCCATCTTGATTATTTCTGTGCGTTTGTGGCATATGAGACTCTGTCGGAGGGCTGGAGTTAAATAAATGGCTGCAGAGCTCTCCCATGTGTTCACCATGTTAGAATAACAGTCTAAGCATGGCCAATACCGGCCAGGGCTCCTGATGGCACTGCAGGCCCGGGGCAGGTGAACTCAAGCCTAACCAAGTGCTCTTCCTATGGGCCGACTCCTCAGGCAAGACCCAGCCTTTGCTCTATGTCTTGTATATTTTCCTGGCTCCTCTCTGTTTATCCACAGCTACTCCATCTGGCGCCCCATCAAAGGGAACCATTCCCTCGCTTGCTTTTAACCACAAACCACCAAGGTTGCGAGAAAAAGAGGCGTAGACTTTTCCTCAGGCGTGCTTACCTCTGCTCCAAACCCAGCTAACATGTGTGTGTGTGTGTGTGCTTGTGTTTGGGTCTGTATCACCCCATTTCCAGCTCCCTGAAGTGTGAACTCAGAGGGCACATCTACATCTGTCTGCACTGGAGACTCAATTTTGTGGTCAGTGTTCTCAAATGTAATAATGTATTATGGGCACTGCTGAATTCTTGTACCCCTTTCGTTGTGGATTTTCTGCTTATTTTTTTTAGCATATATTCTTACATTTGATCTCTATAGATGTCTACTACAAGAAAGGATTGCTCTTATTAATCACATTGTTTACCCCTTTACTTGAGGGCCGCATCTTAAGCACTTTCAGAAACCTTAATTTGAACATGAACTGCCTTGGTTGCCTACACATGGCTACTTCTGGTTGAAGTTTTTACCACTGGAACCCACTCACCACTGCTGAGGAGAACCCCATATGGACAGTTCCACTTCCTTGATCAACAGTCATTGCAGTCCACTTATACACTAGAAACTGCTAGCCCTTGTCTCCCATGACAAGATCACCCATCACTGGGGCCTCTTGATCACGTGCCGGCTTTGTTGCCGACGTGAAAGTTTTGAGTTAAGGACAAAATAACAAAGTCCTCAGATAACTCCAACCGGGAGCCCATGAAGCCAAATGTGAGCCAACCGAAAATGGATGGAACCCCTTGCAGGGGGAAACAGAACCCCAAATCATGAAAATAGAAATGCAGTAGACTCTCTGATAAAGGCACAGGGAGGGAGACCCACGGACAAACACCCAAGAGCCTTTACCAAATTACCTGCGAGTCCGTAGGAGCCAACGCAAACCTGCTAGCCACACCTGTCTACCAGAGAAAAGGACTCCATGCCGCTTGGTTAGACAACTATGCTTATAAGGGCTTTTGCCCAGGTGAAACACATAAGCACGTTTGACGTAACCATGGCAACACATCGCCAAACACCCAACAGCTGGGTCGTCACGGAGCACTCGTGAAAACGAAGCCCTCAACAGCCCCCCCGCCAGCCCAGCAGGGTGCTAACCCTTACATCCCAGAGTAGTTTAACGAACCCATGTGCTTCATATGCATATAGTAGATATGTTGCCCCAAGCGTTTACCTGATGCCACCTCAAGAAACTGAGATTGTTTGCTTTTTCTTTTGGTAGTTAGGGTTTGTTATCTGGTGTCAACTAGATCAGGATGGGTTACCCTGAGCCTTGGTTCCTCCTAAGGTTTCTGTCTCTCATTTTAGGCGTTTTTTTCTTGCCTTTCATCTCTGTAAAGCTACTTCATGACATCAGTTGTAAAAAGCACTATATAAATTAAATGGACTTAACTTGACACGACCACTGTATGAAACATTCATAACGCATTTTATGCTCATAACATGCACGATTAAAAGAACAACAAGTTTGTATGTGACCCATAAGCAAGCAAACAACAAGTTATTTGTTTTAAGTGTTTATGAAGTCGACCAGCGCTTGTCCTGAATCATACACTGCAGAGATGCAGCAAAGGCTTAGATCTTTAGATCTTAGATCTTTCTTGCTCATCGTAATTCCCTGGTGTGCTCCCGCTGTGTACTATAGCTGCTTTGCTCAGGACATGTTGGCTCCTAACAAGCCACTATTGTTAAACTGTACCCCCTCAACCGCACCATGAGTAAACTGTTACATCTGTGAGACGGCACAGTGTAAAAAGTGGGTGCAATTAAACCTCTGCAACTCCGCACCCCTAAAAAATCGCTGTTTTTAGCAGTCTGGCGCACATAAACATCAACACCGTTACGCGCGCCCGCACGTGCGCCGGCACACACACACTCGTGCCCACACACACCTCCTGGAGAGCGCCACGGCACTCCCCTGCGCTGCAGCAGATGTTTTTCATGTGGTTCCCTACTCTCCCTAATAGCCTGCCTCGCCTGGTCTGTGGCCCTGATGCTGCTGCATGTGTGTGTTTTCCTATCCTGAGCCGGGCAGGGGGGACTGCGTGAGGAGTAAGGGGGTGGCGGTTAGGGGTGCGGGGTGGGGTGGATGTACTGTGTCGGCAGGAGCAGAATAACCACTCCATCAGGCCTTGGTGTCAAACAATACAAACATGATCTCTATATTTGGAGAGCGGCAGTGCGCCGCTTGGCGCGGGCTGAAAAAAAGGGGTGCTATCATTTAGAAGCACAGGCTTTGGAATGATAAATAAAAAGAAAAAACCTCTCCTCTCAGTCATGGTCGTTAGAGCGCACGGCCAAGGGAAGCTCATTTCTCCCAGTCTGGGCCTGCCCTGTGTGTGTGTGTGTGGTGCATGTGTGAGTCGAGGGCTTGCACTTGATGGCTGTCCCCCCTAAAACCCTTCTCTTTCTCTCTCTGACTCCCTGGGTTTCTCTCTCTCTCTCTCTCTCTCTCTCTCTCTCCCACCCCCCGCTGCCCTTCTGCTTGGCATCTGTTAAGCTGCTAAAGAGAAAGCTGTGTGGTGAGACCGGTGCGTCTTGCTGGTTGGATTTGAACAAGCACATGCCTGTTCTACCTCGGTGGCCTATGAAATGAGAAAATCAGCCACTGTGATGCCGACGGGAGCAGGGGCTTGGGTGATAAATCTGTGAGGAGGACTTTTTTTTTGCGTGTGTATGTGTGTGTGTTTGAGGAGTTTGTGTGTAATTGTACGTGTGTGCTTGTGTGCGCATCATTTTGTGTGTCTGTGTGCCTGCGTGTGGGTGAGTGTGTGAGTGCGCGTGACGCACGGAAGCCGTCGTGAGATTTAAGGATTTGATTTCACACCAGCACAAAGATCTGTGTCTGGAAAGCCATCACCCTAAATGCACATCACATTAAAACTTGTATGAGTTCATTCTTCCCTCTCGCATCACCCGCATTTCTGTCACTTTTCAAATATTCAATAATTCATTATCTCCCATGAAACAGAGAGAAAGAGAGAGAGAGGTCAAATCACATGCTGAGAACAACATCTCGTGACCTGTTTTTGGGATGAGCGAGAAAAAATGGCGGAGTTTTGGCAACGTGTCTTTCCAATTGCAGAAATCACTCCGTATCTATTAGATCGGGGTGACGTAAAGATCTGTATCTGCTCTTTAATGTCTCTGTTTAGACTGGGAGATTATTTGACCTCATCTTTTAGCATTGTTGCCTTTTGAGGACAGAGCATTCCTCTGGTAAACGATATGCAGACCAGACTGTGGTGTCACAGCCCTCACTGTGGTGCGCCATGCTTTCGCAATGGCTACTGTTAAATGTCGTGGTGTGTCTGATAGGATCTGATGAGTGAATGGAGGGGGGTAAGCTGTTTCATCTACTGTCTGCTGTCGTCTTCAAAGTAGAGGGCCCGGGGCAGAGGGGTACACCTGTACCGGTTTTTTGCACTTTTTTCACTTCCAAGCATGAGGGTATTTAAAGGACGGACGTGCGTGGTTGAGCCTATGTGTAGAGATGGAGATAAAGGTGAAAGGAAACAAGGAATAAGAGAAATGCAGAGAAAGGAAAGAAGCAAAAAAAGAGATGATAGAAGGACTTTACACTCATTTGCATCCATACACTTGCTCAGTTCATCTGTACTGTGTGTGTGAAAGATTCCAGTCTGTTCGTTGTGACAGCAGCTATCTCTCAGCTCAGACTGAGCGAGCCTGTCAGACAGACAGATCTATAAACCAATTGGAGCTACTGAAGACTTGGGGTCAAAAGTCACCGTGATGCTGACTTGTGGCAGAAATGATCTGTGTGTGTGTGTGTGTGCGTGTGTGCCTGCTCTCTGCACTGTTAACCTCCAGCAGCCACAAACAGAGCTGTTTCAAGCCTGCTTCCTCTCACTCTTTGAGCTTTATTACCGCATATACATCTTTTCCCATATTGTCTGCCTGTCAAACGTTTAAGGACACTTTCAGGGTGTCTCTTAAAGATCATAGATTTAACATGGATATCATCACTGCTTAAAGAACGCTGTGTTTTATCACAAACAGAGCGTAATCCTTTTTTTGTTAGATTTAGGTCAGTATGTGAAATGCTCTCCTGGCTCTTTTTTGCCTGTTCCACTTATAGTACTGTGCAAAAGTCTTAGGCGCCTATGTTAATTGTTTAAAGCCATTAATCTGAGTTTTTTTCTACAGCAAAAACACAAGTGAACATTAGAATAAATGCAAACAAACAGGAATGAAGTGAAAACAATGAAGATTTGTAGAATGTACATGATAATTTGCTACCTGGTTGTAAGAACACAGGTGCTTTTTCTCAAGACTTTTGCACTGTACTATAATCTTCTTTAATGTCAGAAAAAAATACATATTGTGAGACATTGTGTGTTGCAAAAATGCATCATAATGGCATGTTTTTTACCATATCGCTTACCCTTACTTTACAGTGATTGTACTTAAACAATTGAAAAGCAATAGCAACTACTCAAGTCACAGCGGCTATGTAAAGACTTTTCGGACCCTCAGAGGCATTGTAAGTTATGTGTGGACCCCACACATGCAGGAATAGAAGCTGTTTTAAAACCCTGTCCTTCCTCTTGCCCCTGCTTGTATGCATTGTCCAGAACTGCAAGGAAGCAGGACTTCCCCATGTGCCTTCTTCATATACCCAATGGGAGCCTGAAGGCCTGAGATGGGTGACCTCTGTCTAACTGTCTGTCAGCTTGTCTCTAGCAGTGGTACAGATCACAGTACACAGTAAAAGGAATGAAGTAAATCAGGCAAAACATTGTTTGGTACTGTCGATCAGTCACACCATACACTGACCATCAAATGGCAACAGTTACATGTACATGTGTTTGTTATGACAACACCAAATATAAAAAATGTAATATAATAAAATACTGAAACGTGTCAAATGTGTTTAATTTTATTTTTGAGGTAACATGCTCATTTGAAAAAAACTAATTTGAAATAAACTGTAACACTTAATTCAGTATTTTAAGTTCTGACATAGAAGCATAAGCTCTGAATTAAATTGTCCATTCTTATGGTGGCTACTCCTCAGTCCTCGGTCCTCTCCACTGGCCCCTCATGTTGTGACTCATGACAAGTCCTCCAATTTGCTCAGCTGTGTGAAGAAGCTGAGAGGCCATTGATATCTTCCCTTTTCCAACTGATCAGGCCGGGTTCTCAGGTTTCTGGGCGGTTTCAGGGGACTTTCTGTGCTTTCGCACTGCTACTCCAATGCGCCAGTGTGACTGCCACACACCAGTCCCAGCCTGCTCATCGATTTAGTCCCATCTCGTATTTAACACCTCTCTACCAGTGAGGGGCCTGTGTGTGTGTGTCTGTGTGTGGGGGGTGGGGGCAGCAACTCCAATTTAGCCCTGTCATTAATGAAGGTCGAAAGGATACCACTGCCACAGTCTATGAATGCTGGGCTAACACCCCATAGAAAATATTAAGACCCTGGCACTGCCAATATACTAAAAAGCAAATGATTCTAGCCTTAATCAATGTGTGCAGCTCACGGGGAGAGGAGAGAGGATGCTGCCTCAGCAGGAAGGGGATATCAACATCGATTAGTTGGACTTCCTAGGTTAGCTCGCTCTGCTCTGGAACAGGTGCAGCAGGGAGGCCTAACATGCACATGTACACCGACACACACTTAAGTACAGGGGTGGAAAATACATGAATAATTGCACTTCATTAATGTTCTTTTACATTCAAAGTACTTGGGATTGAGATCTTGTTTGAGTTTCTTTTAAACTATTTGATTTTTTACAAATTTTTATGTTTTTGAACTTTTTATATTTTTTTATGCAACAATACCCCCATATAAGTTCATATAAATCTAATATTACACCACCCACAACAATACTAATCTGTGTTTTTGCAAAAGAAAGTGCTGCTAATCACCACATAAAACGTTTACTTGAGTATCATTTTTGGCTTTCACTGCTGTGACGTTTTGCATCCCACGTGTCACTATCGATGTTTTGTTTTGGTTTTTCCATGTGCTTCCCGGTCTGGTGTTGTGTTTAGCCACACCCTAGAACCGCTCTGCACACCCGTACCTCGTTTCCCTAGTCTCCTACTGCGTCAGGTGTTCCTTGTTTCGTGTCCCAGTTTAACCTCCTGGTTTTTCCTCAGTCCTTGTCTGTTCTCTGTCGAAGTCACCCTTCTGTTGTCTACGCCCTGCTGTTGTTATTAGCCGTCACTGTTGTGTTACCCTGCCGTTGTTTCTGTGTCTTAGTTGTTTTTCCATTTTATTTAATAAAACCCCTAAAAAACTACAAGCCTGCGCCTGCTTTCAACACTCAACAATCGTCACAACTGCAGTACATTTTGGCTCTATACTACCACTTTTAATTGAGTTTGATACATTCCCTGTACTTTTAACTTTGTGAAACATTTTCTGTGCTTTTTACGCTTGTGCTTAAATGTATTATCACTGTCAATTTTTTTTACACATTCAAAAATAGCAGCTGCCATTTATCTTTGATAAACCTTTCACGGAAAGATGTAAGGAAGATTTCAGGAAGTTTATAATGTTTTGTACGAAATTGTAATTTGGGAGACATAGTACGCTCTACCTGTTTGTAAGAACAATGTGTGAGGCCTGATTCAGTCTAATTCAGTATTATATACAAATATGTCAAGCTTTCATGAGAGCCAATAAAATAGCAATAGGATCAAGAATCCGTAAATATTCTCAGGCATCTGTCATGCACGTTAAAATCAAATTGAAAGGAAGCACTGTAAACAGTGCTAGAGAAAAAGAGATGCTGTCGTTTTCCCATTTAAAAGTTCTCCATTCACCCCCCCCCTCCCTTTCATAGCCATTCCCACTACGGTGGATCCCTTAAAACCTGATCCTGGCTGATTTTCAAGCCTGCCTGATCAATTTCCCCGGGTGAAAATAAGAGGATACAAAAGCATGTTAGACTCTCTGGAATCAGATCCAATCCATTAGGGGGATCAATACGCTGAAGGCGAAAGGGAGAAAAAAGAGCCCTGAGTGTTGACAAAACCAAATAAATATAGATGCGCGAGAGAGCAGAAATTAGATTACTGTCAAAGAATCTAAGCACAACACTTTTAACCCCTAACCTAACAATCTGTGTTTACACCACATTGCAAGGGCACAGGAGGGGACAGACATGAACTGCAGGCAGCGTGCGGTCACATGCAATGGAAACACACACAGAGGCAGGGCTTCACTAACTGCAGCCACACAGAGGTTTAGGCCTTTGACTGCACACATAGCCATACAATAGAATACAAATAGGTTGGAGAAAGGAAGTGTTAGTTGAAACAGAACATCATTTACAAACCATATCTCAGTGATCCTACAGTGAGATATTGTTTGGTTTTCCATATACATTACATTGCATATATTACACAATAAAATCAAACAATAAAGCATTACATTAAAACAATGTGTTTATCTCAGACTTTTTTTAAATGCAAAGAAAAAAATCAATTTGTTTGAAGCATTTCTGAGATTTGGATTGATGAAAATTTTACATGTTACATGACATTTTATTTATTTGGCTGACGCTTCCAAGATATTGAGCAGTGTTGTGGGACGGTACCTTGCTCAAGGGTACCTCAGTAGTGCCCAGGCCGGGACTTGAACCTGCGACCTTCAGGTCCCAAGCGCAACGTCCTAACCAATAGGCCTCCACTGCCATAAAAAATTGCTGTCATCTTAGATGTTTTTTTTTTTTAATGATTTAACTTAAACTTCTAATATATCTAGAACGTTGTATATCTAACTAACAGTTTACATTGATTTGCATGTAATTACTGAATAGAACTCTTACATTGGTCTAAAGTGCTTGGAACTGTAAAGGGTGCAACTGCTTCTAACCATATGAAGTACATTTCTAGAACAACAGTTTTTTTTTTATGAAGTAGTATAAAGTCACATATTAACACATATTTTTTCTTTCTCTTCCATACTTGGTTACTGGTCTGATCATGGCTGTCTGCTTTTAGGTAAGTGGTTTTTTTTCTGTTAACATGTTTCCCTGACAACTTTAGGCTTACACACAATTTGTTATGACTACTAATCACCATGCCGTATGTTTTTGCTAATACTCTGCTCCCTGGCCATGGCAAAAGCAAAAGCCACCAATTATAACTTTGGTAGTGATGGCCAAGTGTAAACCTGGAGCATGTAATGCTTTTAAAGCGTCAGCTGTGGCAGGGAATGCGACCTGTTGGAATGCAGACATTTTGCCCCAACCACCACCCCACTGCCTCCATAATCCCCCTCATAATGGACTGGCAGCAGTACCCAATGTCTGCTCTCCAGATGGAGACTCTGTATGGTAAGAAACTGGCACTAACCATGCCCAGCTCCCCACCAGACTTGCGCTTGCTGACACAAGCATCCACAGATGGGGCATGCTTAAACACATAAACTCAGATTTATACCACATATATACTTTTCTAACTATAGTAAACATGTTGTGCACTGTAGGCATAAATAATGGCCCCCTTTTGTCAATCAGTATCAAGTTGTCAAGTGTATGTGGTTGCGTATGACTTGTGTATGTGGTCTCTGATACTTTGTAACGTTATTTTATAGAATGGACACTAGAACAGACATTTAATACTCATACTGCTGTAACAATACAATGTACTCGTCTCCTTTTTCCTTCTGTTGGGAAACACCTTTTTTTTGTGTAAATTCGTTTTTTTTTTCACCAGGCTAATACTTTAACTCAATCCATTCATAATCCCTTCAGCATGAGTGGAGGCTGCTGGGCATCCACAAGGTACTAGCCTTTTTGCCCTTCACCTCCCAGCTGGAGAAAGGCTCATCTGGAGCTGCTTTCCCTCCTCATTCCTGACTCTGTCTGGTCCTTTCCTCACTGTGGAGGTGGCCGAGGTGCCACTCAGGTGCTTCCCATTGATTTCCGCTCCACGGCCGTGTCCTCTCCAGGTGCAAACAAGCCAGGTCATATCGATGCCACTTGACTGATCAGACCTCTCTGGCAGCTCAGTCGTTCAATAGCCCTCTCTGCAGAGAAAGGCTTCTACAGTGAGTTTCTGGAGCTCAGGAAGATGGAAAGATTGAAAACTGGCATTAATTTTGCAGAACGGTAATTATTTTGACCTAGCTGCTTAAAGGTTTATCTGTTTGTGTGAACATAACCATGTGCAATCAATTGACAGATTTGTAATCATATAAACTTATAGCGTCATTTTTTTTTCAGTGTAGGCCTGAAAAAGCTGCCGATACGATACAGAGTATATGAATAGCAGTATTTTGTATGAGTATTTTTGAAGAAAAAATTTTTGAAGATTTTTTTAGAAATCCTGTGTGACCATCCACTGAACCAATGTCTAAGCAAATTTAGCTCATGTTCTGACACTGAGACATAGACAAGTGCTACAATGTGGCTTAGAGAAAATAATAGCATTTCTTAATTTTTCCAATTCTGTAAATATATACTACGCTATAATATAGTTACTACTATAGGAATTGTACAATAATAGAATCACAAGTCTTTTGCCGGATGCTCTCGTACATCAAAAACATTCCTCCAAATCCTACTCCACATTATTCTCATACAGTCATATAGATATCTTCCATTATGTTAATTAGAAAAAACATATTATTGGACTCGATCCGGTTGTTGTGCCCCTTTAAAGGGAGCTGTGCTTGTGTGTGTGATGCTACAGGCCTGTCCTACTCTGTATGCTCTGGGTAGGAGCAGTGCTATGTCCTCCTCTAACTGCTAATTGGCACTTGAGAAAGAGAAGGAGACACAAGGGGAGGGGTGTGAAAAAAAAGTGGAAAGCTATTAAGGTTCAGTAATCATTGGGCCAAGTAATAGTTATCAGTGTTTTAGGGGCAATATTATTATCATGTAACGAAGGCCTTGATTACTTTATTAGCCCCCGTCAAGTCATTCCGCTATCGCTTACCAAACCGACCCCGAAGACCCCCCCCACACACACGCACCACCACTGCTATCGTCACTCCTCAGTGGCACACCCCATGAAGAAATCAAATTATGGGCACTGCACGTTTAAATCACGGACCCCGAACCCCGAGTGACATAAAAAATGACCATGGGGGGGTTACACAGAGTTCAGGCCGGATAATGAAACGGCCATGGAGGTAATAGAGAGAGAAGAGGTGTTCTGAATAAGGGGGGGTGGCAGCGGGAGGGGTTAATAAAAGGGGTTCATTTAGAGGGTATCTCCTCAATCTGACCCGCCTTGCTTTGTACCTTCTCTGACTTACCTCCTCTCCTCTTTCCTAGTGATGGACTGCAGCGACGGATTGAATGTGCGCGTTTATTTAAGTCATTATTGTTAGGTGAATGGAGGCACGGCACTGGATATAGATACCAATAAATTCAGAGCTATTTACCGGCTGTTCTATCCCTATGAGTCATGTGAGCGCCTTTTACCATTCACTGCTCTCTTAATCCTCGTCATCAGCAACAAAATGCTTGTAATTTGACAGCTTCTTTAGACAGCTCGCTCTACTTGGCATAGTTAGCTGCTGGCTGAGATTAAGCTAACTCTGATCAGATGGTGCGTTTCCAAAGAGACCAATTTAAGTGTCAGTTTCAGTCATAACAGGCATGCCTGAGTTTGGCTCTTGGAGACAGTTAATTCTGTCTGAATTCCTGCGCTGGCGGAGCGCAGATGGCAGCGTAGGTTTCGCAGGTGCACTTCCCCATCTGACACCTGTCAAATGTTTACAGCTCAATCCACAGCATTCTGAGCTGGCCTCCCTCTCATTACCAAATACCTCTGCCCTCTGTCTCCGGCAGACGGCTGTTACAAACAACAACAACGTGTCACCTCTGACCCCAGGTCTGACACCCTACTACCTGTTTGCTTTAACCTCACATTCTGGCGAAAGGAAAGGTCAAAACCTCAGGGCTGCCCCTTGGTGCGCTTGTTACCACACAGTTAGTAACTCAAAATGAATGAGGCAGTGAACTTTCACTGTTTAGATGTGTCATTGACTGAGGTTCCTCAGAAAGTCCAAGGCAGCAAAATTCAATTGTTTGTCAGTTCCATTGTCAAATGTTTCTCAAACTGACCAAAGAAGCAGACTTTCATTATTTTCATGTCAGATTTCATGTCTTTTCTTAAATTAAATAGTCAAAAAAGGAAACAGCAAGCTAACGTAGCCTGAAACACTGATTAGTATCTTTTTTTAGTAACTAGAGTTTCCATTATTCGTACAAAATCACACCCTTACAGGACACGATGCGTCATCTCCTATTTACCAAAACCAGATTCACTGTTTATCTTCATGACCTTGAGTCTCACGTGCCTCCCCCGTCCCCAACTCTAAAATTGGGGTTTAATTCCCCCAGTCTCCATGACCAAGTGAGAAATAAAAAGCCCATTACGGGGCGCCGCCAGCGAGCCGTTGTTGACTGTCTTTTACGACAGTGGTGGATGTGGGGAAGGATGCGGCTGATGTCTTCATTTAGAGCCGGTCCCTGTAGTGCAGCTCCACCAGGGAGCCCACAGCCCCAGCAGCCCAGGCAGCAGGGCCTGCCAGCCGGGTGATTAGTAGTAAAATTTTAATGGGGATCCATACATATGTCTAGCTGTCAGTTTTACGAGGACGTTTATACAGGCGGTACCCCCACCACCACCACCACCACCATCTTCATCGGCCCTAGTCGGCCAGGAAGCACGAAGCACGCGGCTTGCAGACAAACGCACCCTAGGGCCTGTCCTTACCACGGCCAAGAGAAGGGGGAAGAAGGGGTGTAAGGGAGAGGAGGAGGTAAGGGGGGGGACTTTATGACTTAAAAGAGCAGCTTCACCTCTTAGAGTAATGGAATAGCAGGGATGCGGTTGGGCGTGGGTGCAGTTGCAGCCAGTCTGATATGATATTTATTAGCCCTGATCCCTTGGGAACAGGCTTAATGTGGCTCCCATAAGAGAGGTCCAAGGTTCCTCCTTGGATGTATTTACAGTAGGTCATACTTACAAGCTGCAGCAATTAATACACATAATCAGGCTTTCTGTGCCAGACCACAGATTGTTGGGGTGGTGTCACCATATAAGTTAAATCAGCGTATGAGGAAACTGCTTGGGTGTGGCGTGTTTCTAATGAACAGGGCCTATCTAGTTGAGTGTTATACAGTATGTCATAATGTGTTTCTGTCTTAAAACGTGTTTATTGATAACTTGATAACCGCAATATTAATTATTGACAAAAGCCATACAGAAGGTGAATTATGTCTTGGAGTAACAAAGAAAAGTAGCATAGAGAAACAAACCAAAAAGGACAATATTATTAGAAAGATAATCACTATTAATTAAATATTAGTCAATAGATTAAATGTTAGTGTAGTTTTATATAATATATATTAGTTGCAACCCTAGTGTGTTCTTTACTACTTAGGGGAAGAAAATGGGGGCAAAGTCCCTCAGTGTAGCCCATAAAAGCTTAATGCCTTATCTGTGCCTGTTGGGTGCTATCAAAGCTCGAACTGAAGGCCCCCTCTCAGCATTCCCTCCAGAGTAAATAAATACAGTCGGGGGGTCAGAAAGGCAAAGGGCCTCGGAGAGGTGAGGCCACACTGGCGATCGATACAGGAGGCATGGTGGGGCGAGCACTCCCTCTGCTAACAAGTGTGCTAACAGAGTTAGCAGCGCGTCACACCTGCGCTGGGCCCGGGCCCACAGCCCATCCAAGGAGTTGACTAATGGTGCGTAATGAGAGGGGACGAGAGCGAGGAGAGTCCTTTATCCTGGCCAGGAGAAGGAGGGGTCCGCTGCTGAGTTGCCTGCGAGCTGACCCTTTACAAGGCTTCCATCGTGGCCCTAATGCAATTAACACCAGTGAGTGAGGGGTTAGGACAAGGTTGCTGCCGGTGCGGCTGCAGCCCTGGGCAGAGGCGTCCAGGGAGCGAAATCGGCCTGGAATTGAATCACAGAAGGGGAGGGAGGTGATGGCTCCCTGAGGAGTGAGCAGAGCCTGGGGAGAAAGAGGCAGGCTGGGTGACTGCGACAAGCACTGGCTGTAGCTTGATCAGACCAGAGTCCAGGCCAATACATACTGGCTTATGTTTTACCAATTGCCCCTACAGCCACATACACACACACACATTCATAAGCATGGCTTTCTAAGCATGTGCCAAAACTGTTAGACATCTATAGCAGAGTACCCTATTTTGTGTTTTCTTCTACTAACACTTCAATTTTAACTTGATAATTGATCATTAGCTGATTATTTGGCTCAGGTATGTAACAGCAGAGAAAACACTACAGACTAACACACTTACTACTAACTTTACAAAAAAAACCAACCTTTTTTTATGTCAAGGATTTGCATCCGCTTTTGTATAATCTTGGTTGACTAGCAGCTCTTAATCCAAGTGTAGGTTTACTGGTGTAACTTGGTGCTTTGTGTATGTTGCTATGGGTAAGAGCGTCTGGCAATACTGTAAATGTAAATGTAAAAACACTAAAATATGCAGGGCAGGGATGCTACAGTTGGTCCCCACAATATCCAGTTGCAATTACAGTAAAAAAAAAAGAGAGCAGTAGATGGCACATCCAATATGTTTTGCTGCTCAACCCATTGCTATAACCCAATATTTGTTATCGGCACATTTCTCAAGCAGAGTCTTTCTTTGCGATAAGTGAACACTGCTTTGCTTTATGGGCGATAAGCTCAGACAGCCAGATATGATCAGAGGCTTTGGGAGCCGCTGACCACTTAAACCAAGCAAGGCTCTTTCAGTGCTATAATAACCAGCAATTGGGCAGCATCACATCTATCAGCACGCATATCGACCTGGCACCGCTCTGGACACAGATGCCGGGCCTATTAACCCCCTTTTGTTTGTTTTGAATGAGAATAGAAAAGGAATTGGCTCGTTTTTGATCTTATTGTCGGTAACTCGACCTCCCTCGTGGCCAAAGCAAAAACCAATCCTAATCTGGTTAGTGCGGCAGTGGTAGCTTTTGTAATGCTTTTTGAGGGACAAAAATATGGTGACAGATAATAACATAAATGGGGGAAGCTTTCTGGGCCGACTGGCTGACCGGTCGACCGCAGCTATAGATCCCCCCTTGTACCAACATGGCTCCAGCCAAGGCATTAGAGTGCCCTGTGATTGGTTTGGAATTTACGGCAGATGTAAGTGCACTTGATTGATAGGACTGTTTAAGAATGACCTACACGGCCATTTATTTCATTTCTAAAGAGCGGCTAAGGGTACCGGGTAGACCAAGTCCAGCCATGACAACAGTGATGGAAAGTCTAACACTGTTTACTGCCAGAATGTATAAAAACAGAGAGAAGTAAACACTGCTCTTCTTATTCCCAAGTTAAAAGCACTTAGAGTATAGTTACTTTTGTGGCTTTGCTTCACAAAGTACATTTACTCCTGACCATCCTCAAATTCCATATCACAAACCACCACATTTACATATATTTCTCCTTAGTTAGCCTTCAAAAGTGGTTGCTCTTGATTCCGATTGTTTTCTTTTATGGCTTTTATTGTTGCCACAAAAACTTATTCTAGATCAGCACTTTTACCCAAAGAAGTGGGCAGTGGTGGCCTAGTGGTTAGGACATTGCCCTTTGGACCTAAAGGTCACAGGTTCAAGTCCCGGCCCAGGCACTACTGAGGTAACCTTGAGCAAGGTACCGTCCCACTACACTGCTCCACGTCTTGAAAGTCGCTTTGGGAAAAAAGCATCAGCCAAATGAATAAATGTAAATGCAAAAGGTAGATGGTGAAAACAGACCCCGTTGTCTAAAAAGGCTGCCGAAAGCATTTGGCTACACAGTGATAGTTTTGTTCACCCATTCAAAGTCATATTGGGTCCTAAACCACCTTTGTGAGTCTGTGCCACTAGTGAAGAGCTAGATGCAGGTTAAGAGGTTGAGAGAAGTTTTGCGGATGTATTAACAGAAACAAATTGGGTGAATATTTTTAGGGTTATTTGGCATTATTGGTCACTCTGCTTCAATTATAGACTAAAGAAGCAACACTTGGACTCGTAAAATGTCTTGGTTGATTGACTACTTATGGTGTAAGTGGGTGTTTTGTACAAACTCTTCCTTCAACATTGGGTTACCCTATAGTTTAGTTATTGCACAAATAAGCTTTCTAAGGCTTAATCGTTAATGCTGCCAGGCAGTTTGACCTGTATGTAATTATGTTATTGCCAGGCCTATTTGTGTATGTCAGGGTGTGTGTGTTTATGTGAGGCCAGTACAAGTGTATGGTCCACGCTGAAGCTGGGAGAGAAACTCAATATGCTTACAGCTCGTGTCCTTCACAACCTTTCTGTAACGAGGTGTTCTGACCTCTGTCATTTCACGGCACTCAGATGATGGCTGTGCGCTTGCATGTGTGTGTGCACGTTTGCTTGACACGGTACTAAACTGCAGCTGTGTATTTTATGCCTTGCAATGTAGGAAATGTATATTTTCATCCTCGATTGCGCTTACTCTCTCTCTCATTCACTCTCTCACACAGACACACACACACTCGCGCGCACACACAAGTGTATGTGATAAGTAGCTGTGAGTAATGGCCTTGCTCTGGCAGGCAGCTGCTGGCTCTTGTTTACATGATAAGTGATTACCCTAATTTTGAGAGCAGCCTGATAAATAGGCTGCCCCCGTGACAGCCTCCAAGAGAGTCGTGGTGATAATACCTTTTTGATTATTCAATAAATAACCCATAATTTGACATTGATTGGGCTGTGAATGTGATGCAGAGGGTTGAGGGGGGGTGCTGGTGGTAGGGGGTCAGTATTGACCCTTGTGGTCAGTTCCGTACTGACCAATGGTCACTAAGGTCAGCGCTTTCCACCCTGTGTCCACTTCTGTCCACACTGATTTGATTTGCAAAGGATCCACACACTGCCCCCTCGCTTTTATTGGCAAATCAGAGGGCACCCCCTCACTTCAAATGACCACCACATAATAACTTTTAGAATTATCCCATAGCTCGCGATGAGGGTACTGGTGTGACAGCTTTAGCATGAGGCGTATTGAAATCAATGCAAATGGCTTTGCCAGACCCTTGAAGAATGGTTTGTTTTTGGAAGACGGCCTGAGCTCTCTGATCCACTTAGCGTGGTCAGTCCTTTTTTCCGATTGTGTATCATTTTCCCCCCCACTGCATTGCCATTGGTGTTCACTGATGCAGTTATTGGAGTTTTCCTGCTCTAGTTATTGGACTATTGATCGCCGAATGTTTTGCCTTCTGTCCATTCCCTTTTCATTTATATGCAGATGCCCTTGCACCAGGCTTCCTGTCCCTCACTGTCAGTCAAACCCATGCCCCTCCTCCTCCGTGACTTCACGCATCCTCTACGGTTCAGCCCCGGGTTTCTGTCCAGCACAGAACTCAGAGGTGAAAAATGGCTCCTTTCTCAGCAGCCCCAACCAAATGGCTTTTCTTTGCTGCAGATGCATTGCTGCGCTGGCTTTTGCCTATTAAATACCTAGCCTCAATTGCCCATTATTTCCCCCAATAAAACCCAAGGCAGACTGTGTGATTTTTTTCCCCCTGCCGCTCCCTTCCTCATCTTTTGTTTCGGAAAACATGCTTCAGATGCAGCTAAAAAAAAAAGTGGGACCCTAATGAAGTGAACCGTTTGATCTTTAAAATAAAAAGCAGACCTGGGGCCCGCCATGCAAGGCTCAGCAAACACGACGGTGGTTCATAGGTGTGGAAATTCTTTATTTGAAAGGCAGGGAATAATGTATGTGTGTTTGCTTGTTTCTGTCTATTAAGTATATATA
>JBBPDA010000013.1:16880480-16894516 GCA_037974385.1 Arnoldichthys spilopterus | reverse complement strand
TATATATACACACACACACACACACAAACACACACACACACACTGCTCAGAATGTCACAGACCCTAGTTGCAGAGTGCAAACTCCACGCAAAAAGGCACCCAAGGCCGACCTGGGGATCAAACCCATTTTTTTTTTATACAAAAAATCTATTAAAACTTTACATCTTCCACTTACAATCCAGCATTTTACTGATTAAAAATTAAGAATCTGCACCTAGACTTAAAATTTCCCTGCTTGTTTCTTTAAATTATGAGCGTGAAAACACTTATATGAGGTTGCAGAACTCTTATCACTGGTCATTACTATGACATTTTACTAGTGTAAAATGCTTGTGCTGTTGTGAAGATGAAGGTAGGCACACTCCCCTAACTGTCTAAAACCAGAAACAAGTAGGAACCAGAAATGAGAAGTGATGGATGGAGAAAGAGAGAGGGAGGGAGGAGAAAGAGAGAGAGAGAGAGAGAGAGAGAGAGAGAGAGAGAGAGTAGCTGAAGAAGATGGGGAAATTATGATGAAGGACCATGGTCATTATGCCTCACTTTTGTGTGTTGGGAGAAAATCGTTCCATTCATAATTCATTAGCCCAATTACTATTAATAAAGAGGCATTTCAGCAAGGGAAGAATGGCAGGGGACAATTACATGTAACGTGGCATTAACGTTTCTGTTTGAACATCGCCAGCCCCAATTCCTCACCCAAGTAATAAGAGGCATGATCCCTCCTGACTTTTTCATGGAATTATTGTATGGATATGGTGTTCTAATCTATTAGCCCCCTGTGTAATGTATTTTCAGTTAATTGAGCACATTCTGGAGTGGAGAAGGAGGCACGGCTAGAGAAAGTGGAGTAAGGGCTGAGATTATTTGGAATAGGGGTTATAAAGTAGTGGGTGGAAGTGAGTTTATGGGCTAGGAGTCAAGGCTTAGAAACGTCCATAAAGGTGTGTAATATATATAGGACATACCGTATGACTGCTTGTCTGACATTGATATAAAAACAAATGTGTGTGCACTGATGTGTATGTGTGTGAGGCTGTGTGAGGGCTGCTCTAAGCAGCAGACTGTGTTTCGCTTCAGCTCTCAGTTCTCTGCTCCTGGCTGGCTCTAGAACTGGCACACTTGGCATGTCTCCTAGAGCTCCATTACACTCACATACACACAAACACACACACACACACACACACACACATACACACACCTGGCCAGCCATGTTGGGTCCAGAGGGAGCTGCCTCATTACCAGAGTGCCAGGCCTTGTGAAGCTGGCAGGGCCCGGCGAGGGAGGAGGCCCCACTCCCTCCATCGCAACGAGTGATAATTGATTAAAGAAAGAGACTGAGGAGAAGGAGATTGTAAAGAGCTTGTAAAGCACTTGGTGTCCCAGCCACCGCTGAGGCTATCAGGTATGGCGCCACGTGCCTTTTCCCAAGGCTACAAATATAATAGGCGGTTTACGTCGAGCTTCTCTTTTCAAGGAAATGTTTAACAGCCTCTTTGTATAAAATAAGAATTTGGTGCTCGTAAAAGAAGTTGCAGACTGACAGCATTGTTCTGAGTTTTCAGAGTGTTCTGCTGGACTGGACACAACGTTCATGCTATAGGATATTGGCCAAGAATTGTTAGGATCAGTGTCAGTGGTCCTGGACTACATTTGTCCTCCATATGGTACTGTTCTAACCCAACTGAAGCTGAAGTGGCTGTGTTACACTGTAAAAAACTTTGCTCATGCTACTTGCACATTTAAGGCATCTCTGGGCCCTGGTTTGAGAACGACATCCCTATGGGACATCCAGCAACCCTTCTACCCTGTAACCCCTCCCCGCTTCCCTTCTAGCACCCACTTGTTTGTGAGGTTACCTCCACTTCCAGCATGTGCCATGCACCACTTCAGCCCAAAACTCCCTCCTTCTCTCTCTCTCTCTCTCTCTCCTCTTGGCCATGCCATAATGTAACTGCCACTGAATTTCAATCATGGCACCCTCACTTCGCAAGAAACAGCTTACGCACACACACCCCAACCTTTCGCCCACTTACGAGCACCCATTTTCAATTCTGATCAGTTAGCCAGTCACACGCCCTCCCCACTTCTCTTTCTCTCTTTCTCCCTCTCTGAGTGTTCAGGTCTTGCCAGGCAGGGCCTTATAAAAGCAGACTTCAATGAATGAAGCCACAGCGGGGAGCCGTTCACGCCGCACCCGCATATCTGGTTTGATTTTAGAGGAATGACTGAATTCCTGCCCTGGAAAGCGCCGTGGAACATGCTGAAGTTCTGTTAAAAGCTGGGTGGGGTAGTAGGGCTGGGTATGGGGGTGGTCTGAGGGGTAGTTGAGTGGTTTGTCTGGCCCCACGTGGCTTGTCTGGGGCGATGTGTGGGTGCAGTAAACACCCACACACACGCATGTGGACTCACAGTACTGTATGTAAACAGACATTCCGTCCCCTCTGCCTTTTTGTGAGCCTTTGTTTAATGTGAATAAAACTGTTAGTCTGATAAGGACAACGGAGAAAACCCTGTACACACACACACACACACGCACACACATACACACGCACGCACACACACACACACACACAAACACATAAAAACACCTGTTGCTGTCATAAGAAATGCTCTTTTCAAGGTTAATTAAAAAAAACACTGACTATTCTTTATAATTTTGTTACCACTTACAATAAGACTACCTTTATAAAGGATGTATAAATAGTTTATAATTAGTAGACTAACACATAAATATACCCAAACCACAACTCCAACAATTTGCAGGCTGTTTGAATGTAAAAGAACTCAGCCAATTGAGTGTTGGTGTGTCCAAAGCCTAAGCCCCACCCCATGTTCATCCAAAATATCACTGTTGACCTTATTTTTGCATTATAACTGCTTATTAATGCTTTAGTCTTGTATCTAAAAATTAACTGTAATAAATTAATTACAAAACAATTATAAACCCCTTGTAGGTCTAATTTTAAAGTGGTATGTTTTTTTCCCGATATTTTAACATCCTACCACACTCTACAAACACACTTTCAAAACCCAAGCCCCTTGTGATTAAGAAATGGCCCCCACTCCCAGGTCCTGTTCCAGTAATGACCTGGTAGAGAATGTCCAGTTTATTGCAATCATCACTGTAACATTGCAATCTGATGCATGTCTCACCCATTTAATGTGCATGAGTCAGAACCGAGGGTCTAGAACCCTACAGACATTTTTTTTATTCGACACATACCGGGCCAAAGTTCTCCCCCCTGGTTTTCGTTCACCACCATTTTTTTGAGTCGCGCACAATATTTTTAAGTGCTGCTTTACAAGGCTTCTCATATTCGCTTGCCTGGCAGAGACGAACGTGGCACTGGGGAAACGATCTCATAACAATGAAAAGAAAAGAAGAAAGGAAAAAAAGAATCAGAATCGCCCTGAAATATCAGGGAAAAACAAAGAGAGTTGATCATGTTTTGAGCCCAGTTGTCAAGAAACAGCACAGCTTTTGTTTGGCTAATTTCTGTGTGTGTAAGTGCGGCGCTATCCATTTGCCCGGACGGGGTTTCATTGGGGATTTGGCTGCTTTGACCGTGATATAAAGCTGTCATAATTTATTTGAAATACTGAAGGAGAAGACCAACATTAATCACCCTTTCTTGTTTATTAAAGCAATAAAGATTTCACAGAGTGCTTTATCACCCGGTGCCAGATTGAGAGAAGGCAGCCTTTTGTGTGAGGCCCCACAAAGACAAGAGCCCATTACACCATTGTAGGGAGAGAGAGAGAGAGAGAGAGAGAGAGAGAGAGAGAGAGAGAGAGAGAGAGAAAGAGAGAGAGAGAGAGTGAGCAGGACATGGAAGGCTCACTCAGACAGAATCTTTATTGTGTTGTCAGGATGTATGACATCATCCTGACCTCTGACCTCGGCACCGCATAGTGCTGATTGGACAAGTCCGTCTCTATTGACCGCTCTAATATTGCTGATGTAAGGAACCGTCACACCTGAGTTGACAGGAGCAGTCATGTTCAGATATCCGCCAGTGTCTTTTTAACACAGTACCCACACAAGGACTGGCAGAGTCACCTGATCCACCATAAAGCTCCATATACAGTCCCTTACAGTTTACCGTTTTAATTTATGCTCTAATTCATCTTGAAAGGATTTTTAATGTGTATATAAAAAGCATTTTCAGCAAGGTAAAGAAGCTGGATTAGAAGGTATGAATATTTTTGTTTTGTGTTTTTACTGTTTAGGGTTTGCAGTTTGTTAGCTAGCTAGTTAGCTAGGCCACTACTTCTCACCAACATTATGCTAAACTTAGATGAAATGTTAAATTGCCACTTAAATGGACCAAAATAGATTGTTAAAATGATCAGTCATGAGCTGGATTAATGAGTGAATATTTGTCATTGAACCCACCACAGCACCACAACGTAATGCAACCTCTGCATTTAACCCATCCAAGTGGGAGCAGTGGGCATCTGATGTGGGCAGCATTCCTGCAGCACAGGACTCAGAGCTTCATTTTGTATTTTGTATGTTTGTGGTTGGTGAACTAGACATTCTTGCCAAAACACTGCTGAAAAATGAAGTCACTCCTAATTTGTTATGTTTTTTTGGTCTCGCATTTTCCACTGAGACGGGAATCACTGACTTCTATAACGCCTGCAGCTTATCGAACCTTATTGCTGCTGAATAGCAAGTTTTAAGATTAATAACCGAGTAATAAGCCTGCAGTTAAGGGACTTAACGCTGACCATGTCGCCCTTCACCTTCGAGCTATGAAACATCATAAGCATTGACAAAACACCCTTGCTCTGTGCTTCCTTATCTCCAGACAACAGCTCCATCGGGTGATCAATAATGTGATTAGGAATATGGGTGGTATCTCTTGTGAGGTGGACGCCATTGGCTTAGGCACATATCTCCACAGGGCTCAGCCAAGTCAAGGACATGCATGAAACACTGAGCCACTCCGAGCTCAGGAAGAAAGGGCAGCCTTACCTTTGACTTTGACAAACATGCCGGCGTATTATGAGTGCCTTTGTATCAAAGCTTGCAGAGTGGCATTGTTTTGTGTTTGTGAACAGATGACGGATGCTGATACACACTGATAGCAGCTCTAAAACCCAGCAGAGTTGTGCAAGTGGAGTCGAATGTAATATCTGATCCAGTTCAAGTCCAAGAAAAAAACTGCCTTACCCATTATACTCAACCAGGCTGTAAACCACCCCCCCCCCCACCCCCAAAGCCTCCCCATTTGGCTTTGAATAATATAATCTTAATTATTATTTTTGCCCTGTATAACATAATTCTTGGGTGTAATGATTTTTTATGCCCCTGACATATTGTTTGGAGGAGTGACATAAAACTCTGATGACATGTGACATTTGGAAAAGGTCACCCTGCCTGTCCCGGCTCGTGTCTGTCTTCATAACGCTGGCACTTGTCATATTGAAGCTGGCACTGGCAATCTCCTTTTCATGTGGGGGAAACTCTCGGCTGTGCCCTGCTCGTTTTTTTTTTTTTTTTTTTGCTGTTGCAGGGTGTGTTTTTTTTAGAGACCTTTTTTATGCAACAGGAAAAGAAAATTGTCACTGTAGGGAAAGAGGAGCCAGATCACTCCCCCCAGGGGTCCTTTTGGGGGGGGGGGGGGTCTTAGTACAGCATGTGAATGACAAAGAGAGAGTCATGCTAATGTTATAAATACATCAAAAATGGCTGTGGGTGGTAGTGGCAGTGGTGGTTGGGGGGCGTTAGGTGCGGTCGGTTGGATGGCAGAAACGGAGGGATTTGACAAGGGTTGATCTGCTGGAATTAAACGAAATTGCATGGGGTTTTTTTTTTAGGTTTGTTGTTGAGCGGCCAGCAAAAGGCTGTCAACACGATTCATCTCTTCTGATTTGAGACGCAGTTATGAAAATGTAAAAGGACTTTCAGCAGACCACATTGGTTTTCTGGTGCAGTACACGCTGGCCTTTCGGTGTACGTTCCACAATCATTATCCTCATTGATAGTGTGTTAAAAAGGAGAAATTAAAAGTACCAAAAAATAGCCTTGACAAAATGTGGAGAGGTGAAGGATCTGTTTTATTTGAATGTCCTCCAAATCCCAAGCAGGTGGAATACTGAATATCAGGAAATTTAGGAAGTATACTATCCATAAACAGAAGAAAATAAACATTTTTGGGCAGATATTTACAAGACCACATGGTTTGAGACTTGCAAATGGGAACGTATGGCATTTTAAAGTACATTATAATAAATAGCAATTGTAGAAGTGATGACCTTTGTCAGTCCAGTCATTTTTCATCTGGTTTTTAAAATCCGGTTTTCTCTCTCTCTCTGAAAACAGTGGTGTCCAACAGGCTGGCCTCTCAGTCAGTCAACTGGTATTTTTAGAAGAGGACATTGCCTTAAAGGAGACGTGAAATACACAGCTTTGGGCACTGTGGGGGGCTCAAGGCTTGTGCTCATAAATTGTGGTTGATCTTGATCCTCTTGCGGCTATCCCATAGTAACGTGGACTCACCTTGGGCAAGGTGGAGCAGTGGGAGCGGCTAGACGGGGTAGGTAAGACATAGGGGGAAGCACTAGGAGGAGGAGTGAGAAGACCACAGCCTGTGTGTGTGTGTGTGTGTGTGTGTGTAGTAACACTACACTAGTGCTTATGCCCTGACAGCTTTAATGGTGATGGCCATATTATAGAGAGTGCGCAGAGAGTAAAAGGCCTGTTTTATGGGGAGCACAGTGACAGAAGCAAATAGCAAGGACAGTGTGTGTGTGTGTGTGTGTGTGTGTGTGTGTGTGAGTGAGGACATCTCTTTCATATTCCTTTGTGCATCCTCATGTAGTAGATGCGGTATGTGAAAGAATCTGCAGGGTGTGTGTGTCTGAGCACACCCTTAGTGTGTGGGCTAATGAGGAACAGCTGCTGACTAATGAATCACGATGGGTTTAATGACGGCTGCTTAAAGCTAATGCTCCACCTGAGGAAGCTCTTGCTGCAGCGGCAGCAGAAACTGTGCATGGCTAACTAACACCAGCACTCTCACCACAGATTGACATGTTATTCCTCTCTCGGTCTCTCTCGCCGTTGTCTTGTGGTATCTCTCCTCCGCTCCCTCTGTGTTATCTAATCCTGCTTTCTGGGGCGGACGTCGATGTGGAAGATGCATCGGGCTCTTCGCGTAATGCGCCTGTAGTGTTCTAACCTCAGGTTCCTGTGAGAAGCAGGCCTGTAGTCACTCTCCCAGGCCGCCGGAGCACCTGGCCGGCCGTTTGGCCTAAGGAAGAGGCCCGGGCTGGTGTGGTTTGGGTGAGCCAACGGCCTCAGCTCAGCACACACACACAGCACCTTCCTCCTGTTGCACAACTCTCACCCACCTCATCAGGCCCCACTGGCTGCATGCAGACTAGCATAGCACTGCTGTCTGAGAGTGTGTGAGAGCTCGTTCATGTTAATCCTTACTGACCTCTCGCACTCACGTTTATGCACAAATACCTAACTGATTCATATTCTCACTAATATTCATTCATACCTGTCTCAATATTCGTTCTTACAGACCTGTTTCACTCACTTTCTTATAGACCCGTCTCACTCACCCTTTCATGTACACTTGTCTCACTAATATTCATTCTCACCTTTCACTTCTATGTGTTCTTATAGGCCTGTCTGTCTCACATTTAGACCACTTTCTTATGTTTCACACATGCATAATTGAGCCTTGGGTACCCATGACCCTGCTGACAGGTTCACCTTCTTTAGGCCACCTTTGGTAGGCACTTACTTCTGCATAACACCTAGTTTTGTAGATGCTCTGAATATGGTTCTGTCGTCTAGCCAGTACAGTATGGCTATAGTCAATCAGATTCTTGCACTCGCCCATTTTTCCTGCTTCCAGCACATTAGCTTCAAGAACTGACTGTTCACTTGCCTGGTTTGTTCCACCCCTTGATAGGGCTCACTGTAGGAATACAACTAGATAATCAGTGATGTTTCCTCTGTCAGTGGTTTTAATGCTGTGGCTGGGCAGTGTACCTAAAAATGTATTTGGTATTTACATAATGAGTTGATGTGTGCTGTCACGTGCGTATAAAATGAGTATTTTAGTGACTTTGCTCATCATTCGGTCTATCAGTTTTTACAACCTGATTATTTAGTCTATAATCATCAACTTTATTCACACTCATTCCTACAGAGCAGTCTCACCTACATTCACTGTTATACAGCAGTCTTACTTACATTCATTCTTATAGACCAAGCTCACACTTGTTCTTAAAGACTCATCTCACTCGTAGCTCCACCACTCGTCTCCCTCACACTTACATGGGCCTGTCTCTCTCATACTCGACTCCATCCATATGAACAGAACCCTTGCGTTCCCTAACACTTCTGAACAGTATAACAGGCTGCCAACACACAGCTCTCTTACTCACCCCTTGCAGTGACGGGTGCCAAAAATGCGGTTTTGCTCTCCTTAAGAACAGTCTAAGTAAGATCCAGACTCAGCCGTACAGTGAGACAAGCCTTCAGCCCCACAGAAACTGCCCCTTAGCCGTGGCCTTTCAAATACACTTGAGTTACAAGTGACAGTTGCTGGCGAGCCTGAGCCCTCCTCTGATTTTATGCGCTCTAATATTTCCCTGGCCTTTTCCCCCATTATCCCTGACCTTCAGTGGCGCTGTGTGCCAGTTGTTGACGCACATGTCAGGGAGCATTGTGGAGAAATGTCATCAGGAAAATGTCCCATCGACTGCTGAAACCGGAGACACGCCACACGCTTCCCTCGTAAAGGCACTAGAGGGAAAATAAATCAAAAAAGGAAAAGGGAAAGCCTTTAGAGTGGTGCGATTTTTGTGATGTTTGTCCACTAAACCTAGCTGAGATTCATAAACTGTGCTTTTTAGAAGTCCATTTGCACTCATTATTTGCTGTAGCCGTCACCCTCCTCTTGCTTGTTTATGACCTGAACCAAGATATCCCTAAAAGAATTTTGTAAAAAGAAAAGTGTCAGTCAAAAAGTGTCAATTAAGCACAGCTGCCATGAATTAAATGGAAGATTTTGCAATTGATCTGCAGTGAAACACATTCACAATGATGCTGCCATGTTTTGAAAGTATGCTTCTTGGTCTCCCTTTTTTTGCCGCTTTTAACCTGCAGCGGTATTGGCGGCTGGCTGCGGGAACCATTAATGTAGCATGATTGAAGGCTTAATCGAGTTTAGGCCAACAAGACTCTCTCTGTCAACACACTGAGCACTTGAGCCGAGCCGAGCCCGCATCTACCTCAGTCTGTAAATAAACATGTTTTTACACATTTCTGCTTGAAAATATCTCTTATTCTCCAGATGAATGCCTCGTCTAGGGCCCCCACTCTCATCCCAGCTTTTGCATGTTAATTGATGGGCTGTGAAAAAGCAATAGTGAACTTCATCTGCATTCTCTGGTGGTTGCTTAAATAGTCCAATAGCCATCACTGGTAATAACAATAGTATGTTGTAATTTGATACTAATTATTCATCTTTCAAGATTCTCAAAAAGAGACCCAAAAGTGCAGATTCTGTTAGCTAACGTGTTTGTAAGTGGATAATGTAAACAAAAAAAAGGTAATCAAATGTATAGAAAAACAACAATAACTAGACTGGAAAAGCAAGAAATAGGACACACATGGCTGATAAAAATGTGCTGTTAGTTCAGGTGCTTGCAGTGAGGAGATGAAGCAGCATTATTATTATTTTTTTTTTTGCTAGAGGAAACTGCTGCCTTGTTGGTGACTGCCGGAGCAGCTGCTGATAAGCACACAGTGATTGATTGATTTTTTGATTCTGTCCTGACGTCTAGCATTCTCCACGCTGCTCCTTTTCATCTAAGATAAAACAGGGGGCTGCTGTTCTCTGTTTGTGGTGATGGGGTTGGTGGTTGCCTAAGATTTGCCAATTGTAACATGATGGCCTTTTTTTGTATGGATGGGGAACTTGGTGGTGCTGGGAATATATATTAATTATATTAGGAAGCATATGAATGGATTAAGACAAAGCGCATTACACGTTAATGAAATTACCCTCTCCGGAGCCGGCGTTCTCCAAACCTAGCTGTCAACTCGCCTCTTTTTTTGACTTTGACGTGGAGATTCACTGACCTGCAAGAGCCAATACTGTGTTGTTGGAGTTGAGGCAGTTGCAAATCAGGCTCTTTGTCACTGCTGATGATACACAGCTATACACACACTTGAACAGCTTGGTCTCGATGCCATGACCTTTGCATTTTTTTAGAAGGTCACAGGGTTTCTCCATTATACAGTAAGGAAATAAGGACATACACTGCAGTTTGCAAGCACTAATAACTATGTGTAGCACTAAGCCAGCTGTTCTTTAATGGGAATTCCCAATTAGAAGTACCTACACATGTGTGCAGTTGTGAGGTGAGGCTCTCTGAGCCTTCTTATCAGTGCTAGTAGGGCATCGGGAGTTAGGAGTACAAGAACAACCCTCGCCCCCAGCCTAATCTTGTTTGCTATTGCTAAATGAGCTGCTCTCGCTAGGCGTGTTAGCGACTAATGAATTTATGGCCTGATACGTGGAGGCCCGAAGACTGGCAGGGATCATAAAACAGGAAGGGAAAGAAAAACAGTAATTAACATTTATTAGCTGCCTTGTCATCTGCAGTGGTTGTTGGAAGGGAGGGGGTGGAGGGGTGTATGGATAATATTCCAGTGATCAATTAATTTTTAATCATCTCAGGAGAGATTACGGAGACTCCCGATGAACTCCAGACTGGCTGGAGTCTGTCAATAAACAGCATGGGTCACGCTACATTGCTCCAAGCGTGTGTGCGTAAGTGTGAGTGTACATGTAGTGTGTGTAACCCAGGCTCCACACTTATCAACTGCTCCGACACCCATTACTCCTCCTTTACTAACTGCTACCCCCACAGGAAACTGACACAAGATATGACACAAGTACACAAGCCCCTAAGGAACAGCTGTACAATTTGGGGCTTAATATTTCTAGCAGGCTTTTTTTTTATTGTGCAGATTTCAATCACGCAAACAAGTGGCTGGCATGTCACTCCCCATCGTCACACGCTAGTCAAAACAGCAAGCTATTTCTATAAAGCCCAAAACTTGCGGTTGTTGTTGAACATAGTGATGTCGCCCCCATACAAGGCTAATGGGTAATGGATACTAGCCTAATGCCTGGCTGCAGGGGCACAGATAGACAGATGGGGACGGGGTGTAAAAAGTTTGGCTGGTAATCGGGGGTTAATTCTTAGCTCTGATGCCAAGCAGTAGCCGCTGGTTAAAAGTTAATAACTTTATAGCTGGAAAGGAGCTCATCCATCAAAGGCAGTTTGTTTAGGCAGCATGGTGACAGCATTTTGTGGCCAGGGCTGGGCGTGTACTGATAAATGGAGATTGTAGGGAAGGTTCTCTATGTCTCCAAGGTGGCTCTGCGTGTTGATTCTTTCTGTCTGTGTGTGTGTGCATGTGTGTGTGTCACTGTACTACTGTACAATAATATAACATACTTTATATGTTGTACAATAGAGGCTTTTAATTGCAGTAAAAGTAAGATGATTTGCAGGTACAGTGTTTAAAAACGTATTATAGAAATCCTATTACATCTCGATCCATCATCAATAGCAAAATCTTACATTAATTAAATGTATGGAGGAAGGAAAATTGTTGTTAAAAATTTATATAAAATTAGTTAAGTAATTAAATTAATAAGTGTTTCTATTGGTCATTTTACTAAAATGTTTCTCATAATTTTAATCACTTTTTGTAGGCTTCCTAGTGGGCATTTCGCTTAGAATGCTAATAGAATGGACTCATTGGATTTTTTTGGTCAAAAAATTCTATTTAATTCAGCATGTAAAAGATAATAAAATTTAGTGCTAAATTGAATAACATCTAAAAAAAATTAAAAACAAAAATTGTATTTTATGGCTACTGTAGAAAGGATTTGAAGGGCTGCTGACATTTTCAAATTGTGTAAAATATAAGAAATTAAAGGAAAAACAGATATAATGTTAGACAGGTAGATGAATATACATGCAATAATAAACGTAGATGTTCAGGGTTTTAGGATATTTTGACCCTCTAAACTGTGAGGGCCATTTCACTTCCTTTATTGAGTCACTGCATAGCTTAAACATTAGTTTTGTAATTGAATAGCTAAAGTCTTCAAACTAATCACTGAATAACAATCCTGCAGTTCAGAAGTGTCAGCAATAGTAAATGGTGGTCTGAATGAGAAGGCCTTAACTTGTAGAAGTCAGACTTTGTTGTTGCTGCCAGCTTCCAGTAACTCAATAAATTCTTCAGCGCTTTCCCTCTCACACTCGTTCTCTCCATGGGAGGTGGGCTTGGGGAGCAGAGGGGAGCTCAGTGCTGTAAAGGAGCTGTCTCATCTGGAGGTTTAGAGCGTTAATGGCCCAAGGTCAGAGGCATAAACTGCAGGAGAGGGAGAGGGCTGTGTGCCCTGTGCCTGTTGTGAGCCCTTGTGCCTATCTGACACCTCTGTTATTCAGCTCACTCATAGAGTTTTAACTGCTGACATTTAGCTGTCAACAGGAACACACTAATACTGTCCTGCCCATTTTAGTGGTTTCCTGTTGATTGTGGTATTGCGTTCTATCATTATTATTTTTTTTAATTATTAAAGCTTACAGGGTTTCATTTTTAAAGAAAATGAAATGTGGAAAAGGTAAGTAAATTCCACAGTCGCCAGCTGTCATTCATTTTGGTGAGCTCCCTGCTGGCGATCCCTACAGGTCAGTGTCTGCAACTGCACGTTGGGGTTACATTTGCTATTCCACTGGGGTCATATGAGGGGGAGGTCACACTCTTTGGCCTGCCACTGCCCTCCACCAGTTCTCAGCTGCCTGGCCAGACTGTACCACCCACCACTGGACAATTGACCTTTTGACCACACAGTACAGAGACACAAAGGGCCTTCTAACCTACCCAGCTCAGCACAATGTCATTCTTATTCCGAACTAGCCCAGAGACAGAACTGCTTCACCGTTTGGGTAAAAGTGTCTAATTAACATTGGCTTCAACAGGAGTAATGGCGAAAGTGAATCGCACCCTCTAGAGTATTCCATTCATGATCAATGTCATCGCAAATATATAGATATAAATAGATTTTTAAGTCGTAGTCACACATGTTAAGACAGTTTTTCTCCACTAAAGCTTTATGGGTAAGCAGACTTTAAATTGCTCCATGGTGCGAGGCACAGATTTTCACACCGAGATGAAAATTGAAGGCCAAGAGTAATAAACCATAACATCTATAAAACATTTTTCTTCAAATATATGTATTTTTTTCTGCTGTGACAAGCATCGTGGCACTGCAGCATGTGTTCCGCTTAGCATTATCAGGTGCGTTAAGAGTGCCTAAAGTATACACATGTTGGTGTAAGTGTGTGTGTGTGTGTGTGTGTGTGTGTGTGCGTATTGTTTTCCGGCTGAGAGTGCTGTGTAATTCGGGCTCAGTCGACCCCTGTGGCTGGCGCTTGGCGCAGCGGCCCCCGGTGGACCTGTTGATGGGGCCGCCTCTGTCACACGAGCAGCAGGAGTGATAAATGTCCCTTATCGTCGTCGTCATTGTAATAGCCCCACAACAGGCTGGCGATGGGCGAATGGGCCAGAGTTATCGCCCTGCTCCTGCAGGGGAAGAATACACATCAAGCTGCCAATCACACAGCCTGAAAATTGCTCTGAGATTTGAGTCCCCAGACAGCAAGCGACAGCACGAGCTCATCTCTTTCTGTCTCTCTCTTTCTTCGTGTGTGTGTCTCTCTCTCTCTCTCTCATTCTCTCTCTGTCTCTGCTGCTGTAGCGCTTTCACCTTTTTTTTAGTGCTTAAACTCCTAAACACCGCCATCTCTTGTCAGCTGGAGTGCGCAGGGGCAGGCTACTGTGCTGCAGAAGCACAAGGGACAGGGAAAGGAAGGGAAAGAGGCCATATAAGTGTGAGTGGGTGTGTGTGTGTGTGTGTGTGTGTGTGTGTGTGTGTGTGTGTGTGTGTGTGTGTGTGTGTGTGTGTGTGTGT
>JBBPDA010000013.1:16838561-16880380 GCA_037974385.1 Arnoldichthys spilopterus | reverse complement strand
GTGTGTGTGTGTTTGTGTGTGTGTGTGTGTGTGTGTGTGTGTGTGTGTGTGTGTGTGTGTGTGTGTGTGTGTGTGTATGAGGGGTGTTTGAGTGAGGGCCAGTGAGAACCGTAGTGCCATACGGGCGGATTTATGATGCCGGAGGAGTGCGTTTATTATCTCACAAGCAGGGCACTGCCTCTGATGGGGCAATTTATCCTCTTTCAAGGCCCTGCCCTGATTTGTGTTGTCTCTTTCTCTTCCTCTTGCTCTCTTTTCTCGTCTCTCTCTCTATCTCTCTTCTCCCGGCATGTCAGATCAATCATGTTGACTACACAAGAGGCAAGCACAAGGCTTATTACCTGAGTGAGGGGGCGGGACCAACTGCCCAACCCACTCTCACCTGTCAGCCATGACAGCACAGTCTCTAACACACCACTTAAGAGAATAGTTAAAGGAAAAATCAAGTGTGCACAACTTTCACATTAGCCCAATTGTAGTCAATCAATCAAGACATACTAGACATACATGTCACTTAGTTTGGGGGTTATGTGGCTTATGTACCCTACAAGTAGTGGACATTTGTAGCCCACATTTGTTAAAACATCACACCCTTGTCCTCTAACTTAAGTTGAGCCAGGGGCTTGTTTGTGGCTTGATGATATTCCTGATGTCGTAAGACATTGCATCAATAAAAATAAGCAAAATTACCAAAATCAGATTTCATGGTCCTGTTTTTACTTTCAGAAACTGCACAAAAACTGCACACCATCTCTATAATCCACCATGCACCCACGACATAGAATCTTCAGCATTAACTGAAAATGATCTTCTTTTATTTGAACTTTTTGGTAGGGGGAGCGGTTGAATGTGGTACCGTCTCTCTCCTTTCTTCGTCAGGCCCACTGATCCCCCTCCTGCTTCCCCTCTTCATTTGTCCACGGCAGGGACAAGCTCGTCTGCCAAATCACGTTGTCGGATTAGGGCCCTAGCAAATTCAATTCCAGCGCCTCTGCAGCGGCTGCTGCGGGTTCACGAGCGAGCGAGGGACACAAAGTGAACATGACAAGGGTGACGTTTCTCCCCTGTCAGAGCGGACCACCTCATCATCACACAGCCTCATAAATGCCCAACCACAGTCTGGCCCAAAAACAATACAGAGAGAGAGAGAGAGAGAGAGAGAGAGAAATTGAGAGAGAGGGAATGATACATTTCATGATATTTATTTCTTTGTTGCTTTGGCAACATTATTGGCATAATTACAGTTCATGCCATTAAATCTGTTTGACTCTGAATCTGAAAGAGAGGTAATGAGAGAGAGACACAGAGACAGAGGGAAACAGAGAGAGAGAGAAAGAGAGTGCGAGAGAGAGAGAGAGAGAGAGAGAGAGAGAGGAGACAGCTGGGATGACAGACTAGGAACGACAGATAGAAGGAAAAAGACCTGAGACCGATTGTGCCTTTGGAAGTGTGTGTGTTTTAGAACGAGAGCGGGAGAAAAAGGGAGAGAGACAGGGAGGGGAGATGGAATAAGGGATATTAATGTTTGGGGTAGAGATGTGATTTGATATGTCTCTGCCTATTGTCGGCAGACGCTTCAGTCGGCCCGTTTAATATTTCCTGCTTTCTAATCAGTCATCTTCAATCGGCTGGGTCCGCGAGGCAGGGGTTTAACGTAGCCCCCCTCTGGCCAAGCCCGAGGGAGAGAGATGCCACCCCCCCGTCGCACCTCCTCCTCTTCCTCCTCCCCCACTCCTCTCTGGCTTCTTAATACAATGTTTACAAGCCAGCGCATTGTCCTCAACATATTTCAAAAGCCCTAAGTGCCTAAGGCGCTTCACTGACAAATCAAATAACAGCAAAATCATTTATTTCCTCCTGCCTCAGCCAAACTGCGATAGAGAGCAAGAGAGAGCGAGCGAGAGAGAGGTGAGGGGGTGGGAGGGGGGTGTTCTGAAGGACTGAATGAGCGCATCCATGAGAATGATTACTTCAATAAAAAAATTATAACCCAAATCTGCTTAGCCGAGGTACTTTTGGACAGTAATTGTTTCAAATACAGCATGGCCCTGGGCTGCCAGGATTGAGTGGCACCGAGGGCAGGGCTAAGGCCTGCTGTTGCTTTTTTTCAACTCCCCATGATTAAAACCATGATTTGTGTAGCTTCATGGACTTTCATCTTCGCTGTCTTTTCTAACGCTTTTCGTTCACTGAAGCTGGAGAGAGCAATTCTGAGCAGGAAAGTGAGCATTGCTCAGGGATAGAAGACAAGATTAAACGTGATCTGCTCTTGCCCCTCCAGACCCTCACCCACATGTCACCTTCTGTCCACATAGACATGCCTCTGTTCAGTGTTGGTCTCATATTGTTGCAGCATGGTCATCATAGTCAGAATTTGAGTTTTGTGCTGTGGATATGCACCAGCATTCAGGCACTTAATGCTACACTGGACTTTTGCTTTATTGCAGTTAATGCAGCGTAACTACCAGTGACCCAGAGGAAGCAGCTGTATTGCTTACACTAACTAGACCAAGTCAACTTACTTATCATCAGTTGCTATGGAGGTTATAATGTCACTAATGCTTTAGCTTTTAACTTTAGCAATGAAACAAAAACAATGTTTTAAATTAGCTAAGGTTTGTTGGCTTGTTAAATAGAAACAAAGAGAACAGAATTGGACACACCATTCTTTCTGCAATCGTAATAAATTCAACAAAACAACAAAGCAATATCCTCTCTGGCCACCAGAGTAGATGTAGTGAAATTGTTCCAGCTTCACTTATGGTTGTCATTTTTTTCATTTACCTTCTTCTGAATGTTCATCATGTCTTCTTTTCCTTTTCTCTACAGCAAGAACCCATCACACAAGGATATCACCACAGCACCGGGCACACCCAAGGTAAGCTGGCCACTGCTGCCATTTTTCAACTCGGCTGCAATTAGTGGCAATAAGAGCCCTTCTCTTTTCTATTAGGGCATAAGAAGATCCCCACTTAACTGAGAGAGAGGGATTATGTGAATGAAAACTTCCTCAAATGGTCCTTTATTTCCTGCAGTAATGTATTTATGGAAAAGTGAGAGCTAGAGAAGGTTTCCTGTCTTGCCTTTTTAACAGTTATATGCTAACAATGCCAGTGAAAATGAGTTTATTGTTCTACTCGGTCTTAATAGAAGGTGAAGCCATCAAGTACTGGCCTGTGTACTGTTTGAGCTAGGTACAATTTAATTCATTTGTATCAGTTTGTCCAAAAAGAAAGTAAAACATACATATATATTAAAACGTCACCGGCAGAGTTGGTAAAGACAGGAGAAAAAGTAGAAAAGATTTATGACATTTTAAATCACAGTAGATGGGCCAAGCATGGAGGCCCACTTGGCACAAAAGATCGATCTTATCGACTTCTGAGATTTGCTGATTCACGTGTCCTTCCCAGAGCTGGAGAATCTTCCTCATCTCCCAGTGACCCATGCACCTGATTAGATAAAGCTTTTTAATATCAGCACAAACCCACATCAAACCGTACGTGTAAATGTGACACCCTAGGCTCACCGAGCTGTGCTTTTTGCTATATCTCACTGCAAATGCCATCAGGAGACATTCCTTATCCAAAAAGAACGTTTTAAAAAGTGCAGTGATTTTGATAGGTGGTGTTTGAAAGATCAATTTCTGTCGTTATTGCAGTCTGGAAGAGACTCTTGCCCTGAGACAGAGGGAAACTAGAGCTTTAATCGCACCTGAACCAACCTGAGTATACCCCAATATAATTCTGAGTCCAACCCATCCAGTAACACTGAGTTTTAAATCTGAGCCAAGCTTTATCCTGGCCATATATATTTAAACCTGCCTTATAAGATTTGCATGAACTTGACTGTATCCCAACAAAACTTTCTCTGAACCCAGCTGCAACCTGACAAAATTCTGCCTGAATCCAGCTGTATCCCAGCAAAATTCTGACCAAGCCAAGCCAAAACCTGACAAAAATCTGTCTGGAGCAACAAGCATCCCAACAAAATTCTGATCAATCCCAGGTGAAACCTGACAAAAATCTGTCTGGAAACACCAGCATTCTTGAATGCAGTTTGGCAAAATTTTGCCAGAAACTGACCACAGCTATTCAGAGAACCAATAAAATTCCAGATTCCTAATGGTACTACCTATTAAGTTATCTTGTAATTAATAGACTAATTATAAGTTATCAAAATTAAATTAAATTCCAGTTTAACAAAATTAGAAGTTATAATAATGTCCAAATTTGTCAAAATCTGGCTTGAACTTTTGAATACTTAAACACTTGTGGCCTTTTGGGTTCGTATTCTGGCCCATGCTTAGAGAAAACTGGCTGACACTAGTGAGGCAGGCGAAGGGGGTGGGGGGAAGAGACTTTGGGCGTGACAGAGCATTCCACAGCCCGCGTTTAGTATTCCGCAGCAGTGTGTGGAAAATGAAGAGTCTGACTGTGGCTAGGGTTTGAGGAAGGGGCGTGCACTAGTACAGGCTAGCTAATGGATCGGGCCCGGCATGCCGGTTCTATAGGGGATTAACCCTGCCCTGGCCCAGGCCACTTCCACTCGCCTCTCGAGCAGCCATTGCCATAGCGACTCCATGTCGGCCCAGGCTGGTGCTAATCCAGTAGGTCAGGGGCCACCTCGAAACCGTCGCTTCCCAGCAAACCTGAAATGAGTAACTCTAATCAGACCCAAGATAAATGCAGTAGCAGTTGCTATCATACTTAAACACCGTTATTTGGAACTTTTCGGGTGCTGGAAGCTATGAATGATTAGAAATTCTTATATTACAACAAGACTGTTCCATTTTTCAGGCTCAATATACTGTACAGCTACATAAACGGTTTACACACACATACACAGATTCCCTCTCTTTCTCTCTCAGTATCTTGCTGTGACGCACAGAATATTCCCCAAGCTCCAAAGGCTTTGAGTTCACAAATAAATTGTTTCCTGACCTTGCAATTCAAAAGCATAAGAAGCCATGCATAATGTCTAATTTACTGTCCCTGTGGAGCACGCCTGCCATTTTTCACGTATTAATATTAGATTACAGTTGTCATCCACTAAAGCCGCCACCCCTCCTCTCACTTTGATTAATTGGAGCGAATTGTAAATACAAATATTTTATAGAGGGCTCGTAAAAAAGCTGGACGGAGATCAAGACTCCCAGTAAAATAGAGCTGCATCTCCCCTCCCACCTTTCCCCAGTCATCTGAGAAATGAAGTCAGTTAGGTTTTCCATGAGCAAGACCTGTAATGTTCATCTTTAGATTTCTTAAATGTGGCACTAATCAGGCATATGCAGAGAACGTCCCAGGGCCAGATGCTCAGATGAAAAATGTGTCAGGTGTACAGTCAGTGTTGTGTGTCGTCTGTCTTAATAATGTAGAACCATGATGTTGATATCGTCATAACAGCATGTACCATAACCGTTGAACAAGCTGAAAAAGTAGTTGAACAATAGCCAGTGACCAGCCTGTGTCCTCTGAACTCCGAAGCTACTCCTAATGTAAAATCAAACTAAGTTTTAGTATATAAGCATTGAGAAATGCTACTAAATTGCTAGCAGTAATTTACCTATGGGATATCTGATATATGGGTTCAAGGCTGAAGTAATGGCTGCAAAAAGCCAAATATTTATTAAACTCACCAATATTTTACAAACTAAAACAGGAGTAAAAACATGAAACCTGAAAACAACCACAACCACATTTTTGAGAAACTATATTAGAACTTGAAGTGAATATGTATATATCACTGGATTCAGAACAATGCAAAAAATGAAAGCAATTGAAAGTGTTTAATTAAAAATAAAAGTGAAAACCCAAAATTTACCCTCACTCCAAATGGAATTGATGCTTTCTTTGGTTTTGCACTGAAACTACAAGGCCGTTGTTGCTATCAGTGACACTGTGATAATTAGGGATGCACAATGATATATGAGCTACTGCGAAAATTGATTACCACTGGACAGAAGTTTATATTTAACTTATATTTAACAGATATTTGATACAGAATTATTTTTGTACTCCAGAAAAGCAGGATGTTAAACCAATGATGGGCTACTAAAATATCTTCATTTTGTAATGCATTATTTGTAATGCTAATGCAGTCTTAATTACTGGGTATGAAACATAATGGGTAGTGTCATCGACCCATAGTTCTTATATATCAGTGCATTCCTACATTAATATGTAGCAAACCGGAAGCCTGAACAGTGACACACTTGCCTCAAACTGAGTGGGGTTCTCAAGTAATCTCAAACTGGCAAATGGTTTCTGACATACATGACATTTATATGACATACTGGTGTCAATATTCAGTCTTCAGTATGGGTGCTACTCCTGTTTTTGCCTATGCTATGCTACACTATGTTCACATAATTGAATCCATTATATATATAACAGCTTGTCTTACAGCATCTGGAAATGTGAGCACTTTGCATTTTGTTGGTGTAATTTCAAATCAGCTTTGTTAGCTATGACAAAAAGGGCCAGGGCCCATGCACTCAGAGCCCGCCAACAGCAGATGTAAAGCTGTGTTGCCTTCAGTTGACCTGTACAACTGGTTCAGCTGTCAGCTTTGGCTACACAGGTGATTCACTGCTGAAGAAAGTCAAGATGTTCTTTTTTCTTCAGGCACCAGGAGCAGGGCTGTGGATGACATGTTTATCTTGTGGATGACTGTAGACTGCTCATCTCTCTTTCTCTCTCTCCCTTTCCTCAGTCTCTCCTGTTGTCAGTACACATCAAGCGCGAGGGCGAGTCTCCAGTCATCTCTCCACTCTCCTCCGATGATGCGCACCATTCTGACAGATACCAGGTGAGACAGACAGAGGGCCTCACACACGTATAGCATGGAACACACATGGAATGCACATCTGCCAACTCTTTCACATACCCTGACATGAACATGCAGCCATAAAGGCATTTACTTAAGTCAGATTTAAACCTGGTGGCAGGCCGAGATAGCGGATGACAACTGTTCATTGACATACATTAAGCTACCAAACAATCGCTTCAAGCCGAAGTGAAGGTTTTGGAGATAAATGCACAATTAAGAGCAATGTCAAAGTAAGGATAGATTAGATATATGAGTTATTGTGTATATTTGTATTTGCCACATTTCTTCCTTCTCTATAATATCCACTGTCTTATCCCTGAATGGATCTGACTGCTGGCCATATTAAGAGTGAGTTAGATCTGCTGTCTCGATCTCTGGCCACAGATTTACTCAGGCTGTAATGTGTGCCCTGCTCTGGTATGTAATCATGCATGGTTTAACCCTGGGGCTAATCTCCGCTGGCCCCTCGTGCACCATGCTGCCTACTAACGTGTCCTTGAAATGTTTGTTTCCTGCCTTCTCCTCCCTCGGAGTCACGACTAGGTGAGATTAGGTCCCCTCCCCCGGGGCGTCCTCTAGAAAAGATGTCCTAAAACATAGAACATAAAACAAAAAGTTCTTCTGATTAGCACCAAAACCATAAACAAACTACATAATATATGAGCGATACTGGTTTCCGACTGGCCTAATAATTTATGATTGACATCTGTGAGAAAGTGAGCTGGAAAGCAAAGATAGCAAATTTATTGACATTATCAGGTTTTACAGTATTAGATTTTTAATTTAAAAAAATTTAAATTAAACCAAAATATATAGGGAGAATTGGGGCAATATTAAGAAATGTTATGGGGTCAAAGACCAAAATGTAAAACACTGGCCCCTTAAATGTTAGCCGGTGCAGAGAACTGGGGTCAGGTTAGAGGTAATACAACATGCAACTATTTTAACTGCTGTTACTGTGTTCATTATAGCAGGACTTATGAGTAACATAAATAAATCCAGACCACCAACAATCCCTGCAGAGACAATAAAGCTATGTAGTCATTAGAACAGTACAATATTAATCTAACTGTGTAATCAAGTGATAATGAGCAGGTTATTCTAATGAGGCTCTAGGTTAGTTTTGTTTTGGTTCGTTTTTTTTTTTAACTCATTATTTTGGTCTAAAAAGGCAGGTTATTTCTTGCATACTCAAATTACACACTGATTATTTATAAGAATAATGGTATATTATTAAGTTGCTGGTTTGTAAATCAAGTTTTTTTATTTGACTTCATTTTCATTATGAGCTCTTTCTTCTCTCTAGTGTTTTTCATTTGAATTTATTTCAGTAAAATAAGATGAAATAAAATAAATATGATCCCAAAGGCACAACACACTGTTTAAGGCACACGTCTGGGATGAAGAACTGGTGATCGAAGATAGTCGGTGGAGTGTACAGTTGATGAGTGGAAATGCTTAGTATTGGAAAGTTTTTGGACACAAATTTTTAAAAGATTTAAAGAGATTAAAAGATTACTGAACACATTTGGTGCCTTTAACAGACCATCAGAAAATGTAGTCTACATGTTTATAATTAAAACTATTTCTATTTTAATTATAAAATAATTATAATTTATTTATATATTTGTATAAATTATAAATATTTTATATGTTGATAGATAGATAGATAGATAGATAGATAGATAGATAGATAGATAGATAGATAGATAGATAGATAGATAGATAGATATAGCAGTCTACATTTACGTGCTGCTGCGCTCTAGCGGCGCCTGGAGGAACTTCTCTTTTAGCGCTGACGCGCTGGTCACGTGGTCCGTAGCAACATGGCGTCGGCGCGGTGAGAAGAGGCTTTCAGTGACAACAATGTTTTCAATCCTTCTGCATCCTTTTTAAACCGAAAACGCTGTTGTTTACCAGCGCGTGAAGAATGAGAAACACCTCATAAACCATCTAACGACATGCGTTTTGGGACTTTTTCTTTGTTGTTGCCACACGAGTAGAAATGGAAGAGGAGGTGCAAACAAACGGCAAAAGAGAAGTACGTTCACAAGTGTGTTGACGAAAGTGCTGCACAATCCGGTTCAATCCAACGGTGTGCGGCTCAGAAAGGACCGTTGAACACATACAGCGCGAACTTTGCAATGTGACTCATAAGTTGTGTTTTGTCTTTTTCTCTCCCCCTGCAGACGTTTTTACGAGTGCGGGCAAACAGGCAAACGCGACTTAATGGTATGTACTGCAGCCACCGCACAGCAGAAAAGAGGCTTTCCTGCTTTAGCTATATGTCACTAATTTACTCCCACAAACCTCTCTATTAAATCTCGTTACGCTAGTGTTTTTAGGCCAGGAGAGTTTCCCTCAGCTTTTTTCTCACACTTTCTTTACTTGAATGGGCCTATTTCTTCTTAAATACACTTCCTACTGAACAGAAACAGTTCTGAGTGCTGAAAACGGTTCAGTTTGAATTGTAAACAAACGCAGAAGTGAGGGAATTAATTTGCACAGTGTAGGTTTCAGAAGCTTTTACAGCGAATAAAATCAATATTGAGCTTATTGATCGGTGCTGGTATGATACTTCCTTGCTGTAGTAAAGAGAGTTGTGTTGTGAGGTCCAGTTAAAATGCTGTGTGAGTCTCAGTATAGCAGTCAAGTAGAGATGCAAATCACAAGTCTCATCACCATTCGATAGGCTAGATTTTCCATACCTTCCATGAACTTGCACATGCAAGCAAATTATGATTTTATTACTGGTCAAATCCAGGAATCTATTCATACACAAATGCAACGTATCAGTAAAACACAGTAAAAGTAAGATAAATTAAAAGTAATTGTGAACACACATTGAATTTTACATGTTACATTGATACATCGGGTCATGCACTGTTTTGGTTGATGCATCAATACAGATCAATGCATTTTTGCATCCTTAAAATCTAGATTCAGGAAAAGTTTCTCTTGGACCCATGGTTTAGCATATAAAGTATAAAGAACAGACCTCACAGTGCATTGACATATCCCAAACTCCACAGTGATGGTATGAGTAGCTGTTTGCTATTAAAAATGACAAATATATCATAGGTTAAATTATGAGAAATAATTACTTTTAGCAATACTGGTGCAATGTAACAGCCTGTTACACACTGCTAACATAACAGCTAGACGGTTCTGCAGCCAGACCTGAAATGTCTGGTCGTGATTCAATCTCAACTGGCTCAAAAGACCCCTGCTCTTTTTGTGCATGCTTTATAGTGGTGTCTGGGTTTTTGGAGGCAGTGTAGAATATACAGAAGCTTCAACACCAGTCAAGTTTGTCTGTCTGTGGACTGTGGGCATCACTTGTCTGCCAATCATGATTGAGTGCATGAAGGTGCTGGAAGCTCTGTGAGCTGCAAGGATTCTTGTCCCGGTTTCTCTGCTTCGGCTCCTGTCAGTGGCTCCCATCTCCTCACACCTCTCAGACTGGATCAGTCAAACCCTTGTCTCAGCACATGTAGCTCATTGTGTGATCTTGCCTAAAGCTGGTCATATCATCTGAGCAGATGAACTATTAAAAGGGGGCCAGGCTTATGTTGAAGGGTTTTATCCTCCTGACGGTGTAAACCGTTACATGTGAATCGGTATTAACTTATTTCTTTTCGAGTGTGTTTCATAATCATATTAAGAGCAGCTTTGGAAGGTAAACTCTAAGATATTAATGATTAGTGAACCATGTGAAGTGAAAGTGACTATTTGTCATTGTGAACACACTCAAGCACCACAACGAAATGGAACCTCTGCATTTAACCCATCACATGTGGCGCTGCGGGCAGCTACCAACAGCACCTGTATAGTTAGTATATATAAAAAGCTTACCCTTCTATCAGAGCATAAGTGACCATGTGAAGTTTCCATGTCGTGTGCATTTCTGCTTTCCCTTGTCTTTAGCGCCTGCCCGAGCAGAGGATCTCTTTAACCCTTCGCTTCTTGATATGTCAACAGTCGATGACCTCTGCTGGTGCAGGCGCTATGGCAAGGAAAACATCAAAAGCTCCCCCACCCCAGTGCCCCGAGGTGTGCCTTTAGCTCCATGCTGCCTTCAATACGGTAAGATCCCCCCCCAACCCCCCCACTCTCGCTCAGCCAGCAAAGCTGAGGCTAATGGAGCTGTCTTTGTTTAAACCTGCGGCCCCTCTCCACGTATTTTACCTCTCATCTGAAACGCTGGCTGGGAAAACTCCTGCCCTCTCCAATTAATCTGCCTCTTTCTCTTCCCATTTAATGACGCCCAACGGCCCCCTCCATTACTGTCCACTGTGAGATTATGAGACTGGGCCCATACCCCCCCCAATCCACTCTCTCTGTCTTTCTCTGCCAGTCTTTCCCTGAAGTTATCGCACTTCCTCCCTCCTCCGCTCGAGTCCCCCTCAGCCTCTCTTGGCAATTGCAGCCCCCTAAAAATTAATGTCCCCGCGCACCATTTGCAGTTAAGAAAAAGCGACAGAGACTTACGGCGCAATAGGCTCTGTTCTGCTGCATTAAATTTCTAATTATGCACGTGGGGAGAGGAAACTGGCCGCCTGGTCATTCACACACGGGATTGGTGCCTGGCCGCAAAGGCCTTGGGCCTTTTCTTTCATAGCCTAATAGCATTTCAAGATCAGTGTTGTTTTAATGCAGGAGACTCCGGTAACTTGATACCTTGACTTACACTTACTCATTTTGATCCTGGATTTTTTATTTTTTATTTTTTTGGCTTTTTTTCCCCCCAAATGACCCATGTTTTGGTCATTTGCGTTGGTCAGTATTCGTGTGTTCTGTGATTCTGATGTCCCAGTGCTAAAGAATTTCTTGCCATTTGTTGCTTTTTTCATACGGACCAGTACGTCATTCTCTCTTTCACTTCTTTTCTTTTCTCTCCCTCTGCAGCCCGGATTGGCAAGATGAAGCGACGGAAACCAGAGGATGGGCAGGTATGTCCCCTGTGCAGCGCTCCGCTGGAAGGGACTGGGGAGGAAATGAATAGGCATGTGGAAGAGTGTCTTTTGAAGGTAGCCTCATGAACTCAGGCCCACAAGCCTCCAACATCCTCTAGTGTGCACGCTGTCTCCTCCCTGCCTGCTTCTTCCTCTGGACACCAAACACTGCAAAACCTTCGCACCTGTACATATACACAGCGAAGATGCATATACTAGCATTCTTCAACTACTAACCGATGAATTACACAGGACACAAGCTCTGACAGCCGTAGTAGTCACCTCAGTGTCCAGGGGAAGCAGCATGGCGGCTACACTTTCCTGAGGGGAACCTCCAACTTTCTGCACTTCTTATGTATGTAGAATAGTCTCTCTGCGGGTTGGCCAAGGTTAACTTACTGAACGTTCTTAAGAGATGGTCTCTCTTTTTTTTTTTTCACTAGATGGTTTCTAACAGCAGCAAAGAAGTGATTCTTTGCCTTGAGTTCTTTCTCTAAGTATGTCTCCAGTGGTTCAGGCTGCAACACCTGCTCTATCTGCTCCTTTCTAACCTAGTAGATGTAGTGATACTAATGCACTCCTGGTGGTTGGTGTGTTGTTCCGTTTCATGGAATTTGCCAGCTTTTCACCTTAGAACTAATAGAGACTTAAAGAAATGATTTGTCCTTAGGAAATTCATTCCCAATACTGAATTGGTTTCAAGGGGTGTGACTACATTAAAATGTAGAAAAAGCTGATGTATAGTGGCTGTGCATTCTAACTGCCCCTGTTCTTGCAGAGAGAAGGAGGGATGGAGGAGGACCAGGCTGATGTGGAGGGAGAGAACGGCACTCGCTTTGAGGAGTACGAATGGTGTGGCCAGAAAAGGGTGCGAGCCACCTCTCTGCTGGAGGGAGGCTTCAGAGGTAAGCTTTAGAGGTTCCACTGAGGCACCCAAGTTTACTCACATGTTAACTTTTGTGTGTGCACATGCCCTGCAAATGTATAATAAGTGGTTATGGTCCAGACAGGGGTCAACTCCAGCAGGATCTGCTCATTTCCTGTGATGAAAGGAAGGTAAATGGTTTTGGCTCTGGAGTTGACCTACCTGTTTCAGCACAGAACTGTGAGGGGAGAAATGGGCCAATGACCTTTGCTTCTACCTTGTCTAGTCGTGTAATTTTAACTACCAACTTCTCTATTCTCCGGACACAAGTAGCCACACATTCTGTGATGCCTGCACACTGGCTCACTTTTTAAAAGTTTGAAAGGTGGTTTTGCCTGTAAGTAATTGATCACTTTTGATTAGTTTCTCTTTTTCCCTTATTGTAGTCTTTGCTCTTAAGCAGTTTAGGAACCAACACCATGTTTGGTCTTTCATGACACATTAAAAATAGCACTTAAAAAAAACCCTCTTTAGTTGTGCTTTGCATTTTTTACATTATTTATTGCAATCTGCCCTGGATCCTTATATGGAGATTGTTGGTGAAGAGCTTTTTGTCCTCAAGAGCCTTTAATAAACTTCAGCACTCAAAACAAAGGCAAGACGGTTCGATCACAAGCAAAAAAAAATGTGAATAAGAAAGCCACAGGGGTGGGGGTGTTGTGGGTGGTGCAGCTTAGTGCCTCCTCTAAGACCTGGCTAGACGACTGGTGTGGCTGTATCAGTTGGGAATATAACCAGCTTGGCCTGTGCAGAAGATATTCTGCCTTTCATCTGTAGCTGAGAGGTGCCCTGTGGTCCTGTGAAGTGACAGTGATAAAGAGCCAGAGCCTTGCAGAGGTGGCTCGCTGGCCTGCAGAACACATGAAAGGCCACTTCTCCCCACCGCCCCCCATCCCCGGGTGCTCCGTGAGGTGGATTTGCCTTTAAAGCCCACGGCTGAAGTCCTCGAGCGACCGACAGGCCCTCGTAGTGGAATCCCTACAGTCCCCGGGAGAGGACAGGGAGAGAAGGAAGACTGGGGGTTGAAGAGAGCCTTCAATGGGATAAGATGCCTATCGGCCTGTCTATGCCGATCTCTCTCTTTCTCTCTCTTTCTCTCTCTCTCTCTCTCTCTCTCTCTCTCTCTCTCTCTTTCTCTCTCTCTCTCTTTCTCTCTCTCTCTCTCTCTCTCTCTCTCTCTCTGTGTGAGGTCTGCAAAGAAAGAGGGGGAAATGCTTTTAACATGAAGCAAAAGATCATGAGAGAAGGGGGGAAGAGGAAAGAAATCGAAGCGGATCAGTTTTTTGGTGCAGAAGCATCGGCCCTCTTGTGTCCCAGGCTTAGGAGAGCTGTGGGCCTGATGAACAGATAAGGATGGTGGCCACAGAGGATGGAGGGATAGATCGAGGGAGATGGAGAGAGACGAGATGGAGGAGATTTCCCGCCCGAACACAAGGGACACAGAAGTCTTTGTAAATCATTTCTTTAAAGATGGCTTCTTTACTCGTCTCTCCTCCCTCCTTTGAGTGGGCCATGCTAAATGCCATCCTGATTGGGGGAACTTTGACCCATGCTACACACTGTGAAGGTGTGATAAGTGTCATGGCAACAAGCCAGGGAGCATAAATGTGTTTCGTGTTATTTTTTTTACTTGTATCTTTTTGTCCTTTTATATTGGCCCACTGCTGTCACACTGTCTTGCAGTGACATATGTAGATTAGCACAGCATGTCAGCCATGACATATGTTGATTAGCATATAATATGCACCTCAGGTGGTGTACAACAGAGGAAGGGTGCATGTTATATGCATATTGAGGTTAGCTTGTAAGCTTACATTGATGTGGTTGGTCTAACATATGGTTGTTCTTAATAATATAGCCAAAATCTTTTCACATGTCATTTCATATTTATTATTAATAATTATTCTGTGCATTTCCAGATGTTTTTATTATTGGAGATTTACTGTATAGCAAAACTATTGATTTTTAAAATAAAACCTAAGTAACACAAAACACACAGACACACAATGCAGTCTACTTGTTCTTAATCATTTTGATGCTTACTGTGAGCAAGTGAATAGCTAGGTGACTTCTTCCTCTGTGTAGAGAGCCTAGTGAGGAGCACCTAGTGTACCAACACAGTAGTTGCCTGAAATGAAAGGCAAAACAGCAAATTCATTGTATTTCAATTCTAGCATTGAAATAATGTTTATTGTTAATTTTCCTTTTTTTCACCCAAATCTAACTGGACATATTTTCCTTCTGTGAGAGAACAGTATCAAGAGACAGCTTAATATGCCTTACTGCCAGTAGTGGATTGCATCCCTGTTACAAATACTGGATACATATCCTTTTGTGTGTGCGCGCGCGCATGTGCTCGTCCACGCTGTATTGATCGGGTGTGTGTTGACGAGGGGAGGAGGAAGGCCCCGTCCCAGCGGAGGGGGGCAGGCTGAGCAAAGCCGTGCGGCAGCGTGCATAATGCAGCTGAAAGGCAGTTAGAGCGGCACTGACCTTTTCAGCACAGATTAGATTGCCTGCCAGGAACGCTTAACAGCAACCCCTGCTGTAGCAAGCCAGCAACCAACCCCCCCCCCCCACCACCACCACCACCACCACCACCCCCCACCCCAACACTTCTCAGGTACAGAGCCCTGCACTACTCTGATGGGGCTAGCGAGGGTTTAGATAGATGTTTGCGTGCATGCCTGCATCTAAACTTGGGTATTTCTTTAACCCACCATTCTGTGCATAGGTTGAACCTAATGGACGTTCTCCAATCCTTGGTCACTAGTGTAGAACATTATGTTTGTTGTAACAAACCAGATTCCACTCCAAAGCTGGCTCTGGTTGGTCAGGCAGTGCCTGGTAGATCAATGGTCCAGCAACGTCTCCTAGGCTCTGGCCATGCATTAGTAACTAACCCACAGGATCCATAGCTTGATCAATTGATTGGATTTACAGTGATTTTTTTTTTGGTAAGAGGGAATGCCACATTCTTCTCCAGGCTTGGGTGCCATTAGTGGTCAAGACAATCTATTTATTTGTATTTTTTCTTCATTCTTTCAGTACTTGTCTTCACATTTTTACACAGTTCAGTGATGTTGGGATATTATCGCCACTTTAAGTGGCTGCCCAGTCCAGAGGCTGTGGCTTTTACCTTGTGGTGCTCTCAGCGTCAGTTTGAGGCACACGTCAGAGAAAGTACCTCTATCTGAAGTTCTACCTCAGAGCATGGAAATTCTTGGCCAAATAATGTCATGTGGTCATAGATGTTTGTAAAATTGCAAAAATAAATAAATAATAATAAAAAAAAACCACAAAGTTATACACATACACCATGGTAATGGTGAGGTATTTTGACACAAATGTCGTTTAAAGAAAAAAAATTGGGGACAAATTTTTGAATTGTTACATTTTCAGTGGCTAAAATTTCAGTGCCTACCTAATCCTTTCAACTACTGAGCATTTTACAAGCGTAGCTTTCTGAACAAGTAGACCAGATTTGTCGCTGAGGCATTTTTCCTGCCAGCGTAGCCACAGGGACCAAATAAAACTTAAAAGGTTCCTTTTATTTGATCACTAAAAATCGTTGGTGCATTGTTTTATTGTTTAAGAGAGCCAGAAAGGCGTTCGCATATGCAACATTTTTCTGTCTTTCCTGCTGACTCCCTTGATGGATGCAGAGAGAACTAGGGAGAGATTGTCCTTCTTCTGGTCTTTCTCACTTTGACTCCAGCTGCTGAAGGCTTTCATTCTTCTGCCAGTGGTTAGGGACAGCAGCCTCCACTCCAGCATCAGTCAGTTGGATGAGAGGAGGCAGCAGTCCGCTTTTTCATTCTTCTTTTCATTCACACTTTGTCCACACACACACCCCAACGCCACTCAATAAGCAGCATCCAGCCCCCAATTCCCATTCCAAAAGCCGTCAGGTTGTTCAGCTTGCTTCCCTGCCCTAACTGGAGCTGAAGGCAGCAGTCAGCCGCAGGCTGGAGTTTGTCTGTGCGCTCATCACTGGGTTTATAGAGGTGCCATTCAGGTGCTGCATCCTTCCATCTGACAGGCACCTGACACTAGCCCTGTTCAGCCTGCTTGTGATACCTGCCCCTGAGCCAGAGTGTGGCCAAAGCCATGTCTGCTTCAATCAAGACCGTTGGGGTGTCTAATTAATGCTGGTTTGCTCTCTACAAAATGGATGGGGGGTGGGTGGACTAGAGCAAAATGGAGCAAGACATAAAGATGCAAAGTTGGTCTGGCTTACATGCTGAACATCAAGACTTTGGTAATTACACATTAAGTATGGATCAGTAGATGTAGTTCATACACTATGAATCAGTGTTAATCTATTCTTTGTCTTTTCTTTCTTCTTTATTACAGTTTGGTAAATGTGCGTAATGAGGTTAACTGTCATGGTCTTATTAGAACTAGGATGGGTTTTTTTTGTTGGTGTTCGACATGGGTAAAGGACTAGACATGTTCATAAGCAAAGAGGAAACAAGCTTTTAACAGTCTATATATAAGCAAAACATTTGAAATAAAAATGTCTCTTTCTAACTGTGTAATAGGAACAGGCTTTGCCATGTGCAGCACAAAGGAGAACCATGACAGCGATGCTGACCTGGACGTTGATGGAGACGACACACTGGAGTATGGCAAAGCGCAGTATCCTTCACTAATCACACACAGTTACAGGTGCTTTTGAAGCTTCAGTCTGCTCATGGCTTATATAGGCAGTCTTAATGTAGTGTCTTGGTTTCCTTAATCCAGTGTTTCCAGGTATACTGAAGCAGATATAATTCCCTGCTCCGGGGAAGACCAAGGGGAAACCAAAGAGCGCGAAGCACTACGCGGTGCCGTCCTGAAGTGCGTATTCCCTGTCTATGTCCCTGCTTTTCCACCATGGCTTCATTATTCAGAATGTTCCTCCATTACTGTATGCTGAATGTATGATCTGCCTTTGTTTTTTCCCATAAACAGTGGCGGTATGCCATCCAACAGGATAACGCCGGAATTCTCTAAGTGGGCCAGTGATGGTGAGTCCTTATTTTGTTCAAGTTTTCTGTAACTTTCTCATACCTACAAGTGATGGAATCTCATAAGCTCTACTCAGTAATGATAAAGAAATTTAGATTACGCTGGAATCTGAGCGAAAACTTTTTGTGTCATTGCTTTTTATGTTAATGGATTTAAAAAAAAATGTGTGAATGTGCTGAAGTCCGCCAGTCCCTAGGACCGAAATTGTTATTGTTTGATTCGGAATTATTTCCAAGCTTTTTTCCTCTGTGACATTGTTTGGGTGTGTTCCCACAGAAATGCCATCCACCAGCAATGGCGAGTGCAGCAAGCAGGAGGCTTCAACATCCACTGTGCCCAGGACCTGCAAAAACAGCGAGATTGAAAAGTGAGTGTGGCCTTAAGTGTACGTACAAACACACAAACCCCTGCCCTCCGGAGGCCTAGTGGTAGCAGGCATATTGGGGTGAGATGAGTTTGTGTAGGCGCTGACGGGTCATAAATGATGCATTTAGTGCGCTCATCTCTCCGGAGCAAGCCTCGATCACAGGGAGGGGCTCGGGGTATTGATCCCAGGCAGCTGAGTCTCGTCTGGGCCAGACTCCCCGAACAGCTTGCGAATGCTAATGGTACAGCTCTGTTCTACAGCTCACACATGGTATGCTGATAGCCACCACAGAGCAGTTATTAGTCATGGTGAGGTCAGTGTTCTGATTGCATGGAGTAGGAATTGAGGAGGAGTCCAGAGGGGATGCCATCTGAAGGAAGAAAACAGGGACAGATGGCTTAACTCATGAAACTTCCTTTTCACTGAGTGTAGATATTTTTCACGGACTATTATGAATTTGTATTTGTTAGAGTGAAGACATGGGCTAACGTACGAGCCCTTTACATTCAGTTAAAAATGTTAAATTTAGCATCTCATATGGCTATTTCATTTTTTTAAGTTTCAAAATCCGTTTCCTACTCACATGTAGCCACAGTTCTACAACAGTCTACCCAAGCCCTTCTTCACAGTACAGTTAGCCCTGTGCTGTGGACATGCAGAAAGGAAACACTAATGGAGGTATGAGCGAGCTTAGGCTTGGATTGGAACTGTGCCTTGGAGTATTCTTTCTCCAGGGAAAGCGAGAGAAGGCTAGGGAAAAGGCCTATGTGATCTTATATGCTGCCCTAGGCAGCAGATGAATTTGAATAACCTGCCTTGTGTGAAAAGGCCAGCCCCTCTAATTCCCTCATCTCCATGTCCTCATCCGTATTCCTTGACAAGCGCGCAGCCGCAAAACAATTTCACCTCGTGAGGGGGTGCAGTCCCTCTGCATGGGTAATTGGGGTCAGAGCACAACTCCCTGTGTGTGTGGGTGTGGGTGTGGGTGGGGTGGGGGGTGCTGATTGCCTTCTTCTACATGCCTACATCAGAACAGTCCCATGGCCACTCCATTTCTCTTGTTGTCTTTGGGTCACTCATGGTGCAACAGTCTGCATCCCCTAAGGTCCTGCTTTCTCCTTGTGCTTGAATGACCAGCCCTAAATGACCGGTGTCAGACTTCTCCACCTCTATCCAGAAGAATTTTCCATCTTGGATTGCATTTCTCGTCTGCTGTCAGTTTTACTTCTACACTGACAGCAAATATGTCATTCTCCTACTTTTATGGATAGGCTTGTATGCAGTCAAGCAAAATTAAAATGTTTCTGGTTTGGCTGCAAAATATATTGTTGGTTTTCTATCAGGGCTGCACAATATATTATCATCATGATGTATTTATCAGTTATAAGCCGTATAACCAGTCATGAATGCTTTCTTTTTGGTTATAGATAATTTGTCTTAGTTTCAGACAAGTGTTTTTGTGGCTGTTTGTTTACATGAGTTGGGGTGTTTATGCAGTTGTAAAATAATGCAGGAAAATATTTAACCATTTCGTACTATTGGTTAAAACCTGCATTTTCAGTGTATCACAAAGCATACTGTGTGCTGTACAACTGCAACTGTTTCTTTTTGTCTGTTTTTTTTCTTTTGTTCATTCCCATTCCCTTTTTGCGTGCTGGGAGAGCTGTCCAGTATGGCTTGTTTAGTTTGCTGTGCATGGCTGCCCATCCCTGGGCTTCATATTAAATAACAGAGAAGTGGTGAACAGGCAGAGCCTGTCCTGTGCAACTGATTTCTCCCATCAGCACGCTGCAAGCATGTCCCACTCAACTTTAAGGTATGCCACTGTGTGTGCATCAAAAGAAGCTGTTGCACCATGACGGAAGCAGAGTGCCCGTTTAAGTGCATTTGCCATGTGGATGGGTGAAAAAAAAGATGTTAAAGTTGTGTATTTGTGGAAAAATTGCATTTATTTATGCATGTTCGATTTGTCCGGTGGAGCGTGTGGAAATGAGCGATTTAGTCATTGGCGTTGAGGATATCGTGTGTGTGTGTGTAAGAGAGTGAGAGAGATGGCCTGTGTGTGAGTGGGAGGATGAAGATGGACAGAACAGTGTTCCTAAGTGGTGCAGCAGAAGCGTGACAGCTTAGATTGATTCATTGCTTTACCCACAGAAGCGCTCTCTCTCCCTGTTGCACAGAGCTTCGCGGCAGGCAACCGTTTAGACTAGTTTAAGCATGTGCTCATGTTTTGGGGGGCATTAAGTGTTTTAGCCTGCTGGGGTATGAATCACCGCAGCTGTTTGATGTTGGCGCAGAAGAGCAAGCAATGAGCGCAGCCCCCTTCTATTAGCTTAGCGCTTAGCTCCAGATGTGACACGCGCCCGCACACACTCGTTTATTTAATATCTCCCACAATATTTCTCTGGGGCTGCCGCTGGTCTCCATCCATCCATCCATCTATCTGTCTCCCTGACAGCGAGCCTCTCTCTCCTCTGTGGTGCTTCCTTACTCTGCGCCGTCTGATTCGATCTGCTAGTGCACGGGATGTTGCGCCATATCACATTATGGAAGGGCGGCAGACACAAAGCTCTGTGATGATATCATTAATCAAGCACTGAGAGGTCATGGAGAGTGGAGGGGGGGGGGCAGCAGAGGAGGGTGTTTTACTGTTCTTTCGGTCAGTTAAGGTACTGCTCTTTATACACTGCTCGTCAAGAGTTTGGACCTTCTTTTATCCAAATTTTCACAATTTAGTTAAATAAAAAAAGTAAAAGTTCTGTTAAGGGATGCACCAATCATGGATTTTTTTTTTTATGACCGATTTCTAGTTTTGGCAGTTTTTTTTTTTTTTTTACCTTATTAAGTAACATGAAATCAGTTGAAGTGCTACATTAAAGACAGGAAGTGAGTGGCTATTTAGCACAATGAATCCTGCATTATTATGCATCAAGCGTGTGTTCATTGGTATGAAGAATGAACGTTTTGCCTGTGAAGTTGTTACAATCATAACATGAGTGTCTTCTTGCCTTTGGGTAGTTTAAGAAGCTGAAAGGTTTGAGTGCAGGGCATGATATGTGAGGTTTTAATTTTTTAACCAATTGTAAAGTGACCCACAACTCTTTTACTAATTTTCATAAAAACAAGAAGCAAAGCCAGGTGTGCCCAAAATTGCTCTGAGAATTTCTTCTGTATGTGCATAGTTTTCATACGTTGTGCTTAATATTAAGCGTTATGTACTGATGAAAGAAACAGGAGCATAATTACTATTCTGTAAATTGGTGGTGCTTTTACTGAACACTTCTCTGGATCCTAAGAGCTCACTTCAGGTGCTGAATGCAAACATATGGTTATAGCCAGGCAATGATTTTATTTCCAATTTCCTGAAGCAGAGGGCCTTAATCTGAGTGTGCTTTAAAGAGGCCAGACAAGGAGCTGAATGATTCCACTTCAGCGGCAAACGTGAAAACAATTCCTCCACTTTACTGTTTGCAAAACGTGTGCGTTCAGTCCGCAATGAAAATGAGATTTGTCTACTTTAGTTACAGTGATTCATTAGAGAGAGGGTGGGGGGTGTTAGGTGAGAGATGGATAAAGGAGGATTGAGCGTGGTTTACATAGTGGGGTATGGAGTGTTTGGACATGGGGGAGGATGCAGGGAAATCTCATTGATGAATTTATTGTGCTCTTTCTGTTCTAGAGGGGCAGTGATGTTGAGGTTAAGAGGTGATCTGGTCATGCTTCTTTCTTCCCTCCACACAAGATAAATTAGGCCTCCTGCACGGTCCATGTGAAGGCCAGCAAATTTCATGCTCAACTTGAAACAATGTGTCAGGTTTCTGTCCCGCTGCACAAAAAAATTTAATCTGCCCTCAATTTGTAACTGATGACTCTACTACCACATATTTAGGTTTTCTTCCATGTAAATTTGATAAGTGCACCCTATGTTTTTTTTCCCCAATGTATTTGAACAAGCACACATTTCATCCTACTTACTACAGTGCCTACAGATAAAGGTGATCTACAGATCCACAAGAAAAGTACAAATTACAATTTCCATAGATTTTGGGACATTTTCCAAAATGCATTTAAGACAAAACATGAAATGTTCATTCACATAAACCTTCTTTTTTTAACTGACATAAGTACAAAGAAAATATTTTCCATTGTTTTGCTGATTTTGTAAATATACACATTGAGAATTCAATGGCTGCAACAAGCAAAACGCAACACTTTTTAATCATTAAGGAGACAGATTGTAATAGTTGTGCAGCCGAAAATTTTGTCAGTTGTGCATAATAAGACTTAAGCTGCTCAGCAGTCCGTGGTTGGCATTGTCTAATTCTTCTCTTCGTTATACATTGCTATTTTTTATAAGTGACCGATCTTGACTGGCAGCAAGCCAGTCAAGCGCACACTCTTTGTATGCAAAGCTATGCAGAATGTGGTCTGGAATTTTCCTGGGAAGAAACATCGTCTTGATGGCAACATATGTCTCTGTAAAATCCATCTCAGATACATCTCAGAGTCAGAGTCAAGTCTGGATGGTTATTTGCATCTTTGGTGTTACAGAGTTTAATTATTTTCTCAGAATAATGACAAAGGGTAAATGAGGAGCCGTCACATGTCAGCTTATCTATGAATTGAGTTGGTGACCACTCAGATTTCACTGATATTTCATTGAATTCGTGCAACTTTATGGAAACTGGAGGACCTGCAATAGAAAATCCTAGTATCTCACCCTTAGCTGTCTATACATTAACCAGCCCAGAAGCAGCCAGGGGATCTTGTAATACATTAAGGCCCAGCTTTGAGACAGATGAGCAAGGCCCACACTCTTTCTGCCAGTGGTAATGGAATGAAAAGCCTCTTCATACCCCCACTCAACTGTGTAGAGATCTCTAAGAACAGGTATGCAGAGAAAGCCTTCATTTACCTAAACAAACTTCATTTTGGTTTGATTTAGTAATCTTTATTATGGATATTTTAACGTCGACTCTTTAATTCTTTGCGTCGTTTCTGCTGTCCACTTTGGTTTGCAATCTATTTGTTTCTCCTGAGAAAGTGTAGATCCACTTTGTGGCCTTGTAAAAAGCTAAAATATGAAGTAACCTAATGCACATGCAGACATCAAGAGTGGCCAGCACATACTGTCTGGCCTTGTGCATTCATAGGAGAATATCACCAGCAAGCCCTGCCTAGAAAAGCTTTGTGCCTGTTTGCTAATAGCTGTATCATTGCACTAAAGAGCCAGCAGACCTCACAGTGGGTATGATGCCAAGCTTTTCTGTGGTTTCTTGCGTCCTTCCAGTGACACTTTCTGACCAAGGTTACATCACTCTCCCCGAGACGACATTGTGGCATTTATCAGCCTGTGGAATATGTGGTGGCGCTGCATTAAGTGCTGTCTTTTAAATACCCACTTAATGTCTCTGCTCATACTGTCTCACTGCACACTCATCAGCAGGTTGATTATTTTCTGCCTCCGTGAGTGAGCTCATCCTACCCTATGTCTTGTGTGTTGGTAACGCAGAAAACCCAGCACTCCCATCTACTCTCTGCACATAAAGGCAGATTAAAAACCCCTTTTATTAGCCAAGGGAATTAAATAACTTTTAGAATGTGGTTTTCTATAAATCACCACTCAATGAATATTCATTGCATGTGCATGTGAGTGGGGTTGGGCTTTATTGGGGAAAAGTTCCACTTGGTGCAGGCCCAATATGCAGCACAGCGATTTACGAAGCCGTTAAAGAAAAACACAGCATGGTACGCGCACGCACACACTCCTCAGTCCGCTTTATAAGCAAGCACGCTAATCAAGACTAAATGCTTTTTTACAAGCTGCCCACTAATAAGAAGAGATTTTAAAGCTTTATGGTCCCTGTGCTGATTGTAGCCTGGCAAATAGCTGACCGGCAGGCAGTGTGTACAGCTTGTGGACTGGCTAGCGAGCTCTCCTTGGCCAAGGTCTCCTAGCCTTAGTGACTGAGGTGCTGGGCTTGGAATGCAACGTCTAACTTTTCTAAATGTATATAGTATAGAAAACGTATGTGATTGCTGGTTATATAATCGGATCTGATCGAATCATGATTTAACTCATGATTTACCGTGTTTTACCGTGTGTGTGTGTGTTTGTAATGAATATAATGTTTCATTATAGTGAGAATTGTATTATATAAAATGTTAAATAAAATTGTTTTAAATTGTAATTTTTCATATTTTAATTTATATTTTAATATAATCTGGCACTACTGTTTTTTTTTTCTTGCCTTATCTGTCCACTGTGTTTCCATCTCATCTCTATCTCAAAAACACATGTAATGGAGAGATTCTTTTTTCCCATAATCCCTACACTTAATGAGATACTTAATGTAAGTTTCTGTTTCTAACTTCATGAAAGCTTATGATTCTTTGCCAGCATAGGCATTGTTTTTCTCTCAGTTTGGCATAGGAGAGCGGCAGTTCATAAACGCCTCTTCCTGCCTCTTAATGACCCCTTCGCTGATTTACATCCCGCTTACTGAGAGGCCCAGTTGTGTAGTGGACGAGTTGTCATTGTGGGAGGGGGACAGGCGTGTAATAAATGGTGCTATCGGGAAAGCTGGCGAAACAGGCAGGCACTAATCGGGGGGAGAGTGCCTGGGAGAATGCCGGTGCACTGTCCAATCGATACTGTAGATCAGTGCTCCATCTGGCTGGAAAATGAGCGGATCACCATAAACATCTCGCCAAGCACTGTGCTGCACAATCAATGGTGGCAATATTGATTTAGTTATTGCGAGTTCATATGCTACGGACAGTGTTAAATGTACATTCACCAGCCCATGGGCATACATCAGTGGATCTTTAGTAGGCGGCGGGAGTAGGGGTTCTTTCTCATTGAGTGAAGTGCCCTGTGTGATAAAGCAGTGATGTCTGATGTGGTAGATTCTTTAGAGCTATAACTGAAATGCTGTAAATTTTAGAATATTTTCATGTTAGATTATGTACATTTAATTTTATAAAATAAAGTTGTTTAATGGAAGACTTGGCACTGAATTTGATACTATCCTACCTGTTTTGTTCAAAAATTGCCAGGGAATTAAGTGGATCACTATAAGCATTGTCCCTTCTTGGCTTCTGATGAAAGATGAGTGTTCAGTTGAATAGCTGCGGTAGGTGCTTAGTGTTGTGGTATGGCCCAGATTGACCGTAAACTTTGCTTTTCCCTGCAGGATCACAGAGGACTCCACAGGGACCACACTGGAGGCACTGAAGGCCCGTATTCGAGAATTGGAGAAACAGATCCTTCGAGGAGATAGATACAAGTGTCTCATCTGTATGGTAAGGAAATATTGCATGGTCATATGGCACATTTGTTAACCCACTTGCTAGGTTGACCTGCATTGCATGCCATCTTTATTTGCGTTGGACATCCTGATAATCTCCTAATTGGCACACAGAAAGAAGTCTTCATATGTTCTGTGGCAGTATTTTGCTTCTTTTACCATAGTAGGGAAAGCATGACCACACAGATTTTGTTTTACTGCCATGGTTTTTGAGTTTGCAGAAATCATCTTGAGCATCTTAAAAAGGTGGTGTAAAGGCAGGCAGAGAGTTCTGTACTCTGCTGCAAACTTCTCATAATGTATTTTTGGTTTCTCGTTAAGTGGGTTGTCATTTGAGTTTTCTTGTTTTTGTTTTTTTTTTGTTTTTGTTTTTTTTGCTTTGCTTGTGCCCTCTCTTAACAAGTGCGCTTCTTTCATGGTGCAAATTTGCCTTTTATCATTGAGCTTTTCAGGCCAAGTCTACAGTTTTTATGCTGGTATTTGGGAAGGCATAGCAGTGTGCATCGGTGGAGGTCTACTGCCACCTGCTGCTTCTATTAGTTTTAACCGGCCTCTAAGGTTAAATAAGCATGGGATTTGGTCAGATTGAAGTATCATCAGACTTTACTGATGACTTTAGTAATGATTTCTTCAAAATTTTGGTGCCATTTAGAAATAATGTAAACTACTCACACAGCGACTTTCAAGAATTTGGTGTAATAAATTAGAAAGTAACCCAAAAATTGTTGAGCACAAAATAAGCACATTTTCTTGAACATTTCCTTATAATTTCTGTTAGATGTATGCATAATGCATTTTCACATACCTGTTTTCTTACAATGTACAAGCCTTAAAGTCTACGCTCTTCTTCATTCTCCATATTGCATATCCCTTGTCGGGCTGCTGTGCTGTCCATCCACACCCTTGGATTTTTTTTTGTGTGTACGCGTAGTAGCAGGCGCGTTCTTGTTCTCAGTGGCGCTCTTGCATGTCCCTGCAGCGGAAGCGATTCCCAACAGGGCCTGACGGCAAGGGCGGGGGGCCGGCGAGGCACGGGGGCACAGATGCCCCACCCCTGGGGTCTGGCTGCTGTTTTTACAGAGGCTTCATCCCAGGCAGCAGTGCGATTAAGAGGCTACTGCCACTCCGGAGGGTAAGCCTCTCTGTGCCCCCCACCTACTGACCTCAACCCGCCTTGCCCACCCACACCCCTGCACTGGATCTCCACACACACACTCAGACACACCCTCCTGCAGTGCCCCTTCACTGCCTGACCATTGTGTGTGCTGTGCTACTGCCGCTGCCTGCTAGTGATTACTTGTGTATTCGCTAGGCATGTTTGTTGTTGGTGCATCAGTGTGGCATTTAGTGTTGTTAGGTTTAGCATGAAGACTAACAGTATTATTTTCTCTTTTTTTTTCCCTAGGACTCCTACACAGCACCCCTCACCTCCATCCAGTGTTGGCATGTCCACTGTGAAGAATGCTGGCTTAGGACTCTGGTAAGAACCCTGGATTTATACAGAGCTGGGTCCCCATTAGCGTGACATGACACTTTCTTTGCCAGACATTTGTCTCACTTGCTTGAGGAGGAGGAGGTTCCTCAGCATGGCTTTTGTCACAGGACTTACTTGCTGCTGCTTATAGTCATACAACCAGACATATACACGCACAAATGTCTGCACCTCATCGGTCCTTCTTTAAAGGTGCACCCTTCAGGAGAGCGGATGATCTGATCAGCTGCTACATGAGGAAGAATAAAAATAAACGTTTCACAGCCTCAGCCCTTTTTCCAATATACGTTAGATTAAATCAACCTTTTTCCTGCCCTGTCTTCACAAGGCCCTCTGTGTATAACACTGATAAAGGGGGAGGTTGGGTTGGGCTCAGAGAAGTGTGTGCCGTAGAGGCGTGTTACTAATGTAGGCATTAAAACTGTTGCCTGAAGACAGTAATAAAAGCAGCGAGCTGGGGCTCCTTGCATCTTGATCAAAGTAAATGCATGTAATTTTGTTAGACCCAGAGCACAGAGCTAAAGGCCTGTTGTATAATGTAGGTAAGCCTCACCATCTAGAACAAAGAAACAGTGCAGCAAAGAACCAGGATTACATGGAAAATGCTTCTGAAGGAGAGATTTTGATTACAGAGTAGAATCAGTGCTGCAAAGTTGGTGAACCCTTTAATTTTCTTTATTTCTGCAAAAATTGACTTCATTTCTAAAACTAGATAAAGAGAACAAATCAGAGTAAAAAAAATACTATTTTTATTTATATATTGGGCAAAAACATGATACTTTGGCCTTATCTCTGGTCTTCCGTATGGTTTTTAACAAACTGTAGAAGAAAGTGTTCTCTTTGAAGAGCAGTGGCTTTCTCTCTGCAACCCTGCCATGCACACAGTTGTTCTTTTAGTTTTTCAGATGGTGGACATTTAACTTTATCTAGTTTAAGAGAGTCATTTAGTTGTTTAAAAGACACCCTGGTTCTTTTGTGAATTAAACTATTAAAGTATTTTGCTCTTGGAATAATGTGTTGGAAAGACCATAGGCTGTAAATCACTGTTGAATGTGCGGGGAATGTTCAGAAGGCACTGCATAACTGTAGGTTAGGAATACTGTTACTTAACAGAGTCTGCCCTTGCATCAAGAAATGCAAACTAAATTACGCAAAGAGATAGCCATGCACTAGTTCTATGCAGAAATGCCACAGAGTTCCCCTGGAGCCCAAGGGCATCTCATATGGGTGGTGGAAATGTGTACTGTGGTCAAATGAGTCTACGATTTAGCTCGTTTTGGGGGGGAATAGAAGTCAAGTTCTCCAGTCCCAAAGATTCAGTGTACATCAGTTCACAACATGGATGACTTACATTTGGTGCTGAGCTATACATTTACACCGAGCTATATATTGCAATTTTAGAGAGCCACATGCTGCCATCAAGGCAACGTCCTTTTTCAGTAAGTTCATAGTCATTTTAGCAAGGAAATCTCAAGATTCATTCTGCCTGCACTGCAATAGTGTGGCTTCATAGACACTGTCCTACCACTAGTCCTATCTCCTGTTAAAATTCAGCTTAATTATTTTGTTTTAAGGGCTGTACAATGTGCTTTAAAGTCACATGTCTTTGTAAGGTTGGTTTAACATACCTTAATCTTAAGTAACGTCGTAATATTACTCATGAAAGAAAAAGAGAGTCCATGCTTTATGTGCTGCCCAGCTCCCAGAGTCACATGTTTGCTCACAGCTGTGCGTCTCTTGTCCGGTGCAGAAACTCCTGTTCTTCCCCTTAATTGAGCTTGTGTCTGTACCCTTGACAGTTAAAATATTCCTCAATCTTTAGAGATGCGTGTGTTCAAGACAGGCCTTGTGTGCACGCAGCAGCTCTGTAGCAGAGGTGTGTGAAGGCTCTCTTTGGATATTATCGGCAGTGGTACAGAAATTCCTCATAGTTACGACAGCTTCTGCACATCTATCCTTCTTCTCGGTTCCATCTATTTCTAGTAATAGCTCACAGAGCGAGAGAGATTTCTCTTTCCGTCTGACAAGGAAAATATAGCAGTTTACTCTCTACTGACCTTACCAAGCTTCACTTGGAACATCCAGTCTGGTCTTTAAACCTCAGTAACTCTTTTTATGAGTGCTTTAGACTTTGCTTAGCTGGCTCTGAGGGTTTTCTGTCTTTTTTTGTATTTCTGGACCACATTGAAGTGTGTATAAGAAGAAGAGAGCAACAGTAGCATCCACAGTTCCCCATGCTGTGGTCTCTTTACTGCAAAGCATGTATGGGTAATGGCAGATATTTACAATGCTGGAGGGGAAGGTGTGGTCCCACCAAGCTTTTGCATTTAATCTGTTCCTATGCAGATGCACGCAGTCACCCCCTTAAAAAGATCTTTCAGTCTTGCACAGAATTTTGGAATGATTCATAACAGGGTTATGTGATCTTGCCAGCAATCATAATGTAATGTCCTTTAATTGTCGTTTTAAAGATCTTTGGATCTTTTCTACCACTTTAAGTATGCTTTAAAAACAAAACTCCTAATTGATTTAAGCCATTGTTGCAAATACCAAACTGAGGAACAGCATAAATGGCTTTACTTGAAATACATGCATCAGCGACATTGAAAAATTTGATTTCTTCATGAATTCCCATCTTATTCACCAGTTATTAGTTTTTTCATTCAGTTTTCTACATATCTTAACATACTTCAAGACAACTGACTGACCAGACTGTTTTTCTTTTATCCAACAGGGAAACAAGAAACTATGCCCACAGTGCAACACCATCACTTCCCCAGGAGACCTCCGACGTGTTTACTTGTGAACTAGCCCATCACAATCTGCATTCTTTCCTCTTCCATTTTCAAAACTCCATTTTTGCTCTGGTGGACTTCTGTTTCCTTCCCACCTCCCTAGCTATTGCGCTCCCCTGGACTGAGAGAGGCAGGCCAGTCACGTGCTGATATTAACAGCAAACTTCTGATGTAGCAGTGGACTGCGTGGGGTCTGTAAATGAACTTAAAATCCCCCTGTGAAAAACCTGAGCAGAATGCTTCGCTCTCCTTGGCCGACCTGTGACGCTGCCCCCTAGTGGCGATCCATGTGCAGTGCCGGTCTAAGCCAGATGTTCCTATCCAGTCACACTTTCTTGGGGAGACAGTGCCTCCTTTTTCTCACCACGATGAAGGGGCATGCTTCTTTTGTCCACTCCTGTTGTCGCCGTGTGTGTATGTGAGCGAGTGTGTATGGGACCTCCCTCAGCAAGGCCTCTGAGCTGGTCTCTGACTGGAAAACTATACAGGCAGGGACTAACATTAAAAGAATAAAATAAGTAAACAAATACTAGTTAACTCTCCACATTTTCTTCCGAACAGACAACCTCAAGAAGCGCCTGCTGGACCCCCAACCCCCCAGGATACGTCTTTGTGTTTTCTTTTCTCTCCCCCAACTTCCACTTCTTTTGTGGTGTTCTAGTGAAGTCAACCAAATTCAATGAACCAGTGCAAGCACATGTATTATAGTCTATGTATGTTTACAGTGTTGTGAGTAAATTACATAGAAAACACACTTGTATACACACACACATACACACAAGTTGCACACACACTTAAAAAAATGCAGACACACAGAAGTATATATTGAAGTCCAGTTTTAGTTGGGAAGGGGTTTGGGTGGGAGTGGGAGGGGCTTTCATTTCAATCTCGATGAAAAAGAAAACCCTCTGTATTTTTAAACAGATGTTGTTGTCTTGAGGTTAAAGTTGTATTTCATTGTACAGGAAGAAATTTAAGTAATATTAATAAGAACTACTCAAACTAGGCTTTAAAGATTTAGGCTGTACATTTTTTTTCACTCAAATATACAGTATAAACTGTAGATTCAAATCTAAAGCAAGGGAGAGTATCTTTGTTTTCTTTGCTTTTTTTGTGTGAAATGGAGAGACTGGCTTTCATTTTTCCCTTAATGACCTGATGCTTCCAAAATGAAGAAAATGATCTCACTTGGAGGGTTAAAATGGCTCACTCACCTTCATTTCATTTGGTGTAAGTTTGGTACATTCAGTCACCTTGGCAGGTGTACTTCTGTTCTTCCTCTCAGAGATGGGCTTCATATGAAAATAAATTGCTTCAGCACACTTGTTCCTGGGATACGTTCAGATTGTTCTGAACCCAATACAGAAGATACTTTAAAAAATTTTTTAGTTCTCACAAGAAGATGGGTCACGTTAGGACTAGAGGAATTGACAGATGGTCCCTAAGCTCTCTCCAGGAGTGAGATGGTGTGCTTTTGTATTTGTACAACTATGTATTCTGTGATTTTTCTGTATCGATGTAAGCAAGAAAAAAGATTTCAAGAAAGGTCATTGCTGATCCGAATACAACAATAAACAGTCAAATGTTGATTTGCTTATAGCTTATTCCTTTTTTTTTCCCTTTAGACTGCAGAATTATCAAGATCACTGGTAATATCCACCCTGTCTGGCCCTCTCTACCCTGGTCTCCAGTTGTTCATTTTTGTAAATAAACCCATCTGTACCAATGAGCATTTGAAGTTATGTAATCCTAATAGGAGTCAAGAAAATCTTTCTGTAAGGCTGATCTTTAAACAAATCATCCCTGTTCAGAAAGCATAATGTTGCCTTCTCTCTGTCTCTCCCTTTTCTTTCCTCTCTTTCTTTGCCAGAAAATAAGGTCCTGCCCCCAGAGATTGAAAAACTGCACAAAATTGATTGTGTGAGCTGATTTGTGTTCTTGTATAATTATTGAAAATGGTACTTGTCTTACCCGTTTGTAAACTACATTTGACAGTAATTAAATGATCGTACATCTGAACCAGCTATCCTGTACTGCCCTCATTCCCATGTCCTTCATTGGTAAAAATCTTCCTTCAAAAGTATTGTTCCTGGAACGGATCTTCATATATCCCGTCCCTGTGATGAAATGCTGGTTAGCCTCTATTTGGTATTTAAGTGTTTATTGGCTGTAACACACAAGATGACTAATCAGCTAATTAACAAGCCTTTCTTTAGTTGGTGTGGATGTTTAAGAAAGGAAAGCACTCGAACTGCAGGGTGAGTATACTTAATGAACCACTGAATTGAAACCATTGGGTTTAGAGCTTTTTCATCTTTTATTACAAATAAGTTGCACCACTCACCTGTGCATTGTTACTAATGGTGTTTTGCTGTTCGTGGATATGGTGGGTGAACTGTTCATAGCTTCTCTTCCTTGGAGTGAAACAACACTAAATTGGTGACCGTAACTCAACACTGCATAAAGCAGATGTAGCTCAAAGGCTTTATCAAGGCACCCAAGGCAGCTCATTATGCTATTTTTTTTCAGAGAAATCAATTAGGGGTTTTTGCCTCTTAATTTTTTTCTTCCGCGTTTACATTAACAAAGAGGTCAGCGTTGATCTGCAGATGCTCCCTGTTGCCTTTCTTACTAGTGAATTCCAGACACTGCAGAGGTTACCTGGTGGCCACCAAGATGTAGCTGTGGTTGCTTAACTGTGCCAACCACCCTGGAGCTCTGGTAGCTGTGCGGTCCAGACAGCAGGACAAATCCATAGAGTGCATTAGGCTGACCATGAGATAGGATCTCCGGTTACCAGCCTCACAGAACCAGGAGAAGCCCTTCTGAGTGCAAGCAGATCTATAGAAATTGCTTTTGGAGGTCATAGCCCTCCCTGGCGACAGAGCGGAAAGTGTGGGGGGCGTTATTGCCAGTTTACAAACATCTCCTCAGACTGATCAATAGGACAGGCCTCCTCTGCCGTGTTGGGTAATTCCTTGATCGCACGGACTGTCTGAACCAATGGTAATTTACACCTACATGTGGGAATTTGACTTGCTCTACCACCCTACCCCCCCCACACATACACCATCAACTCCAGTTTCTGCCTTCTTTGCCTCAGCTTGAAGTGCTGCCGTAACAACTCATTCAATTAGGAGCTTCTCCCCCCTTCTTGGTCTCTCTGCATGATCAATTCTGCCAAGGTGCTTAACCGAGAAAGGGGCTCAACTTCACACGGCCATATGGTGCTTTCTTAGCATTGTTCCAACCGTGGAGTTATTGAAATGCAATCTTCTGTGCGTGCACGTAATTTTCTTCAGAAACAGTTAAATTGCGTTTCAGTAATTTAATGTCCATGCATTAGGCCAACTTCAGTATAATTGGATACAGAGATTGCAGCCTAATCCACAATGAAGGATTGTTAGTCACAGACTCGTTCTGTGAAAAATCGTATGGCAACTTTTACTGATCCAAGTATTATAGAAACTGCAGACATTTGGAAGTGAGATGCATTAATTTCCTGTTTTCTGAGTAATTGCATCTCAAGACATGCAGCAAGAGGAAACGAGAGCCATTGTGAGGCCTGCTGTAGCTGTCAATGTTTTGAGAGTCTCCTTCTGTAGCTAATCTCATGATTACAGCCTTGCTAAATTGCTTTCATATCCATCGATGCTTAAGAGATCGCAGAATGACATTATGAGGATTTAGCTGAGATGTTTCCTCAATAACAAGGCACTCTGAAAGTGTGTGTGTGTAGTTATGTCTGTGTGTATGTTTACTAGATTACTCGCAGCCTCCCAGTGTGAGTAACAAAACCATTAGCTTTGAGATGCCTCCTCGCTTTGTCACAAAATTATCCCTCAGTTTCAGTAATCTCTCTTCAAAACAATGCATTACATCAGGAAATGTGCCACAATTTTAATATCCACAGAGAACTTGCATCAATCATTACTGGCACTATGACACTGATCTATGGTTGTATAGACTCTACCCCATCATTACCATAATCTAACACTAAAAACATGAAAAATTGACATAAAGTTAGTCTAAGCTGAAACAAAGCTATAAGCATTCCTATAAATCCTTAAGATTAAAATGTAAATAAAGAATTTTCCCATATGTCTTTTCCTTTTTAAGTCCACCTAAAAGTGTTGTTGCATGGAATGTGAAAGTGCAGCATTTGGGACAGGGCTTTGGTCATTCGTTAACATGAGGAAGATTAGAGAATACACAAAAAATGAGACAAAATTGTGTTCACTCTTCATAAATCAGACAATAGCTAAGAAAAATGCCTATATGCTTAGTGCTTATATCCAATCATATCCACTTTTAGGGCAATAACTAATTTAAAACAACTGGAGTTGTAGTAAACCTGGACCTTTTTTCTCCATTCACACACAGGAAGAATTACAGTATAGAGATTTGTTAATTATCAGGTTTAGTGTGTGTCCCTCAAGGACCAAACTTGTGCATCCCACTCAGTCTTGGGTATATACCACAAGCATTTAAACTAGCTATCATTTAAGCCACTGATCAAGAAACCCAATCTTGGCTCATAGACTCTATCAAATTATAGACCAATCTCCAATCTGCCTTATATCCAAGGTCTTAGAAAAAGTCGTTGTCCAGCAGCTGTTGCACAAACCTGCACAAAAATCACATTTATGAAACCTTTCAATCTGGATTTCAGCCACATCACAGTACTGAAACAGCTTTAGTTAAAATCATAAACAATCTTCTTCTGTCCGCTGACAAAAGCAATATATCTTTACTGGTTATGCTTGACCTCAGTGCTGCATTTGACACCATAGACCACTCTATTTTATTAAATAGACTAGAGAACCTGGTTGGGATCACTAGAACAGCGTTATGTTGGTTTAAATCATATCGTGTCCAATTTCGAGTTTGTGAGTGTGAATGGTGAACCATCAGCTCATACAAAAGTAAAGTAAGGAGTCCCACAAGGTTCAGTCCTAGGACCCTTATTATTTACATTATACATGCTCCCACTGGGAGCAGTTATCCGCAAACATAGGATTAGCTTTCACTGCTCCCGTCTCAACTGTATAAAATCTTAATGATACTATAGACTTGTATCTTTCTCTTTCGACTCGCATATAGGTAATGTTACTCGAACACCCCTTTTTCATCTCCGAAGTATCACATAGCTTAGAAACACACTATCAACTTGTGTTACAGCAGCATTAGTACACGCTTTCATCACCTCAAGACTAGATTACTACAATGCCGTCCTATCAGGATGTTCCACTATGACCCTAAACAGACTACAATTAGTCCAAAATGCAGCAGCAATGGTCCTGAATAGAACTAGAAAATTTGATCATATCAGCCCAATACTGTTTAAGTGACATTAGCTTCCAGTTAAATTCTGTATTGATTTTAAAATACTACAATTAACATATAAAGCTATACATGGTCTTGCACCTGAGTTACTGAACTTTTCTCATTACGAACCTTACGTCCTCTTAGATCACAAAGTGCTGGCTATTTACTAGTTCCCAGAATCCTTAAAAATACAGCAGGGGGAAGAGCCTTTTCATACAAAGCCCCCCAGCTCTGGAAAAATCTTCCAGCTAGTGTTTGGGACTCGGACACAGTATCTGTTTTTAAGTCTAGGTTTAAAACTTGCTTGTTTTGCCAGGCGTTTGCTATTTAAAATTCCCTGATAGATGGAGGTCACAGAGTCGGGATTTCAGTGACATATAAAATAGCAAACTGTGACACCAGTGCTGTCGCCCTTTCACTCTCACACGTTCTCCCTAGTTGGATGATGGTGGAGCGAGGGGGTGCTAGTGCTCTCATGTCTGTGATCCCCCGACTCTGTCCCTTCTGGCTAGGCTGTTATAGTGAGGTCTGCCGGAGTCCTATTTACAGTCAGGTTTTGCACTCCTTATGTTTATTTTATACCCTTACACCAATGCCAAAAAAGGCTAACTGTTCTTTTTTGTCTTTTATTTTACTATAATCACAGAGGGAAACCATGCGTTCAGCCCAACCTACCTTCATCACGGCCCACCCGCAATCATCAGTGATCAGGACCGCCATTGAGCAGGTATTATTTGGGTGGTGGATCATTCTCAGCACTGTACTCAGACACAGTGGTGACATGTTAGTCTGTGCATTTAAAAAGCTGCACCTGCTCTGATGATGCAGGACAACATCATCAGTGCAGGTGCAACTTTTTCAATGCACTGTATTTTGAGCCTTATTGTCATTAACAACATTGTACTGCATTGTCATTAAACAGGCTGTCAGAACAGGCCTGGAAGTGAAGTAAAAGTGACTATTTGTCATTGTGAACACATTCAAGCACCACAGCAAAATGTGATCTCTGCATTTAACCCATTACAAGTGCAGCAGCAGGCAGGTATCAACAGTGCCCGGGGGCAGTGTAGTGAGACAGTACTTTACTCAAGGGTACCTCAGTAGTGCCTGGGCTGGGACTCGAACCTGTGACCTTCAGGTCCTAAATGCAGCTTCCTTACCACAAGGCCACCACTGCTGAGATGGGAAAATGGAGAGGCAGTATCCTATGAATAAGAGAAAGGCAGGCAAACAAGAATAGAGGTAAGGGAGTTGAGCAAGTATGCTGCATTCCATAAACATTCACAACAGTTTTCATCGTACAAGCATTTAAACTCCATTAGCCATGGCCTAATGGTTAAAGAAGCATTTCTCTCCCTCTAGAGAAGAGATCCACTCACCAGGAAAAATGTGGATAGGGGGGAGTGAACAGTGGTTTCAGGCTGAAGTGCCCTAGGGCAAAGACACTAAATCCCCAAAACTGCCCCCAGGTGTGCAGCCCACTGCTTCTGCTGATGCGTTTGTTCAATATAGGTGTTTACAGGATGAATTAAATTCAGAGGACAGATTCATTTTCACCTGGGTGAAAAATGCTACAGTTATAATTAATTCTTATACTAACCCTAACCATTACCCCAAACATGGATTACGCATGTGCATAGACTCTCAACTCTTCAAGATAATTTCTATAGCTATTTAGATAAGAAAACAGGCATGTTAGTTGGCTTACGCTATATTTAACTGCCATTTTAGTGTGTTTATTTGCTCATATTAGTTGGTTTAAAAATAAATTTCATCACATTTTTGAAGAGCAAAGTGTTTTACCCATTATTAATGGATGGACTCAATTAGGGTTTTCTTTGCTGAGTTGACAACACTGAGTGAGCTGTAACAATTGATGAGGAGTAAGCTGATTCTTGGACTCGACAAAGGTGGTCTAAACTCCAGCTTTGTTTGTGTGTGTGTGATCACCGTTTGACTGTTATCAATTCTGTTAATTCCCTAAAAGTATAGGCTGCTTAAAAAAAGACTAAATTGTCACAAAAAGCTCAGTATCAGTCCTTTAACTTATTTGCTTTTAATCCAAATTTATATCGCAACATTGTGAACATGTAGAATACCAGGCTGATTTTGAATTGAATTTGGCTGATATGCTGCAAAGTTAAATATTTATGCCATGGAGAGAATAAACTGCTTTACATTGCTCATTTAATCCGAGTCTGTGTAGAGGTGAAGGGGTTGATCAAATGCTGATTGACAAAAGGTCTGCAAAGCGGTTTTAAAACATGGCATGGTTGCTGCATTGTGTAGAACATTTTAATAGAATTATGTTTTTTTGGTATTTTATTTTTAAATGCATTTTGATGTATCTGCCCATCACTGCTAACTTACCTCTACCAGGCCAGTGTCACTGCTGTGATGAGAATGATCCACCACCCAAATACCTGCTTACAGGTGGTGGTTGGGAAGTCTTGACCTTTGACAAATAAGTAAAAAGTGTTTAACAAATGTTAAGTACAGTCTTTAACTGTAACTACAAAGTGCACCTTTATGATCAGTGGAGCTGAGAAAATGGACACTGAGTGTAGATACAGTGTAGGTGTACCTAAGGAACTGGTCAGTGTGTGTAATATTATGTTGCATATTTAGAGTTTACAGTTCAACACAAAGCATCTATCTATCTATCTATCTATCTATCTATCTATCTATCTATCTATCTATCTATCTATCTATTTATCTATCTATCTATCTATATCCTTAAAAGTATAGTCTCAACAGTGTTTTTTAACAGTAATGTACTCCAAAGAATGATTTGTATCTTGAAAACATATCGGTTATATTATATATATAAATGATCAAATTAAAGATACGGTTATTCAAAATTTTTCTTTAACATTAATCTCAGGAGTCTTAGTACAGATATTGTAATGTAGGCTGTGGGAGTGTTTCCAAGAAATATAAAAAACTTTTTTGTTGTGAAATTTGAGATTTTTTTAAGCAACAAATCATAATCAAACCCAACCCCCAGAAATTTACATTCCTGACAGAGACATAGAGAAGGTGTGTGAAAGTACATCTCTGCCTGAAAGGGTACTGAAGTTTTATGCTTATTGTTGATCTTATTTAAATAAATGTAAATGTTGTGTGTGCTGAGGGCCTGCCAGTCAATTTAGAGTGCTCTCCAGAAGTATTGGCAGCCTCAGTTAATATGGGATTAACATGCTGGATAAAATTTAATTTGTTAATCAAATGTCTTCTGTGCTCAGAATTAAGCTCGGCGTTACACAGTCGTGGTACTATTGCGCAGAGAAACATTAGTTAACATAATTAGTTTTTTTTTCTAAATTTATTTTTTTCTATCTCAACATTACAGACAACCCTACATTTAGAAGCATGAACCTTTTCTTTGCCAAGTTAACAACTCCGACTGAGCCATAATGGAACCAATGAAATGGTGTTTGTAATTGGTGTACAGAGCAAAAGCTACACAAAGCTTTATAGTCCGGGATCAAAAATAATTGTGCATCAATGCTGTTATGCATGGGAGATATACACTGATTAGCCATAACCCCCTCATGCTGCTAAAACAGCTTTTATTGTGGTGCACTGTTTTCTGACACCTTTCTCTCAGTCAGCATTCACTTTTTAAACAAAGTAGCTCTTCTGTGGAATTTGACCAGACAGGCTAGCCTTCCCTCCCCACATGTATCAGTTGACATATATCCAAGTCAAATATGTAAAAAATGTAATCCAAATGATAACATACTGTAACCTTCTTGCCTTTGAACACACAAGATTCACGCAATGTTTATTGTCAGCCTGTTCATATGCACATATGCAGTAGTTTCTTTTGGACCCATGATGCAACATGTAACAGTACAAGAAAATTATAAAGTGCAAAACAGAACAGACATTCACAGTGCATTTGAAAATAGACATAACTCAAGATAGCACACACTGTTGGTACTAGTAGCTGTTTGCTATGACCAACAGGTAGTGTGAAATGAACAATGACTAATGTATAATAAATTAAATTGCAGGTAAAACAGTGGGTTTAATGGCAGTACAGAGTGTCTGTATTGTAAATCAACCATTTAAATAGTATACAGTACTGATATTAGTACTGGTGCAATGTAGAAATGGTACAAGTATAATGTATCAGTGCAATGAGACTACATCAGGCTGCAAACCTCCATGACATGACAGTGTAAAGTGCCTTTGTGTCAGTTTAAAGTTACTGTAGGCTTTTACCTACTACCTGCTGGCATTTCTAGGAGCCTGTTTTTCAGACCAGGACAAGCACAAGAATGGTGCATAGAGCACTGACGCTCAGAACAGGAATGTGATACATGATGGTTAGCATCTTGCAGTAAATGATATCTGCCACAGGAGGTCACTAAATACTAGGACATCATAAAGGCAACTCCAAGCTGAGAGGAATGATAAATTTAAGGAGAAAGTATAACAATTTTCTTTTAAAAGGCCCATCTTGTACATCTTTCTTCTGTGTTGTTTCCATGAGGTTCATTTATATATTTTGTGGTTTTACTTTACAAAAACTCTCTTTTCATAATTCTCTTTTACATGACCACTTTTACATTTAAACAGGCTGTTTTTGTTACACTGCTTTTAAGACTGTGTAAATGAGCTTTCTTCTAATTGGCTGCCCTGTATTGTGTCTCATTTAAGAAGCAGGTGAGGCCTGAATGCTCCTGGCCATGCTAAGCTCCTGTAGGCTGATTAGGCTTATATTTAAATGCATTGTTTTTTTGTAATCTCACAAAAACAGCCAATACAAAATAGGCAGTTTTGGCAGCTTAATTTCCCTAGATTGAACCTATGGGTCAGCATTATTTACACTCCACTCCGTCAAATGCTTTTATTTAAAAATGGAATTTTTTTATCGCAATATGTGTCATTTAACTACATATTTATGTGTGTATTAGATAATTAGCTATTATAGCTATATATATAGTAAAGCACAGTCCAAACACCACACTACTGGCCAAAAGTGTTGAAGAAGCACTGATTTTGAAAACAGCAAGGTCACAAAACTAAAGGGTTTGACTGAATTGTCTGCAGCTGTACAGTGAATAACGCACCCCTCATAAAAAGGACTGTTGTCAACAAAGACAGCTTTTCCCAGACAATACATTAGAATACAAAAAATCAGTTGTTGGAGGGAAAAACCTAGATAGCTATAAACATGTTACTTTTGTCAATTTGACGTTTATGTAAAGAAACTTCCACACTTTAGGTCTGTCATGTACCTGACCAGGTAAAAGGTAATACTTCCATCGCCTTATGCCTGTTAGTTCTGGCACACACACAGCTCAGACAAGAGAGGCCTTTCACCCTTTGCGCCTCACTGAGATGCTCATGCTGTTATAGGAGCTGTTTCATCTAGTCCACTCAGCACCTCACCTTTCATCTTTTCCCTGCCCCAGGCCGCACACTACCCCTTTGTGCATGTGTGTGTGTCAGTCAGTGCGTTGAGGTATGCCCCTTACAGTATATGTCTGCTAGTTTTAGATATCACCGATGAAGCTGAGGGAGGTCGTGCTGAAGCTACATGTTGGACTCGTCTGCCCAGCTGAACCGGGAAGAGTAGACATTAAACAACTGGAATATTTAAGCAAACATGAACTGATCTTAATATTGAGCCCTGAAGGACTCCACATTCTCCCACAGTGCTAGAGTGCTAATATTGTTTTACCCAAATCACTGGTCGTCTGCTTTTATCACCCTGTGCACACACAACTGTTTGAACAGCTTGCACTTTGTGAACGATACACAAATTCAAACAACGAGCCAAAGCTGCTGTTTTTTTTCTTTGCCGATATTTAAAAGCTAGACCTGAAAGCCCACAGTGGACCCAGAGAACAGCTCAAAGTGATTAACCTCGTGTTTACTTTTCTCACTCTTTCACGAATGGTACTCATACTGTAGCAGCAGTCAACCCTGCCCTGCCTCTTTATTTGATTTCAGCTGGGATGTGTTGGCCTAATTGGCCTGTAATGCCTCGGCTCGGCTGTGCTAATCTGTCATAATCTCACGGGTGGACTTCAGTGTATTTAAGGGGTAGAGCCCATGAGGAGCACAGTGGAGGAGATTTTTACAATTGTGAGCAAACATTGCACTCATGCTCTGACAAACAGCAGCACAATGCATAGTTAAAGAGGGCTTTGGTCTGAGCAAAATGCAACACTGGTAACAACATTAAACCAACAGAGTGAGAAGCTCCTGGATATGTTAAGTCAGTGTAAGCACCATGAGCTTATAATGACCGCATGCAAATCAACCTACTAACAGCTCTGACAGATTGGCAGTTCGGTTGGCTTCGAGAAGTTCTTGGCTGCTTGTTAAGAATGTCATCAATTGCCAATGTTTCATTCATAGACTCTTAAGCCCAAGTTAGGCAAGGCTTTGTAAGTTGTACTCTTTGACTGATATCATCCATTAATACTAATAATACCAGGTGATTTAAAAAAAAATTGTGAATACTCTCAAGAAAGAATTTTACAGAATGGATTAGTGGAATGATTATTGCTTTCTTGTTTAATCAAGAAAATATGATGTGCTTGTTGCTTAAAAGCATTTTTAGATAATTTAGTACAAAGTCTATCCTAAATTCAGCTATGAGCAATGTATTGGGAAACCTTCTGTAACATCCTTTGTAATATGATTAGAAATAAAGCTGTAAGATGGATTAGAATGGAAGTATCCTGGAAGCTCAAATGTTAGGTGGTACACACATGGACAAAATTGTTGGTACCCTTCAGTCAATGAAAGAAAAACTCAAAATGGTCACAAAAATAACTTTA
>JBBPDA010000013.1:16809200-16832903 GCA_037974385.1 Arnoldichthys spilopterus | reverse complement strand
CAATAAAATATATAAATGCTACACACTTTCAGGTCTTTAATGATCATAACTATATAATATTCCTTTGCTGATTTTTTTCCATTGCCCTGTCCTGCTTCAAGGTATTTTCAAGGTGCTTCATCTTTAAGTAATTGCAATATGAAAAGGTATTCTTATGCCTCTTTCCCCTACACCGATATGAGTATGCTGATATTACAGTTGTATTGGATATGACAGCAACTCTCAGAGATGCCACAGAGATAAAATATAGAAAATATAACATAAGCTTAGTCACTTATCATATGGACATTGATCTGAAAGGATACGTCATTAATATGATATTATGTTTTGAGCCCAAAGTATTTGCATGTGATGGCTAGCACACAGGCAAAGCAACGTGCCAGCTTCTAACCAAAAACGTGAGTGCTTCTCAACGTGTCTGTCTTGGCAGCTCTAACTATGACTAAGCTACGAACTAGCTGAACTGTAGCTTCAACTTAACCGCACCCAAAGACAGTATGACTGGATTAATACATTCACAGCCCTCTCACGCTCCTGAAACTGAGACCAAGCTTCAGAAGAGAAGCCCAACTGGTGAGAGTCAGACATTAGGATGTTTTTTAGAAACCAGTAGTGCCACTTCTTATATGTGTCCAGTTTTGCACAGATTTTTCTCAATGTAGGCTCAAGTTTGTTAAAGGGTCATCTTAAACTGGTTGTAGGTGTTTAATATGAATAACTGTACAGCTGCAGACAGTTGTATAAAGTACCTGAAAGTCATACTTGAGTAGAAGAACAGATACTCTACCAAAAAATTACTTTGGTAGAAGTTCAAGTCACCAACTAGAATGCTACTCAAGTAAAAGTCTTTAAGTACTTACTGTACTTAAGTATGACAAGTAATCTTTAATTAAATGTACTTAAGTAATGAAAGTAAAAGTACATATTAATAAAAACAGAAGGCACTCAGAAATTTAAATATTATGAAGTTTATGCAGCTTTTCTGGCAACTCAAAACATAGAAAGTGAAAGTAGACAGAATTTTAAAAAGTCATACACCAAAAACATACTTACTTGCAATAGTGAAGTGTTGTTACTATGTTATTATACGACACTGGCTGCTCTGGTGGTGCTGAACTGGTTTCATAGTTTCAAAACACAGTTTGTGCCTTATTTGTTGCAAATACTATGTAGACACTCAAATAAGTAAAACGTCGCTATAAGGCCAGTACTTACCCCAGGCTTATTCCAAGTTAGAACTATTCTAAAGTTATGAAATTTTAGACCTGCCAATGCGTCCTGGCTTTTAAGGAGTTTGCAGTGATGGGAAATGCCACTAAATGACAAAAATGTCTCACTTAGGGCATCTTTATTAATTCAAGGCAATAACATCAATAACATGAATTCTCAATGCTACTGTCAACTTCACTTTGTAATATAAAGAACAAGATAATAGTTTTAACTTTTTTGTGTTACCAACTATCATTTGAAGCAATCATTCATATGAATTGGAATATGCATAGGCACATTCTACAGTTCCTGTTATGAAATAAATAATAATTAGCTCTAAGAGATGTGAATCACTGTTCTTTGTGTGTGTACATTAGAGGTTGCATAGACTAGTCGACTTGGCCATTGTCCAGCCTTTGCTTTTTGTAGTTGTAGCTGCTAGAGTTTCTAATCTACTGCCTTGTACCTGAGGCATAGTTTGTATTAGATGTACGCTGTTGTTGTTATTTGTTCTTTTTGTTTTCTGTCCATGCCAGTAATTCTTTTTCCTAAATTTAGTTTGATTTTGCTTTTAGTTTCTCGTTAATTGCTTGTTGTCTTGACTTTTCACCAAGAGGTTCTATAAACCTTTGTCTTAAGCATCTTATGCAGTTATAGTATTTAGAGGGGAAAGGGGCGCTTTTGAAATGTGTGTTGTTTTTTTAGGGTGAACTTTTCATGTATGTAACTTTATGAACAGAATTTCAGACACCTGCAAATTTCTGTGCTCATATACTAAATAACCTCTGTATATGATAATGTGCTATTTACATAAACTTGCCTTGCTGTGTCCTGAGATTAACTGAAATTGAGCAAAATAAATAAATAAATAAATACACAACACAAGCAGCATTTGTTGCAAGCACCTAGAAACAATCAACAAAAAAACTATCATGGTGCATCCAACAATAAGCACAGAATAAATTTTATATAGTGATATAGAATAAGGTAGAACACAAAGTTAATTGGAAAAAACAACTCTTAATATATCACTTATAAGATGGTTTAGTATATATATGTTCTACACTGTACAGCCCAACCCTATTCCTGGAGACTGATCGTCTTGTAATGTGCATCTCCAAATTGAACACACCTGATCAAGCTTATCCAGCTCTTCAGGAGCATCTGAACCAGGTGTGGTAGAACAGGGCATGAATTAAACTTTTTAGGAGTGGACTCCAGGAGCAGGGTTGTGCAAAAACCACTTCTGGTCCAGTTTTGATTCATGAATCTTAGTCAGAGAGTGGGTATGTCTGTCTAAACAAAAGGCTGGTAACAGTAAGAAATTAAGAAACTATTCGCTCCTGTCGCTGAAGTGTAAGCTGGAATATACTATATATGGAGCTGTAGTGTACAAAAAAAATGTGTGTTGCCAATCCTTTCATCATCCTTAATACCCCCCTTTCCACTTTAATTTTCATTGTCAGGTGACTAATAGTCCAGGTAAAGGCATCCCGCTGAGTTCTAACATCTACTCTGGGCTCTTCCTCAGGCTTAGGTGGGCTGTGTTTTGACTTGTGATTAGTCTCACTCACGCACACACACCCATCCTGCACCACTGTCTCCACATCCTTTAGATCTTGTTTCAGGCCACTTCACCCTGCTTGCAACATGCATGGCCTGATTAAATGATCAAATCACCCATCAGCCACTGAATCATCAGTCATTTACAAACTGACAAACTGAGTGCAAATAGCCCTGGATTTGGTCCTGCACTGCACGCTCCTACCACGTCATCACCATTCCCTCAGAGGGTAATCGTGGGGAGCTGATAGGGGCCATCAAAGGGAAAAATCTAATCACTCAATTTTGGCTTCTCTTGTTTTTGGCCACTGCCCTCATATTTGATCTTTTGGAAAATTTGCAGTTATTTTGGTCCTCAGAAGTGTTGCATTAGAGTCTCACTCATGGAAATGCTTCCACCCTTGCCAGATTGCCAGATATTTTTTTTTTGCTGCACCACAAACATTTCACAAGCAGATTAGTTTAGAAAAATTATCTGAACAAGCAGAGTGGCATGACTTAAATCACACATATTGCATTTGTAATAAGCACATACACACAGTGGCATGAAGTAAGCTCTAAATGGCTAAAGGCATGAATGTTTTTTTTATTCAGTTCAAGCCGAGTTAGTAGACAAGATCAGGTTGTTATTGTAGTGCTTGCTGATTTAATGCTGCATTACCAATGTGTTTATTTGCAATTTTAACATGTTTGTTCATTAAAAACATTCTTCAGTTCTCAGTGTTCGAATCAAGACTTATTTTGATATGTTCCAGTAACAGAATGTTAACACATTACATGACATTACACAGCCCAAGTACACAGTCCACTACAATGGCAGTAGTCACAAAAAATGTTAGCATCACACATGCACTGCCTCCCAAAAGTTTAAAGTCACCTAAACAAGTCAAAGGCTAGTTTGACTGTGATTCTTACATGATAAACACTAACAATAAACAATAAAAAACAAACAAACAAACAACAACTAAGTAATTACCATGGTTTACTTAAGTTGTCAAGATATAATGTTGCATTTTTTGTACAGGGTATTCCTTAAATTTAAAATGTTCAAATGAACAGATAACTACATGGACAGCATTATAGACTGGAGTTGTTCGGTTATTTGTGTAATGAATGTCTGACAATCTAAAAATTATGATGGACACAGCTATAGAGTGCAAACTGCTCAATTGTGGCAACTTTAACTTCTTAATGCAGACAAAAAGTGACCTTTTTATCTATTCCTCTCCTTTAATAAGGGGAATTGTCAATACTTCAGACACTTTTACTTTGATATCAGCTTACTGAACTTGTAAAGGAAATTGAGAGTACAATTATGTGTTTTACATTTGTAAACTTGACATCTGTAGAGTGTCTACAGATGATCTAAATGTGAACAAACTGATGACTCTGGTGGGATATCAGTAGCATTAGGGTTAGGTTTAAGGTTAGGATCTAGCTTATGTTTTAGGTTAAAGTTATGGTTAGGTATGGGCTTAAAGTTAAGATGCATTTAATGAATATTTAGTGGAATGTTTGTTAAAGACAAGGTAAGCATCTGCAACTGATCACAAACATAAAGTCACTTTTTACTTACTTTTTAAAGTCCATTGTGCTCAGGATTTTTCTAAATGTAAAATGTTGCATACTTCTTGCCTCACATTTCTATATCTTGACCAAAATGTAAATTAATAGTTAAATTACAACATTATATTGTTCATAATTTGATAAAATTTCAATTACTTTCTGGGTTTTAGCTCAATATTTTCCAGTCTGTAGTGTTTAAGTTAATATTTTATACATATGGATACATAACAAAAATGCAGTTATTAATACCACAAATGATGCCAAACATTTAGTTTAGAACAATAGTATAATAATGAACTACAAACATGCACACTGGAGACAGCAAGTGTACAATAGATTATAACAACTGAATGCAGCCTATAAAGCAGTATTAGCACCTGGCTATTGCCCCTCATTGTCCCTCATGGTCCAGGCTCCAATGTGAAGTTGCCCCCCTCTCTCTCAGGTGCTTGTGCTCCGTGCTGTGTCCGGGCAGGTATGAAGGCTGTGGGGGGTCAGGGCTGAGTGATGGGGGTCCTGCCGAGAGGGGCGGAGGCCTCTTCATGGGCCCAGCATGCAGTTCCACTCCCAGGCCCGCCTGGAGGCCCCTTGGCCACTCCACAGGAGGGGGCATCTTAGCCCTCTGCCCGCACCTACAGGCCTGAGATACAGGTGAGTGCCGACCACGCCAACAGCCAGGCCTCTAATTTAGCCTTCTTCATTCCTACCCAGCAATAGCCCAGGGGAGTGCCACTAAAGCCAACTCCTACTAAAGCTCATATCTCACTGCTGAACATTTGCACAGTTATGATATTAGATAAGCTCAATCATAGGAAGCCTGTGCCTATAACCGATCACTTAAGAGTCCACCTAATATGATTTTTTTAATTTTCATTTTATTTATATTAATTTTAGATATGTTAACTAAAAGACTAATTTAGCAGTATATATATATATAGATATTAATATAGAGTTGTCTTTAAATATATAAATTATATTTAAAGGAGACTACACACACACACTCACACACACACATATGTGTGTATAACATATATATATATAATATACATCTAAATTTCATATATGTACTTATCATCATCCCTGATGATCCAACAAAATTTACTTTACAGGAGAAAAAAACCTTTTCAAGTGTTGCAAGTGTTTCAAAGGCAAAACCATGTTATTTAATTAAGACTTAAAACTTTGACATACTGTAAAATGCAGTAAGTATTTTCCGTGTGTAAAAATTAAGATACAAGGTGTATATTTTAGGCTTAACTCCAAATTTCCATATTGTAAAAAATTTAATTAATTTAATTGATTTAACCTTAATAACTGAAAATTAGAGCAGTGACCTCTTACCTATTTATTTTGGGTTGTTCGACTGCTCCACACAAATAAAATGAGGAAATGCATTTTAGAAGGCAGCTACAACAAATATATTATTTACATTTGTTACACAATGTGTCAGGGTAAGATGCCTCTCTTTCAGGTGAATTCTGTGTCAGTTTGTAATCTTGATATTATAAAACATGTAGTTTATATGTATAGAATTAATGCAGCCTAATTTTTAAAAATTGTTAGAAAAACACAATGGACTAAAACTGTTATATGTTTTTTTTACCCCTTTATTTATTTATTTTTTAATCTCCACAATACCAGAATTCTCTCTCTCTCTCTCTCTCTCTCTCTCTCTCTCTCTCTCTTTCTCTCTCTCTCTCTCTATCTCTCTCTCTCTCTCTCTCTCTCTCTCTCTCTCTCCATCTATCTATCTATTTATTTATCTATCTCTCTTCCTATTGTACAGTGTACAACAATTATAATTAACAGTTATCAAAACAGATTAAATGTGCTTAATTAACTAGACCATAGCCATCCAGTAAATATGTAAAAATATGTAAAGTAAAGATTAGTCTTGGCTCCATCATTTGTGCGGGAGAGAAAATAGGAGCATGGAGATCTTAAGGGGCAACCTCCTGAATCACTTATTGTAACACTCCTATATAGCCTTAATGGTTTCTGTTCTGGTGCTGGAGGCATGTGTGGGAATCTGAAGATTGCTCTACCTGCTAAAACAGGGCAGGGTCCCTCTCTTCCTCCCCATGGGGCCAAACTAATGAGATTGTCACCAAAAACCTGGTTGGACAGGTTCTCATTCTTTCAAGCCTTTTTTCACCTGAATTACTATCAGAACTTTGTAAGAAGTTACATTCCTAGATGAGTAGCTGGACCACTGCAAGATTTTCTAGGAAAGTGTACAGATTGGCAACACACCCCCCAGCTTTCTGTGATGCATTTTAAAATGCATGCCTATCATTATTTCCTATTGCTTAGCGTCCCACAAGTGTCATCTGCAAGAGGTTAGTCTGACCACAAACATACCTCTGGTTGTGCTCAATCAAGGTGCATTTGTTCAAATATGAATTTTGTAAATGAATAAAACCCCAACAAGCTAGAACTGAATTCACTGGTCCTGAAAACACAGTGTGATGTATTAGAAAGCAGAAGTGTTTCTTCTCCATTTTAGATTGATATTCGTGACATTTTGTATTGATATATTTCTAAAGAATCATTTTCAGTACATCTGGTACTTGTAAAACACACTTAAGCTTATGGCTCACATGGTAGCTGATCACATCAAGTAGCTGTTGTCATTATGCTAAGAAAGTTGCACATAGAGGAAAATGATTTATCTCCACAGTACATGAGCTTTGAGCTGTAAAAACACTATACAACATCAAAGTGAATACAATTTAAACATAAATACAGCAAAATGTATAGACTGTTTCACTGAAATTATTGATTTCTTATTTAGAAGAACACAGAATAACACAGGTTTGGTTCAGAGGTTTGTATTTATAATGTCAGTGTTTTCTTAAAAGAATTAAGTGTCTGCTTTTCAGTTGGCTTAAGACATATTGCGCAGTACTGTATGCATAGTGTCCCTTTTCAGTCATGCGTTCAGTTTATGTACAATAGAGAGAACAAAAGCTCCACAGTTTACTCTAGATGTAGGATTTGCATGTGCTGTCTGTTAGTGTAGTGTAGTGTGCCTGTGCCAGTTAAGGAGGCCATCGTGAGAAAAATCAATAAACTAATAAGTCATAACATCAAAGCTAAGTATGGAATAGTTGGCACTATTATCTCATTTACAAAAGTTATTCTTTGAATAACCACATGCCCCACCACCACCATGCCATGATACTATTTTGGACAACCTGCTATATGTGATTATACAAAGTCCCTTAAAATTCTTCCTCACAGCACAAAATGGGTTACACTATTGTTACTGAGTCCAAAACCTCTTTCTGAGGACTGTGTAAGACCAGGTCAAATGTGTCAAACATTTGGAGATTATTTAAATAAATTAATTATTGTCTTTTATCTAATTATTAATTAAAATCTGTTACATCAGCACATCAAGTCATGCCAACATAAGTAAACTGTTTGTATATGTGTGCGTATGTGTGTATATGTATTTGTGTGTGCGCTGATCTAAACAAGGTGCAGGGTTGATGGAGCACAGGTGGGCTTTGCTCCAGATGGAAAGATGTCCTAACTTTTCCATGATATTTCATTATTCCACAAAGGGCTAAAGGTCTTATCCTGTTTCCAAGAGTGCAGAAAATAGCTGGTCCAATGCCAGATTGGCCACACACACACAAATACACATACTTATTCTACTTTACTTTCCACCCCAGTACATCACAGTTCTAGCTAAACAAAGTTTATGCAATCACTTCCTGTCATTCACGCAATCAACAGGTGACAACTGTCCTTATACCCTGCTGATGCCAAATTTGTATGAGTATACCTCTGCAGGCTATATTGCAACAGAAAGCCTCACGGCATAGGAGAAAACAACTCCTGCACCCCTATGAAAGCTCTCGATTTTATAAAAGCTTCTCTGACTGTGGGGGATAATTAGGGCTCTCTGCTGATAGGTTTGTGCTAATAGAGTGCTACTGAATTAAGTAACTCTTATGCCTGTGTGAATAATATTACACCTTATTCAAGAGCCTATGTGTGAACGGTATGTGCGTGGGGGACAGAGGTACACTTGAGCTTAGACACTGCTCATGCTGCTGTTATGAAAGGCCGTTTCAACAGCACTTTGTTATCTTTTTGTATTCACTCCTCTTCAGAATTCAGCAAAATTGTGCTATTAAGCTGCAAAGTGCATCCATTTGGGCAACACACTTGTACATTAACAGTGAATCACAGAGGTTATTTCAGATGCACAATGAAGTCTTGTGGGCTTGAAAATACAGATCACCACGTGATCATGTGTTACAGTTTTGGCAAATATAAAGATATTTTTCCTGTTTACTTTGCTCACAGACTAGAGCATTTTGTTTGTGAGTCAATCAGAGCTCAACGTCACTGGCTGTAATTGAATGGGTTTTAAGGGAGGTTGGAGTCACAGTCCTATTTTCAGAGTCTTAACTTGGATAAAGCATGAGAAGTGACTCCATGGGATAGTCCAGGGGCTTCTGGATTGTTGTTTGTGACCTCAAAGTGCACTGCTAGTACAGCTTCCAAGTTTGTGGCGTTTCCGTTGGAAATGCCAGCTGAAAATGCTTTGTTTGATCTCAGTGTTCCCTTGAGATTATTGCTTGAAACACAGAGAGAGAGAGAGAGAGAGAGAGAGACAGACAGAGACAGAGAGACAGTGAGATTGAGAAGAGGCTTTGGTTACAGTGAACATAATATGTCAGAAAAAGGAGCAAGAGGGAATGCTCCTGTGTTTTCAGAGCCTTATCTCTAATCACTCTGAGAAAGTGTCAATTGAGAAGAGGAGATGCCTGATCAGAGTAAGGCGATACCAGAACAAGACAAATTACTTCCTTTTCCTTCTACTCACGTTTATTGTACCGAGGTCAAAGTGTAAAGCCGTTTGTCAGCATTTCCCTGTAGGCAAGGGAGCTACTGCACTGACCTGCCAGGTTATGTGAGGGCTAAAAAATTCACACATTTTTACTCTGTTTTACATGAACCTGTTACACAAGTAAGTGCTAAAGGTCCTAGGGTTAATGTCTACTGAATTACCTTTTCACTGGGTATAGTATGGACATCAAGGCCATGTCACTTAACATATCCATTTAAAGGGGCCTTCAGGGAAAAAAGTACTATGTTTTAAGTAATGAAAAGTGAAGTATTTTTCCCTATTCAGAAGCCACTAAACTAACCTGGAGGGTTTATAGATCAGAACTGACCCAGACGAACCTTCTAAGAGAGGAATGGCCTCCAGGTCAGACTCTTTGTGGACTTGAAGATGATGCTTCAGGGAATACGATTTACCACATACATCATAAGCCTTGACTGACTCTTTTCATTGTGTTTTCAGAGCACTTTTCATGGGATGAATTTTCAGAAGTGATGGAAGAAATTAACTCTAGATACATTAAATCAGGTGCTCAGCAATCACCAAAGTGTGCTGGACTCTGGACCTCCAGGAATGCTACCCTGTTTTTAGTAAACCTTTTGCCTATATCAGACAAAGTGGAATGCAACAAGTTCTGTTGCTCTTGAAAAAATGTCTTGCCTATGCTGACTTCATAACTAAAATTCACAATTTAGTATATTATTAAATATCTCTGAAAATGCTGTCTTTAAACCAGGATTACCAATCTACACTGAGTGCAATGGTCCTTTTAACTACAAATTCAAATGTGTACACTGGTCCCACATGACTGAAATATAGTACACCAACACAATTATTGCCAAAAAGAATAATGAATAGCAATTATTGGTTTGTTGTGATATACTGAATTAAAGTGAAACCATTTTTTTAATGTACAGAACAGCTTTTAACTAATGTTGGGCTTCTTTCCATTTTTGTGGCAAAATAAACCTATAAGCTAGTATCTCCTTGTTTTTGTTACCACATAGTAGTGCCATGCCTACAAAGTAAGCATTATATGCACTATATCTTAAATAGGAGATCTTATATATCTTTTATTTATAAGGTAGCAAAATGAAGTATTTGATTTCTTTTTTGCTTTAGCTAATTTGTCTTTTTCAAAGAAAGTATATTTGATTTTATTTATGATTTTAGGTGTCACTGTTTATGTTAGTTTTATTGTTTTTTTTTTGTTTTTTTTTAACACAACATATACAAAACCATGTCAACACCTGTTCATCTATTTCTTCTAAATCAAGTGTGCTATAGTAGTCAAGTGTATATATATGCTGCAGTAACCATCTTTTATCTTCTGGGAAGGCTTTAAGATTGGATTGCATTCAGTCACAAGAAAAGTCATGAGGTCAGGTACTGATGATTGCTTCTTGATCACAAACACTACTCCAACTCATTACAAAAGTACAACTAGAAGCTGGAAAAACTGAGTTCTGAGTCACTCAAGGACAAAGGCCTTATTGTGATGGCTAGACGGGTAGTTATCACCTACCAAAAGTGACCTATGGAAGGACAACTGATGAACTGGTGACAGGGTCATGGGCACACACTGCTCAATGATCGATGTGTGGAGTGAAGGCTAGTCTGCCAGGTTTGAGAAACAAAACCTGAAACAAAATGTTAGTGCTGACTCTGATAGGAAGGTGCCAGAACACTCAATGCACCACAGTTAGAGCTGTTTCAGCAGCATGAGAGAGACCTACTCAATATTAAGCAGGTGGTTTTAATGTTATTAATTAATGTTTGTGGTGGGATGGTTTGTCTGCTGGGGTGAGCCTGTGTGTATGCACTAATTAAAGATCTGCTTGTGATGGAGTGTGGCCAGTGGGACTGCATACACAGTGACTTGATCAGTGACAAACCTTGAGGTTTATTAAGAAAGAGGAAGACTGCATTAACCAGGGCATTGTTCTCACTGTCAAAAACAAGACTAATGGTGAACATATACTTTAAACAGAGCGCTCACTACCCCTGATGACCAGAGGCTCAGAGGACATATGGTGTGTCTGGAGACAGGTTGCCCTAAGTTTTCTCACAGTAGGTGAATTGGCCTTACTGGGTTATCCTGTCTCATGCCCTGAAGCCATCCTCTATTGCCTTGCTGCATGCCCACCCCTCCTTTCTACTACCCTCTTGCCCCCGGTCTACCCCAGATCTGCTTACCTCTCCAACACTGCTTACAAAACGCTGCCTCTGAAAGGAGGAGATTTGCGTTACAGTTCTGTGCCTGCATTTTTTTGCATTTTTTTTATTTTCTTTTGTCCTGGCACATTGGTATGGTTTCAGGCACCTGGGAGTTCAGAAAAAAACAGCTTTGCCTGCGGCCAGTGGACAGGGGGGAGATGATCACGCTGGGGATCACACTGACTGCAGCGAGTCCTCCAGGGATGCAGTGGAGCCTGTGGGTTCAGCTTTTGCTCCATGCTATTGGATACAACCATGCAGAAACAGCCCTCAGACTAGGGTTAAATCTTTTGAACAGCAAGTGTATGTGTAACACAAGATTGTGGATGTAATATCAGTCCAAATGTTACCCTGTATGTCATCTTCCCATTTGCAAAGAGTGCTCTTTTCTGATAGTCTGAGCAGGCCAAGTTGACACGCAATATTAGATTAGCAGCTAAATGTGGATTTTCTCTCCTGCCTGTCAAGTGCCTGCATCTGCATATTCTGAATTAATTATTGGAATTAAATATGAAGTATAATTGTGCACTTTATTAGGTCCATCCACTCTAAGGAATAAATAGGGGTCCACTCTTCATTACTTCATGATCTGAATTACAAATATTTTATACTGATTTTGTGGCAGTTACAGAATAAATTACAGGAATTTAATGGATACTTTCAGCTCTAAAATCTTATTGACTGAGCCATATTCCAAGCCATTGTAAAATTATCTTTATATACCCACGTGTGTGGTTGACACATGCAAATGATTATAACAGAGGAGGATGGGTTTCCAATTCTGAGCCTTCTTTCCGAGGTTTCTTCCTACAGCTTAGGGATTTTTTCTTTTCCTCAGTTGCCTTTGCCTTGGTCTTTGGGGGCTCGGACCTGGTTTCTGTAAAGCTGCTTTGTGACAATGTCAGTTGTAAAAAGCGCTATATAAATAAATAAAATTGACTATAAAGAAATTCTTTAAGTGATTGCAATACAGTACATACAGTTAAATGAAACCCCTGGACAAATGGTCAGGAAATATAATGCCATTTCTTTGCATTATAAGCATATGTCTTTTTTTGTTCAACATATTGGAAAAAGTAAGACATGAAATATATGTTTTAAAATATATATTTATAAAGAAACTCAAATCTTTTTTTCAGTATGTTAAATTCAGATTATGCAACAATACATTAAAATGTCCAGATGTGTTTTCTCTGTTGATTTTTGTAGAAAAAAATCAACAAAAACGTCACTTGACCGGGGTTGCCAAAACATTTGCACAAGATTGTATAATGATGGGTGACAAAGTTCTTGTCCTCCTTCCTTAACAATAAAACAATTTTTAAATAAACCCAGGTTTATTACATTCTTAAATATTATTCAGAGGGGCAGATGGGATAATCCCCCACAGAAATAGTTTAATGTTTATGAATGAAGCATGAAGGATAGGAATTTGTCCTTTTAGTCATTATTTATTTGATTCATACCATATTCCATAGTCTTATGTCAAAGTACTGTGTCATTAGCATTGTCATTAGCTTGGGCATTTAAAATCAATAGATAATTTTTAGGCAACAGAGAATACTTATGCTTCTTTGAATACTTCTATAGATATGAAACCCATAATTTACAGATTCTGACAGGTTACATATAATCTGAGGTTACAGTAGTATTTAGATGGCAGTGGATCACACAGTCCAAAAAAATGACCAACAGGACAGATTCGCGCGAAACTAAAGTCTTTATGAAACACGAGTAATAATTACATTATTCACCTCTCCATGTCACCTCTCCAAACTAATACCTTGCCATATATCACTTGAGGCCTCTTATTTAGTACATGCATGGGCTGCAATGGAGACTGTCTGCAGTGTTCTGCAGTTCTGTATAACTGTGGAATAGACATTTGGACCCTGTGGCAGGTTCTGGAATTTAACATGCTTTTGTTCTTTGTGGTTATCCAACCAAGCCTTCCAGTCAGTGATTCCTGAGTGCACTCTACTTGCCCATGACATCCTTGCTCTATTTTTGTAATAAGGCTATATTATATGGAGTCCTCTCGCTACAGAAAGGGAGACAGACAGTGGGACAAGCACTGAGAAAGGATATCAGTTCAGAGAACAGCTCATCACTAGCGTCATTGCATAAGTGCTGTTTTGATAAGGCTTGTCTGAGTACCTGGTGATAAGATCATAAATGTGTTGAATAGAGGATGAGTCAACAGTACCAGGAAAGACATGAAAAGTCACTTCAGTGGCATTCTCATACAAGTAAACATTGTCTCTTTTTTCTGTCACTGTCACAGTTACTACAGTAGCACGTCATTAAAAAAACACACATTTTACCCAACTGCTTTTATGAAAAAAAGTTGTTTTTTTTTAACTTGATTTGTAGGATGGTGGTAGTAATCATTCCTGTTTAGAGAGGAATACATCCCTCCAGTGCACAAATATCTGCCACTCATTCTTAACCGGATGTGTTCGGCAGGCAACCGACATGTCCCGCACTGGAAAAACAGGAGAAAAAGAAAACATGCTCTTTTTTGTCACCAGTGGCTGTAAACATTGCACTGGAGCGTTTTAGCTCACCCCCGCGTTCTCCTGCACTAATAGTGTAATTGGTTGTTGCTTTTTCTCTTTATGTGGCCGAGTCTGATCTTTATCAGAGGCGCCATTTGGCGGTTTGAAAATGGTGTACAGTGTGTGTATGCATGTGAGTGTGTGTGCACCGGGCCTGAGCTCACTGTGTGGTCTGTGATGGGAAATGGCATGCTGTCGCTACTGTTGTGTTAGTTTAAGGGGTCCCAAGGCTGTCACATCTCTTTAGTGCCACAGTGGTGTCGCCAAGGTGCCTTCAGTCGGCTCTGGGAGAGTGGACACAGGCCTGGCTACTGTGTCCTGTTAACTTGGGATGTGTAGAGTAGGCTAAAAACATGCACAGATGAAAATTGTCATAAATAAATGTCATTATAACTATTATGTGTAAAGGAGAAGCCTCAGTCACTACACACTACTGCCTTAGAAACCTTAGAAGTGAATTTCCCATAGAATGACAGTGGAATATTATACCCTGGTTAGTTCTGACCACACAATCTGTTTGAAAGATGTTCAAGTAACTCAAGTCAGGTAAGTTTATTGTTTTTTCAGGTATATAAGGGACAGTAAAACAGAGCCTAAGAACTAGATTGCTGATTGGCTGTGCAAATTATATCATTGTTAAATGCACATTATTCAAAAACTAACTGTCAGTGATACACTCACTTCCAGCACCTCACAGGTTGAAGCCACAGCTTTATTCAGTAACCACTATTTTATGGAGGTATTGATATGGTTATAACAATTGATTATGAAATTAAGATACTCAGACCTGCTTGCAGTTGCCCATTATAAAAACATCTAGTTAAAACAATGTTCTGGGATCTTTTGCTATACATTTACATTGTGAATCAAGCACTTTGTTTATATTGATTAAGTACATCCAGCATCCTGCAATCTGTTCTCTAGTCTCTGTTCTTCTCTTTTTGGAACCTTCTTTGATCTAGAATAAAATGATAAAGCTGGAAAGTGAGAACTGTGAGAAGTAAAGCAGAACAGGTGCTGAAGCAAAACAACAGAATGATATAAAGCACCACAGGAGAATGAGTAACTCAGTCTGAATAACTTCCACACAGATATCCTTAAATACATGTAAAGGAGAAGCACAAACCTGTCAACATATAATTTAGGTATGTATAACTGAGTAAAAGAAACAGGCAACATTGTGCATCCTATATGCAGTCATGGTGGAAGGACCACAGCCAGCATTCCATAAGCTGGCTTTTAAGTGTTCAAATAGAAATTAAGATCTTACCTAATAAGTTACAACATCGCACATGCAAGTTGCTGTTTGCATATTTTTGTCACCACTATTTCATTCTGTACTCAGATGACCGAATCTTGTATCTTGCAGATACAGTCTGACACTTTATTGTCCTCTTTCATGAAAGATCTGGTTTATTAAATATACTTTCTCTTTTTATGAAAGGCTCCTCACGCTGTGACTCAGCGAGACACAGTGCCCAGACTTGTGTCTGAAGTTTGGGTGTATGCATGGCTGGGCTTTAGGAAAGGCTTACCAGGGCTTTAGCCCAGGGCCCCAACCTGCAGGGGGCCCCAAAATAATCTTAATAAGCATTTGTTCATGCAAAAAAAAAAAAAAAGTCCACGTGTGTGGTCATAGCGTGTTTTTTATTTCTTCAGATGTACATTTGTCACGTCTGCTTATTAATGATTGTTTTATATGTTTGTCAGTGTTGTGTGAGGGGTGAGAAAGAGGCAGGATTAAACCGGAGCCCATGAGAATTTTAAACCAGTGAGTGATGATGCAGAACCAGGACCACCATCTTTCTCACAGACACAAACTAATGTAAATCTGAGACAAATTCAACGGCTAGCGTTATTCGTAGCTAAACCAGAGTGCATAAGTTTAACCTTACCAGTGTTTTTTTCCTACCTATGAAAATTTCCTACCAAAGTTAACTGTGCATGTGCACACCAAATTGTTCACTGTTATTTTATGTGAACTTGGCTGATGACCAGTGTCATACATTTTTCAGTGTCCGCATGTGCGAGTGCATGTGTGTTTTTAAGTGCAGTCTGAATGCATGCTAGCCTTGGAGTTTAGAATAGTATTCTTTATTTTCTTTTATTATATTAACTCACGAGGGTTGCAATACCTACAGTTTGCAAAAGGATGCATGTATATGTTGTCATAATCACTGTTTATTTTTTATTGTAATAAATATTGTGAGAAATTACAATGTTTTATCTGGTTTTATGCTACTGGTAGGAATAAAAAAACCACCTGGTTACAAAGGCCTTGCAGCAATCGAGCCGGGCTGCCAGTAATGTGGACGATTCTTACAGAACTGAACCTGCTCACTTGGGAAAGATTAACAATTAAGTCTGAGCAAAGCTTCTGAATGCACATACAAACATTAGAAAAAAAAAATTTTTCTTCTGAATTTCACTTTCAACACAAGCTTGTAAATGGTAAGTACATCTAAAGACAATGGCTTCTATATTCCCCATCCATCAGATCTGTTTTGTTTGCTGCACTTTCAGTAAAAGTAATGGTCAGTCATGTTTTGAACACTGGAAACACAGAGCACAGGTCTGAAGTCATTTGATGTGTGGTTTTGGATTTGATTAGGTAATTTGCTGCAAAGAAATGTAGAAAAGTAAAATTTTCAAAAGCATCTATCTTCGCTAATATACAGTATGGCTTAAGTGATTTGTTGGGACTGCTGTTGTACAGTTCCACTGCTCATTGATTTGAAAGCTTGGTTAACGATTATCTGGTCATTTGATCATTTTCATTGATAGCCTCACAGCACTAAAATGGTGTGTAATGTGTCTTTCATACAGCTTTAAAAAGATTGTTGCTATGTTGTCTGTTTTCTTGCTTGCTATTATACTGTCTAAATGGCAATGGCTAGTTAAAGGTTAAAGCTTTTGATTGAGCATAGACTTTGTCTCTTATAAGCTAACAGATTGTGTAGTAGTCATAAACTTTACTCTGTGACTTCGAGCCATGAAACTTGATGTGTGAAACACTTGCAACATTTTGTGTATTCAAAATATTTTTGCATAAGTAGGGCCCCAAAAATGCATTTGCCCAGGGGCCCCCACCCTCCTTAATCCAGCCCTGGGTCTATGATATAGAAAAGGGAAGAACATATAATTTATGTGACACCGTGGTAATATGCTAGACTTCTCATCTTTATTTTTTTACACATTAATCTTATCGCATCACACTAATTAACTAGATACACATCAGTCACCAATTAAAACCACCTGCCTAATATTGTGTAAGTTCCCCTCATGCTACTAAAACAGCTCTAGACCACTGAGGCATTGAATCCACAAGACTCATGAAGATGTGCTGTGGAGTCTGCCACCAAAACATTAGCAGTAGATCCTTTAAGTCCAGTAAGTTGCTGTGTTAATCAGGCTAGTGTAGCACATTCAAGAGATGCTCGATTGAACTGAGATCTGTGGAATTTAGAGGCCAAGTAAACATCTTGAACTCACAGGGCACATTACCTGCTGAAAGAGTTTACTGCTATTAGGGAATACCATTGCCATTAAAGGGTGTACTTGGTCTCCAGCAATGTTTGGGTAGGTGGTACATGTTAAAGAGCAAATTATTATGTTTTTGGGAGCAAAGTTTCCCATCACACACTGCTTTGCCCCTAAAATGCATCCTGGTGCCATTTCTTTCCAAGGTACTAGATGCAGCTGTCACATAATGTAAAAGAAAACATGATTCACCTTCTTTTACTACTCAATGCTCTGTTTGTGACACCTTTCCATTATAAGCAGTATTAACTTTTTCAGCAATTCTTTCTACAGTAGATCTTCTATGGGGTTGAATCAAAAGGGTTAGCCTTTGCTTCCCATGTGCATCAACAAACCTTTGGCAACCGTTACCGGCTTCATTGGTTGTCCTTCCTTGGATTACATTTGTTAAGTATTAACTACTGCAGATGCACTTTTGGAGATGCACCAACCACTGGGTCAGAGCATCTCCAAAACAGCAGGTCTTGTGGAGTATTATTGGTATGCAGTGGTTAGTACCTACTAAAAGTGATCCAAGGAAGGACAACTGCTGATGCAGGTATGTAGCCAAATTGTTCCTGCTTCAAATACATCACATTTCAAGAACTAACTGATTACTTGCTGTGATCACACCCCTTGGTAGATGCCACTGAAACAATTAGTTTTATTCAGTTTCTTTTAAATAATTAAATTATTTTTAAGGCTATGTCTAATTTTTACTGCTTAAATTGTTGCTATTGGGTCAGAACTGAATATCAGTTTTTGCTGATTTTATTTTTATATGTAATTTCTAAACACTTAACTTCTGGGAAGAAATCTTTTTATATTTTCTTACATTATAAGTTTAGAAAGTTTTTTTCTCCTTTATATTATAATTTAACAAATTTGAAGAAGTAAACCTTCTTTAGATCAGTGCCTACAGTTAAAGACACTACAGAAAACACTACAAAAACATTGTTTTTTCATGCAGCTGTCAATTTTGAGAGTGTGGTTTATTTTGCTTCCATAATATCTATTCTTTCAAACTAGGGGAAAGAAAATAACCAAAATACACATTTGTTATCATACTCTGAGCCAGCAATCAGTACTTCAGTAGCACCCACTTTATGACACCCATGAGCTTTACATTGTAAAAGTAATGTACTGAATTAAATTGTTTCAAATGTGTGTCATTCCCACATGAATACATTATTCTGCAATAAACAATTTTATGTTTCTTTGCGGGTGGCATGGTGGTGCAGTGGTTAGCGCTGTCACCTCACAGCGAGAAGGTCCTGGGTTTGGTCCCTTGGTTGGCCACAGGTGCCTTTTTGTACAGAGTTTGTAAGCTCGCACCGTGTTCGCGTGGGTTTCCTCTGGGTTCTCAGGTTTCCTCCCATTGTCCAAAGGCTTGCAGTAGGCTGATTGGATACTATATTTCTGTAGGTGTGAATGTGTGTATAAATGGTTGTCCATCTATGTGTTGCCTTACGATGGTTTGTCCTGGGTGTACCTTGCCTTCGACCTGTAGTCAGCTGGGATTGGTTCCAGCTTCCCTGTGACTTGGAAATGGAAGAAGTGGTTTAGAAAATGGATAGATGGATGTTTCTTTGACATAAAATTGTCAGTACATTTGTTCATAAACTGCATCTCAAGAGAAAGGCAAGACAACAGTCTTAAACACACAAGTCATTCTACTAAAGAATGGTTAAAAAGGAATAGTTTTTGTTCTGCAGGATTGATCTACAGTTACTGAAAACATTTAGTTGCAGTTATTACTGCACAAGGGGGTCACAACTGAAACTGAAAACAAAAGTTCAGTTATTTTTGCCACACACAGATATGTAATCTTGGATCATTTTATTCACTGAATAAATGGCAAGGTATATTAATGTCTGTTATTTATTTTATTGAGTTCTCTTTATCTACTTTTAGGACTGAAAATCAGATGATGATTTAGGTTGTATGAAAGTAGAAATATAGAACATATTAAATGGTTCAGAAACTTTCAAGTACCACTGTAGCATTTTAGCAATGTATGAAATGTATAAAAAAGGAGCTGAATCTAAAACATTTTGCACTTTTATATTAATGTAAAAAGCTGAAACATGGTCAGATATTGTGCTGGTTTTTGATATTCTAACCTGTAACAGACTCTGACCTGTCAATAGACATTATATTAGGACTTAATTATCTTAATTATTAAATGTCTTATTATTATTTTAATGTAACTTGTTATTTTAATATAATTTTCCTAGTATTATCTTATTTTTCTATTGTCTTAAAGTCCCTGTCTCTTATTCCAATGACAGGCTTATTATCAGGGAACACAAAGATGAGGAGAATGTGAGCAGTGTCTCCAGTTATGTCTGAGAGTTTTTAACACACATAATGCAGCAATGCCAGCAGGGGTTGCTTGTGAATTGTATTGTTTTGTTTGCCCTGTCTTTGAGAAACACTCATTAAACAGGTGTTGCATCACACAGTAACTGCTTTATTAGCTTGAATAGTCAGCCAATGGTGCTCAACATGCATTCCTCAGCCGCTCTGGTGTGTGAAGATGATCAGTGTAATCGTCCCTCAGCAGACTGGACTGGCCAGTGGTGGGCTCAGATAGTAGCCCGGCTTTAACGGAAAAGCAAGAGGGCAGCAAGAGATAACACACTCAGAGGCTCTTCTGGAGAGCTCAGCTATGCCATTTCTTAGAAGCAGTAGCGCCATGTGGAGCTTCACAAATGTTCTGAGCAGATGGGCTGCTCTGTAACTGCTGGACAGAGCCCACACTGACCACACTGTGCTACAGCTACTGACATAGTACATACAAAATACAGCCTAAAGCAGAGCATTTAGTCACAGGGTACAGCAGATTGCAAACTTGTGCTTATCTTATGACTAATGAGAAGTTTTATGTGAAACGGTTCATTATAGAGAAATAAACCGACATCACAGTGGTGGTAAGGGAAGTAGGGGTCATGATTTCTAAAGCACATATGACTATTTTACAATACAACTATTTTCCTTAACACAAGCAGGGAACCTCTTCAGTTTTTATTTTTATTGGTTAAATAGTGGTTGCGTTATAATTGGAGACTATAATGCCTTAGAATGCATGTACCTACATGTACCCCTTGACCAACACAAGAGTTTTTTTTTTCAGCTAAAAGCTAATCATAAAACAATGTCTTGGGCATTAGACAGTAAGTTCATTTTTTTCTACTGAATAGCTTTGTGAGGAAGTTTGTAGATGCAGTGAACTCTTTACATGTCTGATTCCTATGACTGTGACTGTGAAAAATGTTGTATGTTATTTAAGAACACCACTCTGAAGAAGAAGAAACCACTTTGTTTACATCTTAACCTATGGATTGCAGAAAGTCTGAAAAAAAATATCCCTCATTTAGGGTTGAGCTTGAACTTATCCATTCATACCTTGGATTATTATGGCTGTAATGTTATCAATCATTTTGTGAGTAGTCAGCAGATGAACATTTCTCATTAAAGAGTGGTTATAGAGAAGAATGAAGAAGACCAAGCAGACTTTTATAGGGGAAGCAAATGCTTGGTGTAATTAGTTTTTACCATTCTTTCTGGCACTCCACTTGATCTCTTTTATTTGGGTTCAACAGGAGTAAGCAAGTGAGCCCTTTAAAGTGTGTGCTGTGTCCCAGTTGGTGGATTTCCATTTGGATGTGCTTATTATTTTACTGGACATTTTAGCCCTCTTGAAAGAATAAACATTGCATAAATTTAAGCTAGCTGGATGTATAAGCAGGATATAAATTTTTTTTTGCAGATTTTTTCACAATTTTAAATTGAATAGATCTAAAATTTAAAATCTACAATTTGTAGATGAATAGGAGTTTCCTTGTCTCTCATCTAATTGAAAATACTTTTCTGAAGGGTGTATAGTATACTGAAAATGAAAAAATCCCACAAAATGGATGATGAAAAAAGTTGATGAAAAAATGAAAGGTCACAAAGATGAAAACAATAATGCATGAACAGATTGCGGCTACTTTGTTACTGTATTCTGTGGGTTAGGATTATATCACTAGTGATAATCAGTGAGTAAATAATGGTTCTTGGTAGAACCAGACTTACTAAAGTGGCATTAGGACTGTTGGCTGTCTGTTAGAGAGGCAAAGAAGAACCAATTTAAACACTGTTATCAACGCTGACCTCATTACACAGGTAGTCTATCTCTGCATAAATGAGTTCTAATGAAGCCCCAAACGCATTTTCACACCCAAACACACCTGCTGTATATCTACACATAATAAAAAAATTTTACATCTCTTATCTTTACACTCATAAATACCTGACATCTACTAGCATAATTATGAAATGGATAAGCTTCCTTATTGCTGTGCAGGTAAGATAACACAGTCTGTTTAAAAAATGTAAGTTATATCTCACATGATCAAATTATTGTCTAAATATTTGTCATCTTATCTCTGAATAAATAATTTCAGGAGGTTTGGTTTCGCAGACTTCAGCTAGAGTTGCTGATAAGCCTTAAATGGTTTTCTGGGTGATGTGCATGCTTATGTGTGTGTGTGTGTGTGAGAAAGAGAGAGAGAGAGAGAGAGAAACAGAATGTATCTCTAAGCCCCTTGCCTTGCCCCAGGTCTGTATTTCTAACTAGCTCTCGTTAATTAGCCTTAATAATGTGTTGTTGACCTCCAGGTTTAAAGCGTGTATTCAATCAATCAGCAGTCTTTTGCATTGCTCGCTGATCTTGTCCATTACACTAATCCACAAGTGTGAGACTGTCCCCACAGAGCCAATATTTACAGACAAATCAATTAATTAATGATTATATGCAATCAGATGAGCAAGAGATGTTGTTTTTGTAAAGAAAAGACTTAATTGTACCTGGTCAGTACGTAAACATAGTCAGACACATGGGGATATTACTTTATGTGAGAGAGTTAAGGGAGACTTATCAGTTTAAAAAAATTCTTTACCCAACCATTAAATTGACAGACAAAATCAAATATACTTGTGTGTTTGAGTAAATATCTCTCGGTCTCTCCCTCCCCCAATTCTCTCTTCTCTCTCTATTTCTCTCTCTCTCTGTCCCTCCCCATTCTCTCTTCACTCCTTTCTTTCCCTCTTTCTTTCTTTCTTTCTTACTTTTTTCTTACTTAATTTCTTTCTTTCTTACTCACTTTTTCTTTCTGACTTTCTTTCTTTCTTGTTTCTCTATTACTCTCTCCCTCCGTCGATTTATTTATTTATTCTTTCACATTCTCTTTCTCTCCTTAACCTCCTCTCTTGCTCTCTATAATTCTCTCCTTCTCTCCTCTTTCTTTGTTTTTTTCTTTCTTTCTTTCTTTCTCTCTTTTTACTCACATCACAATCTCTTTCTTCCTTCCTCTCCTTCCACTGCCTGACTCCCTTTCTCTCTTTCTATAAATTTCTCTCCTTTCACATCTCTCCCTTCCCTCCTCTCTTTTTTCTCTGTCTTCTCTTTCATTCTTTTTTCCTCCTTTTTCTTTCTTTTTTCTCTACTTCTGGGTGGTGCATTTACGGCACTGGCATAGTACCATAATCCAAATGTGCCCTCCTCCCCTCCCCCAACTCAATTTAACACACTCTCTATCCCTATCTCTCTCTCTCACCTTTCTTGTGTGTGTGTGTCTGTGTCAGGAACACCACCCCGTATATCTGTGGATAAAGAGGTCCAGCACTGCTATGTTTCCAGGGAGTTGCCTGTCTGCATTGCGACCTCATCCTGTTCACTTTGTACTGACCTTAGATCAGGGCACTTTCTCTGGCACCCGGCAGATGTTAACAAAAATAACAAAGTTAGGCTGAAAAAAACCCCACAGAGGATTTAAGAGAGATTCATAACAAGCTGGTCAGGAGGCCTGGCTTTGTCCTGGGCTGCTCCCTGAGCTCCATTAAGGAGGTGGGAGAGAGGAGGATGCTGCTTAAACTGACATTCATTATGAAAAACCCCAGGTCCTTCATACTATCTACCATCAGGTTGTACAACATCTTGGTAAACTAGGCAGTAAAAAAAAACCCACACACAACTGCATTTTTATCTGTGCAATATTTAACTTATAACAATATTAACTTATTCATAATGCAAGAAAAGCACTGTGCAAAATCATTTTACACTTTTTTGTAAAAAAAAGAAAGAAAAGGAAATGACTTTGGTTAAGACTGCATGTTGTGTGTATATAGTAAGATTTTATTTTATTTTTTATTATATTGTTT
>JBBPDA010000013.1:16796054-16809100 GCA_037974385.1 Arnoldichthys spilopterus | reverse complement strand
TGTTTCCTCTGTCCTGGAAGTCGCTTTGGATAAAAGCGTCAGCCAAATGAATAAATGTAAATGTAAATGTAAATGTTGGACTGGGTTGAAGAAAACGAGCCTCTGTGCTGTAACTGTATTCTTCTCAGGTGAGACTTCATCTTCAGATTTCTTCTCTGATGGTTTCAATTTTATTGTTAAAGAAGGCCATAAAATCATCACTAGTGTTAACTTAGTTTGGAAATTGTATTAAATAGCAGTTTGTGATTATTTTTGTTGGATTCAGTAAGAGAGGAGAGGTAGGCTGTGCGTGCTAGTTTAAGTGTCGTCTTGTATTCTTCGAGATTCTCCTTCCAGGCCTCATGAAGTTATTCTAGTTTGGTCAGAGTCAGGGAGATCATAGACATGAAAGCACCCTGTGACGCTACCACCCCCTCGCTCCACCGTCACCGAACTAGGAGAACGTATGAGTGATGGGGCAGCAGCACCAGGGTCACAGTTTACTCCAGTATGCTATGTCCATGACTCCTGACTCCATATAAATAATGAGAAAGTTACAAAATTATAAATATAAATATTTATAAAACGTTTAATTGCACATAACATGTATATTGCACTTAACTGTGTTCACTGTGTAAAAAAAAATATTATGTAAAAGACATTAACTATGTAATGCTCATTACACATTATCTTTTAATGTATATTACACCAACTGTGTGGTGTTATTTCATTGTCCAGAAACTGGTCTATGGAACTCAACCTGCTTATTGCAGTGTTTGCTTGTCTGACAGCAGCAGAAAGGAAAGTTCTGTGGTATCTTTCCCTCACACAACGTGGGTGTAGCAGCCATCTACTGAAGAAGCTAATCAGTGCTATCAGGGTGCTCTGCATGGGGTGGAGATCTTAAGTATGGAAGAGAATTTAGCCACCATTCTCCCAGTCACCCATTACCTCTACTGGACCAAGGAAGCATCCCAGAACAGAGCTGGACTTTTTTATAGAGAGCATCAGTATTGTGAGTCCAGTCCAGTTTGTTGTTTATTTAAACTCCCTGGTACTTGTAAGAATCCACTATCTCCACATCCATTCCCTGGATGTTCACTGGTAATGGAGGAGAGAGATCCACCACCAGCTCCTTGGTTTTTTCCTCACATTTATCTGGAGGTGGTTCTGCTAGCACCAGTCCACAAAGTCCTGGGTAAGTTCCCTGTACTCCCTGTCATCCCCATCAGTAATGAGGCCGACAACCAAGAACTTCTGTAGGTCGCAGTCGGTGATGAAGCCAAAACTGTACCCTGGGGCTCGGACAAGGAAAGCTGTCTATGCTGTTAAAGCCACAGTTTAAACTTTATTTTATAAATGTTTAATGTGTCAGCATTGGCGTATAGGCTGATTATGGACATGAAAAATTTCAGACATCAGCAACTGTCCCATATTCCCATTCCAATACCGTATACCTTTTGGATCTTAGCCTATTAATGGAGTTGTATTGCAACAGAATAAGTGGCCAGTTTTAACAATGATCGTGAAAAGATGCTGTGTCTGGCAGATTTATTATTAATCTCAATGAAGAAAAGCAAATACCAGCATGATGAAACTGAATTTTCTAAAAGGATATATTTTACATGACATCTGAAGTATATTTCTGACAAATCTGTGAAACCACAGTTCAATGGTGGATGAACTATTTTAAATGTAAGAGTTGCTTCTCAATGTATTTACTTTGAGTGACTTAATACTGTGTAAAAACTGGACTGGTAATATGAAGGCTGTGCTTTACCCTGCTAGCTCTCATTATGAGTTATTATATATTTTTATAATATATTTCAGAATGGGGCTGTGTGTTGCAGCTGCTAAGAGGGCAAATAAAATAACATTGGTGTGATGTACATGACTTATACAACCCAGTAATTGAGATAGACAATAGAAAATAATCTCAAGTACTGTTCATCTGATTGCTATAAAATTTGCAGATGATGCTGTGAGCATATATGAGAAATGACCAAAAGTAAATTCTGCTTAAATCTATGTAACTACATTAAAAATCTATTAACATCTGACCTCTTATTATGTAAAAACTCTTCTGCTTTCTTTGAAATAAGTAAGAGGAAGTTACTTAACATCCAGGTTTGTGCGTACTCATTCTTAGTCCTGTGAAGTCTTTTTTCTGGGTTGACTGAAATATATAGCTGTCAGTAATCTGCATGGAAACTGAAGCTAATTGCAATTTTAGAGAAACATGCACCCAGGGGCAGTTTATATAAAAAATATGGCAGTGGTTCAAGAAGATAATCTTTTATGTACAGAACACATTACCTGTATGTTTGTTAGACACTTATATTTATTATAACAGAATGATATATGAATCATGAAAAGGCCAAGATTCTGTAGCCTGTCTAACAGCCTGCATGATCTGTAGTTTCAAATGCCCCACTCAGGTCATGAATGACAAACAGATGATGCAGCTTTAGTTTTCTAGACAACTCTTATGTACACTGACGAACCATAACATTAATATAACTGACAGGTGAAATGAGTAACACTAAATATCTTGTTACAAAGGCACCTGCAAGATGTGGAATATATTAGGCAGCAAACAAACAGCCATTACATTCACTAAGGACAGGAATCAGGTGTTGTGTTGTGGGTCACTGGTATTAGAAAACCAAGAACTTAAGTAGTACATGTGGGCTTGTATGCAGTGGAGGATAGTCATTGTTTCTTTACAGTCTTAATGTTCTCTTGCAGTTTGGTTATCCCTGTCTGTACTGTACTTTCTGTATTCTTGTTTCAAAACGTATTCTGTAGTAACCAGAGCAGATTAGATTTATCATTTAAGATAATTAAAAGGCAGGGATGTTTTGTTTAAAAAGAAGATATATAAGAATGAAAAGAAAGCTATTTGTGGAAAAACAAATATATTTTTGTTAGGATTTTGTTTGAAATGTCTAAAGGGTTGAAATAATGATTTCCAGTTTTATAAATCATATTTACAAGGACTTGTGAAAATGTGGCTCAGGTTTCTGTTTGTGTTGCAGCCTGGCACAGCAATATGTCAAGGATTCAGTCATTCAGGGCACTGTTGTTGTTGAGAAAAAAATTCAGGAATCATACGGAATTGCCTTGACAAATCCAGTGGCTATTGTTTGGTGGAATTAACACACTGCTTTAAAATGAATGGCCATGTTTTTTCCTATGGAAATCCTCAGTCTTCAGGTTTAGTGAACATAGCTAATGTCACATAGCCTGCTAATACAGCTGATGTACTCATTTTAAATGCATTTGAGAGAACTTGTGTTGAAAACATAAATGTTCAGTTTAAAAAAGTGTGGTGCAAATCTGCAGAGGGGTTTTATAAATGCTGTATAAATAATTTAATTTTTAAAGTGCTGTAGTGTCTTTACATTAGCTTTCTGGTAGGTTTATTACTGTTGTATGGACTGAATTGTGACTGTGGAGACGTTTCAGCTCTGTGGTGCGTCTGAAAGTTCTGAAAGCATTAGCAGGCATTTTCTTTATTTTTGGAGATTTCCTATATTTAGTTTTATTTGTTGAGTGTTGTGAGGAATGTTTTAAACAGGCTGAAGTTCCTGACCTATTGCTGGTTAACCCCAAAGTTAGAAATCCCTAGGTCCATGTGTTTTGCCAATATTATGGGCTGTCCATCTGTTTTTTCATGTCATGGACCTTACTCTTTGTTATGTTTAGAAGGCTTAAGTTGTCCAAAAAGAAAAAAACTAGTAGCACTTAAGTAACTGTTATTAGAATAAAGAAGCATACAAACAATTAAGGTTATTATATGAGGAACCATAATTTCTTGAGCCAAATTTTGTTGTTGTTATTGCTATCTGGTATCTAAGCCTGGGTTCCTCGGAAGGTTTCTTCCTCCAGCTTATTAAGTTTTTCTTTGCCTTTGTCGCCTTTGGCTTGTTTATTAGGGGATCGAACTCGGGTTCTTTAAAGCTACTTTGTGGTAAAATCAGTCGTTAAAAGCCCTAAATAAATCTAATTTACTTGACTATTACAGCAGGGAATTAGGAAACACATACAACTGCCAGCAATGTCAACATTCTTAAAAGAAAAAAATACACAAGAAAAGGGTTTTTTTAAGCAACAAGATATAGGTACAGCAGATGGTTAAGGGATGGGCCCAGGGTGGAGTCAGAACACCAAGGTTCCAGATTGGAGTGGAGTTTCCATGGTGCAGAATTAGACTATATACAGTGACAGTGCTAAAGCTCCAGGAAGTTATCTGATAGGGCTTTCTTATTATGTCATGTCTGTTTTTGCTGTCTGTTATTTAGGTCAGCTGAATCTACAACCTACTGAACATCGGAAAATGCACTGCATCTTTCACTGAACTTGTCTGAGATGCACACGTCTGTTCTGGACTCGAATTTTGACCTAGTGCACCTACTTCATGATTATCAGAAGCAACTGTACATGTGTTTTCTATTGGTGGAATATTTCGATGGTTACATTTAGGTGTCAAAGGAGTACCAAGGAATGTAAGGTGGGAACTCTGTTCTGTTTGTTTGGTTTGTAGAGACTATAAATTAAAATGGAAAAATGAAATAAGTGAAATGAAACCATAAATTATATAAATTAATAAAAAATTGTAAGGGTACAGAAAGGGCTATGTACTGTTAATGGTAAATGGTAAATTAATTCCAATGAAATCTGCAACTCATAGTGACTTGAGCAACTTACGGAAATTTTATTTGCATGTTTTTTTTATAGTAGGCTAAGCACAAGCCCAGCCATATGAAATAATTTGCTCATTTAATCATTTTGATTATATATTTTGCTTGTTTTTAAATGCCTATAGCTTTTTGGATGTCAATATGTTTCAGCCACTGGGTAAGTAGCAGTTTTTGGCTACTTGCCAAGTAGGCTTATGGGTCACTGTATATGTACTCTGTGAAATTCCATGCATCTCTTTGGAATGACATTAAAGAAAGCATCTGCCCAAATGATAAACATGTAATAAATCAAGTTATAATAATTATTTGAGACTTTTTTAGCTTTGAATGTTTTAGCTACAGATACTAGTAGTTATGACATTTAGGTAAATATTTAGCTAAAGCTCTGATGTGCATGACCTTTTTTTTGTGCCTGATGTAAAAGTGTAAAAGAAGTAAATGCTTTTTTGTTTTTATACCTGAACAGTAGAGGAATATTCTCTCTAGCTTCATCCACCTCATGTCATGTATTTGACTTCCTTTATTTACTAATTGTAATATATGAAGCTCATTGCCCATATGTAAGCTGCAGTGCTGTCTTAATCTTAGTTAAGAATTGGTGATTTGGACTACACTTTGTTTAAAATGTGTGGAACAGCTTGTGGCATTCTGGCACTTCCTGGCAGCATGTTCAATTGCATTTTTTTAATGGAAAAGTACCCTGAAGTCATTTAATCATGCTTTTGGCACAGCTTGTTCTTTGCATTTTTTGGGTGGCACTGTGTGTGTTATCTCATTCAGGGTGGAGAAAAGGAGGTGCAGAACATTGTATCATGTGCCTACAGAAGCTACAGAGCAATCATGTGTTAGCGGGCCAAAGTTAGTGCACTACTTTGCCAGAAGTGTTCTGTTTACACCAACACTTTAATAACATCAGTGCAAGGATACTGAAAGTCTACAGAAGTGAAATGCAGGAATCCATGAAGCTTTTTCTATTATAGAAATATTATACAGACGTCCTAAGACCACCATGGTAACATTGTTTAAGAGAAAGATGTGTATCATGATGCATAGTGTATGCAGTGTACATGCGCAGGAGAAATGCCAGTGTCAGGTTTGCCTGTGAGAAAATATAGTAGTACCTATAATTAGCTTTGACATGAGCATTTACTTGTCATCTGTTCACCTGCTCAAAGGTATTTAGTTCTAATTGAGGAATCTTTAGTGTTAGCGACTGCTCGGTTACTGTGTCAGTGTCATGTGAAGCTGAAGCTGAAAATTCTGCCATTTTGTTCTAGTGAAAGGCTTGATGGAACCTCAAGGTTCACATATTGTGTGCGTTTGATAATCGCATGTTGTGGTTCATTTTAACCGATACAGCATAACATTGCTGTCAGACAAAAACCTTGTAGCTCCAAAATGGCAACTTCATGAGACGAGCACAATTAACTTTTTTATTTTTAAATGGAAGTTCATGTAAAATGTATTCTTTAAAAGTAATTAGAAAAAATTTTTATGTAAAAACAAAACAAAAAAAAGACAAAAATAGGAGATACAAGATTTTGTTCCTGACAGCTATGATAAATGCAACAGAGTCCTTTAAAACCTGAAAATCTTTAATGGTATAGAAGAGAAGAATTAACATTGAATGCTGCTGCTCATTTTTAAGTTAACCCTGCTCCCTGCAAGCTGAGAACATTTCATCAGTATATAGTCATATCTGTAGTTGTGTTGGGAATATTTCATATGTGAAGTTAAAAAATGCACCTTTATGACTCACTGATTTTTTTTTTTTTATCGTCCACATCCTCTGAGTCACCTTGTCAGTTAACTCTTCTTAGCTGGTTCCTGAAATAAGAGCAATAGGTACAGATACAAAGCAAAACCCTTACTTAACCTAGGCACCTCCCTGGTTTTAGCTGTGGGGGTTATGGGATTTCTGAGAGTGAGAAAGTTGTTTTTTTCCATTCATAATCCCCCCCCCCATCCCCCTGTGTATTGCAACCTTCATGTGTACATACTGGAGGGGCTTCTGAAGGGGTATCCTCTGACTAGGTTCATCACTGTTTTATAGTACCGCCTGCCTAGCAGCATGCTTCCTGCTTTAAAAAAAAGGTCATTGGCAGTCTGTGATGGTAAGACTTGGCTTTTAACCTAGTTGTTTTGTGATTTGCACCAGCCGCCCCCCACCAACCCTTTTCCCCGTCTTGCCAGTGCTGGGCTCTGAAGCTGCCTAGGGGCCAATGAGGTTCACGGTTCACTTGTAAGAATGATTTATGAATGGTGGCTATATTTGAACATGCTTTTTTTCCTCACAATATGCTTTCGTTCCATGGCTTATTGAGCTGTGCTACCATCAGTTTTGCCTTGTGTGGCGCTGTCCAGGGGCGGATATATCTGTGTACACTCTGATCTATTTTCTGCCTCATACTGCAGACGGCCATAGTAGCAAGCGACTGGAACTTGGAATTCCGGTTTAGCCTAGGTCATCTAGTCAGACTGAGACTCCATATATGTGCTTGTAGCATTCAGAAGTTCTACACCACACGTGGCATTCGATCATGTTGGAGTCAGTCTGAGAAACTGTTGACCATCACTTTTAGAGTGAGCAATAATCACTGCTGTCAGGGAGATTAAGATGCCCACATGGTAGTGCTGTCATTAAGGGTGTATTTCCAATTGTATGAGCCCAGTGGTATTTTATTTTAACACCATTTAGAAATAGTTGATGAGTGATTGAATATTTGTCATTGTGAACACAGTGCACCATAACAAAATGTGACCTCTGCATTTAACCAATCCATGCAGGAGCAGTGGGCAGCTGACATGTTCAGCTGATGTAGGTAGCACCCAGGAAGCAGTGCTTGATCACAGGTATCTCAGTTGTACTTGTACCAGTCTGGGATTTGAAAGGGAAAGGTCACAGTGGCAACTCCATAACCATAACATCATCACTGCCCCAGTCAGTGTTTGAGTTTGACTGTTCACCGGTCATTGATTTATCAGTTTCCGCTATTCGTTTACTATTGAGAAACCACTTATCTGTTTTAAAGTGTCTGCATTTCATAGCAAGATTAATGTAACTTAAAGGTGTCAGAAAGGTTCTTTGTGTGAATTTATTAAAAAAAGGTCCTCTAAAGACATTTTCAGTGGATATCGTATTTTTTTGCATAAGTGTGATGAGAGTGGTAAAAAACTTTGTAAAGTTTAGAGAACCTCTACATAATGTAATGGGTCTTGGAAGAACCCAAGAACCTTGGCTAAAAACCTTTAAAACAGGCATGTCAAACTCTGGCACAGTTTGGGGATTTCCTTGCTCAAACACACCTGATGCAACTCACCTAAGTACACTAAGTAGTGCTGGAGACCAGCTCTCCAGGACAAGAGATTGACACCCCTGATTTGCTGTATGTTCCTACAAAGTGTTATGTTTACACTAGGACCTGCATCCAGATTCACAGTCTCTGGCCTATATCAGTGCAAAGGGATAGATGTTTAGTTTGTAGGCTATAGATTAATATAGCATGCCCACCTGATTTTGTTTGGGAGAATATTACTCAGACTGGAACGGTCACCCATGAAAAACCCTACAAGTTAAAAGGTTCTTCACCCTCCCACATCTCATTGACAACAAGGGGACTTTAGGGAACTAGTTCTTTGAATCATTTGTAGAACTCTTTGTAGCACCTTTTTAAAGAGTGCAAATCAATCTAACAATATAATTTGTTAAAGTTAATTGCTTTGTGCTTCTTTTATTATAAGAATTATTATATTTTCAAAGATTAAAACCGAGTAGTAGGCACAAAACCTTTCTTTGCCTTTGCATTACTGTGTTATGGGTTTTGGCTGATGAGGAGCGATAAGCGATAAGGGCCTCCGTGTGTTTCTAGTGTGATTAGGCATTCAGTAAATTGTGCTTGTCATGTTCAAGGACAAGAATTGAGTTAGATAATAAGTTGCTGCCTGAAACATTTACATGGTAGGTGTCCACGGAGTAGCAGCTTATGAGTGGTTGGTTCTCATAACATGCTTACATATGTCAGGAGTGGATGATAACACTACATAACAGTTCTATTTTCATCCTGGGTACAAAATGTGTTTTACCAATCCCTTATGCCTAAAAGTCAACTCAAGTCAGCTTTATTTCTATAGCGCTTTTTACAAGTGATGTTGTCACAAAGCAGCTTTACAGAAACCAGGTCCGTGCCTCCAGAGAGCAAGCCAAAGGCTCAAAAGGGGAAACCCATCCTCTGGTCTACACCGTATAGCAATAACAAATGAGAAAAGAAAAGGAGAAAAAGAATTAAAAATAAAGAAATAATATATATATATATATAAATTCTCAGTATAAATAGGCAACGGCAGATGTACAGGTGCCATGATGACTTTAGATCAGTTCTTTTGTGGATAGGGCTGTTCATATGGGCTCCTCAGCAGGAGTTAGTGGCTGAAATGTTACAGGTGATTAAGAATGATGTACATTGCGATCTGAGTGCAGGCAGGAGCTCCAGCAAGACTCGCTATGACAGCATAACTAAAGGGGAGAGCTATAAAGAAGCACATTGAAAATGGCTTTTGTTCCTCAAAACTTAGCTTCTGGGGTCAGGACAATGACATTTTAAAATGCATCAATTATCAAGAGCATTCTCCATTCACTCAATTTGCTAAGTAGACTTCCAGAATATTCTGGAACTATAAATAAGAAACTTTGGTGGGCTATGTTCATAAAATCAAAGTTTGTGATGAATATAACTCTTTTTTACATAGGCTTTAGACAGAAGCAGCTGAAATATAACACTTTGAAGCCAGGAATAAAAAATGTGTAATCAGTTTGTCTGAATAGCCTGTATCTATGTATTTAGTAAATGTTTGGTTGTCTGACTAAATCAGCATTATCTGTGTAATTCCCTGAAGGAAAAAGAAAAGAAAAATCTTTTTTTTTAGAAGTTCCTCTTCATATTGAGCTTCACCCACCATGTGCTCACACTTGTGGTTATGAAATGATTGTTTTGTATAGGAAAGCAAATGGTAAGGAGCTAAACAGTATTTTTTCCCCTGTGCCTCTGCCCCTCCCTCCCGTTTCTGTCACATGCCCCTTTCACAGCATAGAAAAGTTCCTGGATTAGCGCAGAATTAGCACAAAGCAGAGACGCCACTTCAGCCCAGCACTGCAAAGTAGCCAGCAAGTGAACAAGAGAAGCGAGAGCAAGAGAGACCGCGAGAAAAAAAGAGCGAGAGAGCGCGGGGGGAGACACACACCCCGCAGCCCCAGCAGGACGAGTCCCCGAGAGCAGAGAGCCGCTGCCGCCAGGACGGGCATCCTTCCGCAAGAGGAGAGAAGGCTTCACCAATATGGAGGAGAAGCAGTTTTCTGGCATTTTGGTAAGTCACCTTTTTTCACATCAGTTAATCTCTCTTTTTGCAGATAGAAAGGTCTTAGAAAGAAGAGATGAACGCACATTGATAAGTAGTCAACGTTGTAGGTTCTTTTTTATTGCTGAAGTTATGTCGCAAATATGATTTTAGTGGCAAAAAGCCAGCCTTTGCCAACAATGAAACTTCCACATGTTGCCACTCAAACTGATGCTCATTACAATCACTTTAATAAATTCATCATACAAGGAGTATTACACTGATTTCGCTGCGGCACGGGCGGATTATAACAAATCAGCTTCTTTCTCTTTCTTTCCACTGCTTTCTGATATTTACATTTGCTTAACATACCTTTTTGTGTTGTGCCCTTCTGGATTTGTGGGCTAAGCTCATTTTTTTTGTTTAAGCCCATATAAAATTGTTTTTTTAGATGTCAATTTGCTAAAAATCTTTTTTTATAAACTCTGCTTTTCTATTTTAAACGACTAATGAAACAATTTTTATTCTGGTCAAACGTAAAAAAGTCCATATAACATTAAAGGGAAACTGCTGCCTTTATGTTACAGAAACGGGGTCTTCACTTTCTGTTAACATTAATTGTGAAAACAAAATGAATCATTAAAATTTAAGTTAGTGATGATATTTGCATGTATATTCAAATCTCAGTTTATGGCTACTTGAGGGTAGCAATTTATGACAGCGTTTGAACACACGTCTGGCCCTATTCACTGATGTAGACAGGAGATTGTGGATCGTGCTGTGAGTAAAGTGGTCTAAGGGTAAACAGAACTCAGATAACTGCCTGAGAAGTCTGACACCATGTAGTTGAATAGGATGTCCCAGTTCTGTCACTGGCTTGGCCCAGATAGAGTTAGTTTACCCTTGTGTTTTCAGAGGAAAAATGGAGAAGCGTTTTATGGATTTTATTAAACTAGTGTAAATCTGTGTGGTCAAACGTTTGGGACTCATTCTTTTTAGATTATGCATCAGAACGTCATGCTTTGGATGACAGATTTGATGGCTATTATATAATTATAAAGAATGCATGGGATTTGCTGACACTGCACTTCTTAATTTTCCCTCTGTTGATGGTTGCTGCATTTGCCTACTTGCTCTGAGGAGCAGATTTACAGTTGAACTGCTGTGCAGGAGGTGATGCTATTTTGAGTGGACAATCGTGTCCTTGGCATGCGGCCAGGGCTCAACACATCAGTGACTCCAAATGAACGGCATTTTAAAAGCTTTTGCAGTTGGACAGGATGTGTCACACTGACAAGACGTACAATCCTGCACTGCTGCAAAATATACATGTAAGCCTTTTTTGTTGAGATGCAGTAATGATCATTAAGAAAATTGTCTGAAACACTTCTTGGTCCTTCTTCTTTTTACCATTCTTTTCCAGAAAGTTTCCTGCCGTTTTCTTGATTTTTGGTCTGTGCAGTCGCACTCTTCCTCGTAGATTTTCCTACTCACTTTCCCTACCCTTGTCTGATTGGCTACAGTGATTGTGAATGAATGGAGATTGTACTCCAACATTTTTGGCATATAATATAATGTTGATCTATATATCTACCAGGTGTTTTCTGCAGTAGTATAGACTTTACTAACCTAAGTTTCAGTCTGAGACTGCATGCTGCAACAGTGGAAGTTTTACAAAAGTTTGTGGATGTTTTCATTAGTGGGTGAGTCGACTAGATGTGTCCACTGCTCTAGTATCAAATTGCAGACTGATATTGTATAAAGCATGAAAAATACAGTATTGTGCTAGTCTTAGACACCTGAGAAAATTACCATTAAAAGCTGTTTATCTGGGCAGTGATATTCTTGTTTTTTCAAAAACACTAATATTAGAATAAATACAAATAACAGTTTAACAGTAAACAGTGATTTTATGTGTCAATTTGTTGGCTTAACCATTCCCAGAGCTTTTCTAGTGGACACCCAGAATTAGTTGTAGTTTCCATCTAATTGCTGGTTTGGTTCAATCAGTCCTTCATTAGAGGAAATCCAGTTCTCCTGATATAACTTCACATCCATGATCACTAGAGGAATGGAGCAGAAATCTAAAAAGTTTTTCTAACCAGCTCGCACAATATCCACTACATCAGCTACAAAACAAATCTTCATTCTTTTACTGCTTTCCTGTTTGTATGTATTTTTTTGTCTATTCACTTGTGTTTTGCTTCAGAAAGAAACTCACTACTCAGATACATGGCTTTAAACCATAGGACCTTTGCACAGTACTGTATTTGACATCTTATTACTTCTTTTACCCCCCCTCACTGAGTCGTACATCTTTTTGTGGGGAACCTATGGCCTGGTCAGGTCTGGATTTGTTTGTTTCATATTGCTGCCATTTGGAGGAGCATCTGCCCTTTTGAATGTGCTATAGATTTGCTTACTTTACAATATCTGACCAGCGGAAGTGTCTCTAAATCTCCTGGAGCAGGTGGGTGTTTGTACTGTCATGCAGCACAATAGTACGCCAACCTTGTGCCAAGCCTTGAATAGGCCTTGCCTCCTCCCTACCTCGGACAGGAGCTATTCAGCTTCCAGAAGCTATTGATGTGTTGACAATGAAACATCAGCTCTGCTTAGCACATTGTTTCCCCCCGACTGCCTACCGTCCATGCATGGCCATTTTCTATTGCTCACACACCAACACTCACAGTAGGGAGTGAAGAATGTGGTTGCGGCTGAAAGTGTATTGTTGCTGTCGTATGAAAACGTAAGAGTTTCTGAAACAACAGCTTTTAAGCGTAATATAATTTAATATAACCTTTATAATACTAATATTTATAAATGTATAAATATTATAATAACATAATAAATCTGTTTATAAATATTTTAATTCCAAAATTTCTGTTAATTTATTATATAATAAATGTATACAGATTTAAAGGGCAAATATTTATTTTTTACAAACAATCTTTTATTTTGTTTTTTTTAAATAACAAAAGCTAAGTTGAAAAATGTTGAAGTTATGAAGTTTTCTCCTGATGGTAATGATCC
>JBBPDA010000013.1:16774443-16794919 GCA_037974385.1 Arnoldichthys spilopterus | reverse complement strand
TTTTGTTTTTTTTAAATAACAAAAGCTAAGTTGAAAAATGTTGAAGTTATGAAGTTTTCTCCTGATGGTAATGATCCAAGCTGAGGCCACACTCTAAGGGGCAGTTACAAGGCAGCTGTTAATTGTGCTGACCCCATACTCACCTCTTTCCACTTATCTCCTCTAGAGCTTTCACTGCTGTGCACCAGCCTGTCCCATGGGGTGCTGATGTGCACTATATCATATAAAGTGAAAATTAAATGGAAACAAATATTAAACTTTATTTTGTATTATTATTTCTGTTATTTTTATTCATTTATTTAATAAATATTTATATTATATATAAATATAACATTTTTATTCTTTTTTGTATGTTCTGTTTTTGATCAAAAACAAAATGAATGCAGCCTTTTTTATTTTTCATTACTGTTGTAGTTATACTTTCTAACACAGATGTCCAAATGCATTCTAAAGTGTCCAGTCTCTCCTCTTGAGGTCGTTCCTTTACTCGCAGACCTTTTGGGCTTACATAAGGAACATATTGAGCTGTCAGTCGCCCCCTAGAATTTGCTAGAGTGTTCGCATCTTTGTGAGCCATGCATCAGCGGGGCCTTCGGGGGCATGGGAACAGATGTGATGGAGCAAAGGGGAAGTCAAACACAATTTCTGTTTCAGTTTGAGCGCTTTGCAGTACAGTGTGGCTAGCCGAGGTCAGGCCGCAGAGCAGGCAGCCACTGTGGCGAAGGTACAATGGGAGGACAAGGGCCACCAAATGCTAAACACGTCCACTGCTGCGCTTCCTTAAAAAAAAAAAAGAAAGCACCCCAGCGCCAAAAGGCCCCATTGAAACTCAGCCTTTGGATTTCATTTGAAGAAACCACTCAAGCTGAAAATTTCGTTTTTTCTGTTTTCTTCTTCTCTCCTTTTATATCTGGGGTTGCCCACATTTCTGCCTAAGCCAAACAAAAATACCAACAATGACCCCAAAAAAAGGGGGGACACTTGTCCTCCTCACTGGCTAAAATTATGGGCTGCTGTTTTCCATGTGGTTCCACCCACCAGGCTTCATAAATCTTCCCAACCCTCTTTTGATTATTATTATTTTTAACAGTTGAATTGAAGTTCATCAAAGGCTTTTTCACCCAATATTTAAGTAATTTGTTGCGCTTGAGTCCAACCTGCTCCCCCTTTGCTGGATTGAATAGGAGATACAGGCATGGGACAAAGAGGGGTCCACAATTCTCAGGCTCTTTCCCAACAGTCAACCCCCTTTCAGTTTTATTAATCACTTCAGAGCTTTTGTGTTTCCTGAAATTCTAACTCGAATATTTAAATGGTAAAAATTGTTTAAAAGTTTTCAGTAATGTTTTTTTTCTTCTTCTTTCATTCATACACTTGTTTGCTTGCACCTTTTACCCATATATTATAACATTCTTAGGGGCCCTATACTGGTCCCCCCCACTGCCCTCACTGTCAAACTTGATGGTTTTTGATTTCAAACGTCTGGCATATATATTGCTGTGTGTTATCTTAACTGTCATGTCATTTGCAAATATTAAGCTGAGAGTTTTACAGTATTTTTCTTACAGCTCGACAGATGACCACACTCATTTGTAGCCTTTCTAATTTGCTCTTTGTCGAATCCACGTGAGTCAAGTAGAAGTCACATGTACCTTGCTTTCGTCCTCAGCAATGGTCCCATATGTTTGTCAAAATGTGTATGTTGTGTGCTTTTTCCGGCCCGATTTGTGCCCAAGCCACTCCACTGAGCCCCATTCTCCCCAGAGGCAATCAGAGCTACACGCTATTTATAAAGAATTAGCAGCTGGGGCCCTTCCAGCCAAATTACGAAGGGGAGGGGAAATTATCATGGAAACTTCAGCTTAATCCAAGCGTTAGAAATTTGCTCTCCTGTGTCCCTCAAAGCTGCTGGGCCAGGCAAACGTCTGTACACAGACACACACACACACACACACACACACACACACACACACACACACACACGCATATTCACTGATGTATGGACTGAAGGAAGTTTTTCAACCATAACTGTGAGCCATGAGTTGTGCCGGAGCAGGACTCTTACTGACCTGCCTGTACTGCCTCAGTCAGCTCAGGTTAAGATTTTTGTGCGATAGCAGGATTACAGTTCTCTGCAGACACTGTTTCCCCCTGCTACATAAAAACTAGGGTCACATTTACTAATGAAATCTGACCTTTTTTCAGTTTTAACAACCTGACAGATATAGTAAAGGAGACTTTTTCCCTAAAGACTTGCACACCATCCTGAGAACTTTGTAGAACCATAATTCAGTGTGACTGGAAATTAAGCTGATTGTTGTAACAGACACATATATGGATTAAGAGGGATATAATGGGATCATAACAAGAGAAAACTTCTTTGGTTAATGTGCTGTAGTTTTGAAACATGAAAAAAGCCTTTTCTTTTAATGAGACTACTTCATGGTGAAGAGCAAAGTAAAATAAAATGTATTTATTTTTGCAGTGTAATTACTTACAATTGATGCATCAGCTTTTTGAATGATCTGTCTTTGAATTGCTCCTTGAAACACATCTGTACATTTGAAACACTGAACAACTTATTGAGTAATGCAAGGTTTCTTTTTGAGTATCTGGCAAAATGAAAGTGTCACAACACTGTAATTCACATCTACGATTACATACACAGACAGTAACTTTCCATCAGCTGATGGGACTGCCATGCTCAGAGCCTCTACGCTGTTTCCTTAATTACAAAAATGAACAGTTAATAAAACTAAGGGACCACAAGAAACTTTTCAAAGCATGTGACATTTATTTTCTCTTATTGTTGCTCCTGTTTCATGAAAAAAATTCAGTCCTTGCTAACCTCATTGTTTGTATGGTGGTGGATTGTTTTTTTCTATAAATGATAATACCTTGTCAGTGAACAGTGGAAAAACGTCATGCACATCTAGATTGTCCTAAACACCAGGCCTTATGTACTAAGTGATATTGTTGTTTGTTTAACTTAATGGGAAGTAGTTGCTGCAAACTAAATTAGGTAAGGCCACTGAATGAGTCATGAACCATTTTCACAAACTTCTTGATGGTAATGTATGGCTGATGGTAAAGCACTGTAAATAGAGTATGATGAATTCACTCTGTTTCAGTAGGGATGTAATTTGTGTTTGGAATGCCCTCAGATGATATTTCCTTCATATATTGGACTTACAATGCACCAAAACAGTAGATTACAGTCTTGTGCACATGCAAGAATTACTTTTGAAGTTTCTAATTCTGCACAGGCTGTTGGTTACCAGAGTGCTACGTGGTCCAGTCTTTCTGTTGCTTTGTTGTCATGTGCAGAGGTTGAAAATCGTGTGAGTATTGCTTCGTGTTGCACAAAAAACACTCTTTAAAAACACACAAAGCAGGTAATTGCATCGGACATGGCACTCGAGATGGAAATGGGGCAAGGGAGCATGGTGGAAAAAGGCGGCACATCAAAGCACAGCACTAAGTTAACTAAGTAACATTTTTAGTCAGCAGTAGTATTTTAGTCCTAACTGAGACTCTCTTGTTTGGCTTGTCAATAGCATCAACGTGCCTTGAATACGAAATACCTGGTTAAGCGCAGTTGCTTGAAACCGCACTTCCTCCCTGGCGAATTTAATGGTTGCTTGTCCTTTTCTCTGGTTTTCAGATCCGGCTGTAACATATTCTGAATTCAGTCTATGTGACACTTTTATGTTCTGTCTTTCTTCTAGTTTCCCTCATTTTGAAATCAGATGTCATATTTTTGTGTTTTAAGAAAAAATGGTCATGGCTATCGTAGTTTTTTTTTTTTCAGATTTATTGATCATTTATGCAGTTGTGTCTTTGCTGTCATGGGAAAAAATATAATCTGTTAATGAAAATAAGCCGATGGAAAATTTTGATTTTTGAAAAAACAAACATTTCATAATGTTTAATACATTGCCTACAGATAAATGTGAAATACTTGAACAAAACAAGGAAACTTAGCTGTTCAATCATTCATTCAACAAAAATATTAACAGATTTTCTTTCTGTGTAGAAAGTAAATGCACCATTGGCCTCAGAAGCCCTCTATAGCAGAGTTAACATCTTGTGGGCATTTTGCATAATTCTCCACCAGTCTTCCATGCAAAATTCCCTCAGTTGAGTTCAAAATATTTTGTGGGTTTTCTTGCATTAATTGTGCTTTTCAAATCCTAGACAACAATTCAGTGTGGCTCAAAAAACTTGAAAATGAAAATGATTACAAAATGTCAATTTTATGTGCTATCTGTGGAAGCATTTTCTCCTTTATCTGAAGGCATTCTATCAAGAGGGTGAAATATTTGCATGTTCAAATTTATTGAAAGCCCCACTTCAGTGATTTATCACACCTCTAAAATCTCATCCTTGAGAATGTCTCATTGAGAATGTACATAATTAGACATATTTTAATGGAACAAATATCGTCATGTCCTTAAATTGGCATGAATGTAACTTGGATGTGTGGTTTTATTAATATGCTAATGCTCCTCTGTCTACAATCACCTGCTTACAAACTGTTTTGAGCAGCATTTGTCATCTGTAACCTTTTTCATCAACATCCCTAAGCTAAAAAAAGTGATCATTATCTAGTATGAATCGTGTGAATGTGCAGGCTAACGATGGCTAACTATTTTCTATACTACAGATTTGTAGTCCTTTGACACAAAGTATAAAACACAAACATCAGCTTGCTGTCAAATTAATTTGTATAGTGCGTAACAAAAAAGTAAGTAAAATGCAGGCTTGTACTTGCTGTGTCCACAGGACAGACTTATGTTGCTGCATAGATGGGTTCTCTCTGACAGGGACAGATTTCTCCAGATAGTCTCAATCAACTAATAACACTTATTTCAGGAGGTTTTGGTAAGACATAGAAGCTTACTCTTTCAGAATTTGAGGTATTACAACAAAAACAAAGTCTTTCGCCATGCCACATTATTGTTTTAAGCTCCATGTTCTCAAAAGATTACTTGAGGACCTTCTTCCACTTCTAGCTATAAACGTATCATTTGTTCTGTATCTCCAGTGTCCTCTGCAAGATAACTATTAGAAGTTCAGGGTTTATGCCTGTAATGAGGTCCAGTTGTGGAGGCTCTAGGTAAATATAAACAGGTACTTTACAAGCAAAGGATCTTTGTGCTTGTAGCAAACCCAATGTTGCTGGCTTGGTGGTTTCTAAATATTTTAGCTGATACATAGAATGTTCAGTATTTCACAAACCCAAACTTGTTGTATAATGGGAATCATTTAATCATAAATCATTTTTTTTCTAGTTGCAAACATTCTTTGCTCAAAGGAAGATGATAAAATTACACTGAAATGGTATTATATGACTTTTTTTAATCTGCATGTATGCTGCATCAACCACTTTGTCTTCCATGAAAATGCAGCATGTAGCATGTTATGCTTCTCTGATTGTTACTATAGACCACCTTAAATGGGAAAATCTATTTCTTCCTGCCTTACTTTTGCTGCCATACTAACACGCATTTGTACACATCCCCTGAATGACACTACAGTTTAAAAAATCAACAAACACAGAGTAGCTCATTTGGAGAGATCACTGAAGGGGAAGAGATCCTCTTAAATGTTTACAGCTAATTTGGATTCTGACAACAGGGCAAAACAGGTTCTAACAGATTTCAGCAATTACTAAGTTTGACATCTGCATTTGCTAATGAGCACTAAATACCTGATATAACCATCCAATTACCAAAGCTAATTGCCCCCAGTACGCACGCTTGTTTGGCATTGCCCTATTGAGGCTGGTCTCTGTATGTGTCCCTTTTTCTTACAACCCGTGGCCCTCCCTCGTTCAAACAGCTCTCCATTCTGCTATTGATATGGAGCTGTCAAAATAGCACAGCGCTCATATCCTCATTAGAAGAGCACTATTGTGTGGCGGGTGGTGAGACATAATGCTGCTGTTTTACTAATAGGAGTTGGCTACGGCCCCTGGAGAGCCTAATGACCACCGGTTTCAAACTCTTTCCCTGGCAGGACCGTGACTCAAACGCAACGTACTGCCTGGGGCAATATGTGCATGGGACTGCAGAATGAATTACACACAAACACACCAAAACATTTTTAGTTTGTCCCTCATTGCCTCAGGACACACTTAAAACTGACCTTCACTGATTGATGTGTAATGTAAATACTATACATCTAAATTACTAATGCCACTCCCAAGGCTAGTGGATTTTGGCACTTTAGCATCAATATCTAAGTGGAAAGAGGTGGAAAACAGTAAAGGAGTCACTTTTTGTCACAACACAACTTATGATGGCTTGGCTTGCGCCTACTGTTGCATAAGCTTGAGGAGTCACAAATAGAGTGGACTAATCTGATTTCCTCTCAGTGGGCCAGACTGGCAGGGCTGACGCACCGAGGAGTGCAGTGTTTAAAATCTCAAGTAAACTCAGCTGGGATACGGACTTGCAGGCATGAGCACAGAGGGACTGAAAGGTAGACTGTCTGTACATACGCAGTATTTACGTAATCTCATTCAGTTTACCTGAGAGAGTCCATGCAATGGGATTGCACTTTCAACCCCCAGTTTTATATGAGCTCTGTGCATCAGAGCATCTCTGGAACATGACTTATATATTTAACATAGTTTGACCCTATCACTTCGCTGACTATTTGCATACTGAAGTATGCTTTTCTTGGCTTCACTGATGCTAAACATTTTTTGTGTAGTTTATCTACTGATAGTACATTGTTATATTGCCATTTTAAGCAAGTTTGGTGCAGATGTTTCAGGAAGCCTTCACTCTCTGAAGCTCATCATATTAACTCTTGAAACCTGTTTGATCAAATTCACTGTTGTACACCTTCTTTAAATGCTCATTAGATTCTTCTTGAGATGCCTGTCACCTTCTGATACCACTAACAGGATATTCAGTCAGGGCCACAGCCAAGAGCCAGCTATTGAGAGCTTTCTTTTGTGAATAGATCTCTGTTTTTTTCTGTATCGTTTTTTCCCATGCATTGCGATGTGGCTGTCCTTCTTTCCGGCAAACGCCAACTTTTCAGCAAAGGACTGTATGACCGGTCATGGCCCACGAGGACAAAAAGTAGGAAATCTTTTGACCCCCTGAAGAAAAAGAGGATGAATTACGGGGGTACGGCCCTGCCTGTCCGCAGCACAGACGGAGGGATGGGGTGCGTCCCAGCCCCCCCCCCAACTGCCTCTCTGGGGGAACCTTACTGGAGACTTGGCAACGTCCGAGGATGAGGATTTGAGAGTCAAGTGTCTGTGAATGGGGAGAGCGTTGGTGGTCTGGGTGCAGCTGCACCGAAAACAAGTGGAAGAAATGTGGAGACAGAGAAAGGGGTAGCGCGCTCCCTGTGGAAGTGCATGGCTCCTCGCTCCCGTCTTTCATCTTGCAGGCCGGCTGCTCAGGAGCTTGGCACGGTCCCCTGCTCCAGGCAGCTAAGCTAGCAGCTTCACCAATACTCAGTATGCAACCAAGATGCTGGAATGACAATGACTCCTTTCATGGTGGAGGTAGAAGCAAGGGGCTATGGATCTGCTCTAGGGTTTTTCTCTCTCTTTTTTTTCCTCCTCTAAGTGTAGATGGGGGCATTTTCTCTAAGTTAAAGTAGAGCAGAAAAAGGAATGAAAGGGAGGACGGGAGGTAAGGCGAGGCAATGGATGAGAGAGGGAGCGTGAGCAAGACAGAGAGTGAGGGAGGAGAGGGAGAAGGGGTGGGAGGGAGAGAGAGCTTCCATGCCGAATGATTGAGAGAGGCGGAGAGGAAACAGAACTCCATCAGATGAAATGAGGTGAAAATAATTCAGGCATTAATCAAGCCTGGCCGAAAGGAGGGTGTTCTTTTTTTCCCCCTCACCCCCTCGTTCTCTCTTTTGCGCGCGCGCAATTTCTACGGAAGCAGACAGAAAAGGTGTGAATGAAGAACTCGAGAGTGGGACAGAGAGAAACGGCAGGCGCTGTCCAACCATGTCGGAGTCCAACAGCACTGCGGCTTGTCGGGCTGATCAGGTCAGTGCGGCTTTTCGGTCACTTTTCTAGCAGGACTGCGACAACACTGTGACAACAAATGTATCATTTTCTTTTATTGAAAATTATAATACTGTGTTTTAAAAAATGATTAGAGAATTTTTTTGGAAAAAAAAAATGTCCTTACTTAATGTTTGAGTACGGGTAACATTAACCCGAGCATCAAAGCGGCGATTGTGTTGAGCTCCCCGGACGACGGTGCAGGGTCCTAAAAGAATTGAATTAATCAAGGCAATGCATTGTCTGCGCCGCCTTATTTTTCAGCCATCATTCAGGGGGCCTGTGACGACTCAATAGTCCACGGACCACGTGAGAAGGGGGCTGCAGCTCTTTAAAAACCAGACCACGTGTGGGCCGGCTGAAAAGTTTTTATAACTAATTGCAGTGGGAAGTTCTGCTCGGCACTGGCAGAAGGGCTGTTTGATAAAGTTTCTAAGGAAGTGGGCAGGAGAACTGTGTGTGAGAGAATGACGGCGGGAAGAAGGAGGAAAGTGTCCAGGCTGTTTCTTTTTTTCTTTTTTTTTTCTGGAGAGAGGAGGTTGGCTCATATTTATGTCCTTTCGCTCTTCCTCTGTCTCCCTTTTTAGCGACGAGGTCACTTATCACTTAAACAATCCTCAGGAAGATTTGTCGGAAATGGCATTTTGCAGCTCTAAGATTTACGCACGGCGCTCCCAGCTGCTCCCATCCTCTTTTTTTTTCAAGATTATTAATTTATTAAGTGTAGGTCACTTATTTATTCTTTTAAACAGTGTTATTGATAATACATGTTTGAGTATCAACACCTACTACCATCCCAGGCCCTAGAGGAGTTAATTTGCTTTACTCCTTAAAGCATCTTCCAACTTAACTATAACTTTATTGTTCATTTTTATTTGTTTGGGAATATCATTTTCAGGCAATACATATCTAGCCGTAAATCGATGTTTATTGCCAGAAGTAGGTTTAGGTGATTGGATCTCCTGTAGTTCCTAAAAAAACAAAAATAGAAATGTAATACCTTTCAATCTCTTTCTGGAATATTGAGCATTATCATATTTGTTCTGACAGTGCATGACTTTTATTACAGTTTGTGAGCGTGTACAGTAGTTTGTTCTAGATGGACTCATTAGTTTGATTATTTCCATACTCACTGTGAGTGCATTGATTCAGGTGGCCAGCTGTATGGCCTGATTTATCTGACAGGACATACGTGTGCACGGATGCACACACACTGACATAGAGTGACACTAAAGGGCAACAGAGTGCCAGATGCACCTGCTCCTCTGGTTTATGTCTGTGTTTGTGTGCGTGTTTGTGTGTGTGTTTGTGAAAGACTTTGCACCACTGGTTAAGCCCTTCCTCATAAAATGTTGATGCTAAGCTGCTGAGATGTGTTGAGGTCACTCTGCTGGTCACTCTTTCCCTTTACTCTCCAAATTGTTTTGATTGAGTCTGGGACCTAAAGCAGTGGCTCACACGATGTTTTTTTTTTACAACGGACACAGTCTCACCCTCATTCTCATCTGCCAGGTCTTACTGTCATTAACTGATATTGTCTTTAATAGCTAGGGTCAATTTTGTAGTGATTTGCCATTTTTGGACAGTGGTTTTAATGAGCCTTAATTGCTTATGTTTCGAAACTTGGATTTTAAAGTTTTTGAGTTAAGTGAGGAAAAAAGTGGTAAAAATTCAAACTTCTCTATAGTGACATGTTCATGTTGCCTTTCTTTAGCGCTGTCAGACAGGGCTAAACAATTTGGGAATTATTTCTGTGACTAATATCGTGATTTACTTTCTGTACATGAAGGTTCAGGCCAAGCATTTTGGCCCACAAGACAAGAACATCCAATTTTTCTGGCTTACAGTCAGAAAGTTGGTGTTGATTTAGTTTTTTTACTGGCATTTCTTGCGTTTTCCACTTTACTCTAAAGATAAAGTTGTAAATAATGTTAATTATGAATATTTTATAGATTACAAATTCAATTATAAATTTCCAAAATATGCAGCTCGTGCAATTTGATTAGTCAATACAAATAGTTTTAGCTCTGCTAAGTAGGCTGACTCAGTAGTTATTTTCCAGCTTAAGCTTCTACTTTAAGACTCTGAAGGACATTGTACATAAATGGGTGTGTTATTTTGCCTCGGCAATGATTTATTTTTTGTAGTTACTTTTTATTTAAGATAACATCAGAACCTTTTATTGTTTTTATAGTTAATTAAATTAGTAAATTTCCGTGTTCTCATACTTACTGGTCACTAACCTAAGGCAAGTCTTTGCATCCTCCTAATCAAGCTCTGTTTTTATCACAAGCCTGGTAGTTTCAGCAGGATCTTATTCTGAGGCTCAGTGACAAATGGAGTGTGTGTTGCTGGCTATGTTCTCCAGCCTCCCCGTTGTCTACTGCCATCGCTGAGGCTGCCACATGCTTCACTAATAATTGGACTAATAAGAAGTTGAGGAAGGAGATGTAATTGCATGGCGGCCACCTCCAACTGAGCCCGACATGCTTTCACAATGAGGAAGAAGTAAAGGCATGCTCTTCCTGCTAACTGCTCTTGTCTTTTGGCTAATGCTTTGCTTTGTGCCTCATCTTTGTGGGTGCTCCACATACCTACTAACAGTATTTATTATTTGCGTTAGCATGGAAATGTTCATTTTGTGTAGATGCAAGGGGAAAAAAGAGAATGCAGTATTTAACATTTATTTAAGCTGAAATGTTCAACATTTTGTTAAGAATGTCTTTATAGGCTTATATTATAGAACACCAAAGATGTATTTTATTTGTAGAAATATTCCCACAATCGCAATCGTTTTTTGCTCTCATGTCCTCACATATGCTGAACGTTTAGTATCAGAGATATTTATTATATATGAATGTTTTAATCTGGCTTCAAACACTGATAGGACTTCTACAGTACAGCAGTATGTTTGTACTTGGTTATACGCATGCAAGTCTCATAGCACACACAAACACGGGCGAGAGAGAGAGAGAGAGACAGACATATGGATGCTTAGAGGCGGTTTATCTTTTTATCTCACCCTTACTGCCCTCATGGGCACACAGATGCTTGCAGACTGTGTGTGCACAACGGTGTGTACATCTCTCTCTCTCTCTCTCTCTCTCTCTCTCTCTCTCTCTCTCTCTCTCTCTCTCCCTCCCCCACACACACACACTTTCTCTTTTCTTTCTCTTAATCATAATCTTCAGGTGATTCTTCAGGTTTGTTTGTGTATCAAAATACAGTGTTGGGGCCCAAAGAATTTAACTTTTGAATTCCGGTCTTTTCAGATCGCTTCTCCTCTTTGAAAGTCATACTGCGAATTGTGCCATGTGTGTCTCGGTCAGTAGCCTACGTGCCATGTGTGTCTCAGTCAGTAGCCTACAGGCCAGAGACGGTCATCTAGCAGAACAGCTGTTCTAGCCTTCAGCATTAGCCACCCCAACTATGTTGGGGTCAAATACAGCAGTCTCTGTCATTCCATTTTACTTCTTATCCCTAATCTCTCTTATTTCTTTTCCTCACATGTTCACCCAATCTTTTTTGTCAGTCAAATTGTGTATGTGCTACGCAGCAGCAAAATTATCTCAATACTGTATCAGAATAAGCTTCTAAAGAAAGCAATGATTATGCAAAGCTGTGTTTGGTGTGAATAAATCAAACATAGGGTCAGTTCCACCACAAACTTCGATTTGCTTTTTGAGAATGCTGTGTATTTGTGTTTGATGACTCCTGAAAAAAGCTATACTGGCTTGGGTCAATCCTAACTAAAGGTTTAAGGTGAGCCTTTTCTATCAAGATTCAATTCTAGATTCAAAGTTTTATTGTCATATGTAAAAAGTATATCTATAGATTACAATGAAATTGTAACCTGAATGCCTCTTTCACAGACTACACAATTAACAGTGTTACAAAATGACAATAGACACCAGCAACATTAAACGTTACAATAAATCCAATTATATATAAAAATAAATAAATATATAAATCTGTCTCTAGTTCTGTGCTTTCAAGACAAATTCTGTAATAAACAGGTAATTCCTGTTCAGGCTGCTTGGACCTTTTTGCCAGCTACAAGTGCTAGAACAGGACTAGTTACATTCTTTAAAGATTAGTTTAGACTTTAGAGCTCTAAACAGTTGCCCTGCATCAGTAGGTTTAGGGCATTATTGACTTACTGCAGTCTTGACAGTGTTTCTTAATCTTTCACATTCCATGAAGAATTATTATTTCATGTTAAAAGACATGTCTGTAAGATGTGTAGGTCAAAATACTGCTGCTTAAAGATGAAAAGCGTAGGATGTTTGGTTATGCTTCATTAGAAATGTTTACAGTTCATCTGCCCACAGTTTAATGTACTCAGATCAACCACCTAATATTGTATACATTCACCTTGTGCTAACAAAACAGCTCTGCCTTGTCAGGCATGGACTCCTCAAGACTTCTGATGTGCTGTGGTATCTGGCACCAAGATGTTAGCAGTCAATTATTTAAGTATTATAAGTTGCTAGATGGGGCCTCCATCATACTAGTTTGTCCAGAAAATCCCACAGATGCTCAGTTGGTTTTAGACCTGGGAAATTTGCGGGCAGATTTAACACCTTGAACTCATTGTCATGTTCCTTAAAGCATTCCTGATTGAGTTTTGCAGTGTGGCAGGTCCCATTAGTGCTGCTGAAAAAGCCTACTACCTTTCGGAAGTACCATTGCCATGAATGGGTTGGCTTGGTCTGCAACAATGGTTAGGTTGGTGGTTAGATTCCTCAGCAGAACATTGTCCAGATAATCACAATGCCTTTGGTGGCTTGTCTTCTTCCCACAGTGCATCTCTTTCCCAGGTAAACAGCACATACGCACCAGGGAGTCCACCTGATGAAAAAATTAATCACTCATCAGACCAGGCCACTTTCTTCCACTGCTCCATGTTCCAGTTCTAGGTAGATACTTTTGGTGGTGGACAGTGTTCAGCATGGGCACTCTGACAGCCCCAGTCATAGTGCCCCTGGATTTAATTTAATTAAATACATTTAATGATGTGGCTCCTTGGTGTAGACGTTTATATTCTAAGCAGAGGATTCACAGTAGAGAAGAATGTGTTGTGAATATGACTTCTGTCATCTATTTTACCCTTTAAAGTTATTGTTGATCTGCCATATTTTCAATTTACACTGCATAATTGTTTAAACAAAAACATAATTTACATATATTACATAAAGTTCCATTTGAACTCCCTGTTCAATCACGGTTTGCACTTTTGTCAAACAATGAAAAAATAATGGCAGAAAATTGAAGTTGTTTTTGTTCTTGTAGAACAAGACTATATATAAAACAATAACTTTTTATCCAATTCCAATCATAAGATAAGCTTAACATATTAACACAAATGTGCTATCAGTTAAAAGTTTAGCACCTGCATGAGATGTATGAGGAAAAAATATAAAATTAGAGCATGCTTTTCTTATTGCAAAAATGTGACACACTGAGACCAGTGGATAGTATCGAAACTGCCACAGTAATAACTGTTCACTCTGACTAATGCAATTTAGATAAAATTGTGGTTTTCAGCTTTATTTGTATTTGTGAGAACATGGACTGGGAGCAATATGTGAAAGACGCTTCCTGTCTCCCTTTCTTAGCTTATCGGTTACTGGGTAAGGTTTTAGAATGCTGTGCAGATTTGGAAACAGTGAGATCTGGTTTTAATGTAGTTCTATTGTTATGCCATTATAGGTGGAGGCCTCAGGATACAGCAGAGCTTGCGAGCAAATGAAAGGTTCGAACTGTCATAGCAGTTGGGGAAAAGCAATGGACATTGCTCTCTGTGCTCAATCTGAAACATCCCCTGCTTTATTTTCAGTATAAAATGTTGCATACGTTGCTTTCCTGTTCTTTTTTACCCCTTAAATTCCTAGGCTATGGCTTTTTATTCAGGCTATGGCTTATTATTCACATGGAAAACAATGTAAACAAGTGTTATTTGCAAAATGTGTCAGAATACTCTGGGGAAAAATAGTAATGGCTGAATTCTGAACAAACTGTCCAAAATGTATTCAGTAATACTTTTTATTTCAGTACTAAGCTAAAAAAGTAGCACATTCAATCTAATGATTTATAGGGAAAAACTGCTGTTGAAATAATCACACTCTGCCTCCCTGTTACTGCACTTTTTTTAAATTATGTCTTTTTCAAGCATTTTTTTTTTCAATGAAACCTATCATTCAAATGATTAATTCCAAAATGTCTAACATTTCTCTTCCTGTCTGCTTCAGTTCAGTACTGCTCCCACAGTCCCACAGCACTGTCACCGATCTCATGAACTTAAAACCCACTTTGTTGACGAAGTATAATTTTGTCTATGAATGTAATTGCTGTAGTGCATTAATTCTCTTTCTGCTAAGCTCAAATTAAAATATACTTTGTAGACAATTTACCATAAGCATAAACTAATATATACCAGTAACAAAATTACTATTGGTAGATATGTTGATAATTTCTGAACTATATGTAACATAATTTACTGATGCACACAAAAGAGTCAAGCGTAACATGATGCTGAGCTCATCACTGATGAACAGAAAGAGAAGACAATGTTTAGTTTGATAGTGATTAGGACCTTGCGCTTGGGAACAGAAAGTCTCAGGTTCAAGTCCAAACCCAGGCGCCACAGCGATACCCTTGAGCATGGCACTCTTCCACTACACTGCTCCCCGGGCGCTTCTCATAGCTACCCTCTGCTCCATGTGTGCATGTGTGATGGGTGAAGTGCAGAGGTCACATTTCCTTATGATGCACTTGTGTGAGATTGAGCGTGTTCACAATGATAAAATAAGTCACTGACATTGTTTAACAAAGGTCAGTATTATTGAGAACTGCTCACACTAGTTTATTTGTCTGTCTGGTTTTAGCAGGAACTTATTTTAGACAAACCAAAGGCTTCTTTAGAAAAAAAAATGTCCTGCTTAAATTTTAAAATACATATTAAACCAACATTCATGGTGTTTCTTTTTAAATTTATAATTATTTTAATAGACAAATATTTAACAGAAATGTGAATTTGTAGAAAGTTAAAAAAACATGACTACATGATGTTATTTAGCTCAGTGTTAAAAGGTGTTTAATTGTGGTGTGTGTGTGTGTGTGTGTGGTGTGTGTGGTGTGTGTGTGTGTGTGTGTGTGTGTGTGTGTGTGTGTGCAGGGCAGGTGAACAGCTTGCGATGGGTCTGAGCTCCGCAGGCTAGTCTCCCGCCTCACTTAACGGCCATGCTCACAGAGCACTAATTAAATAATCTAGTTAAGTTCAGACATTGCTAGACCTGGCTGTCTGTGCACATCAGTGCTATCAGTCTTCTACATACTAACCTGTGTAGATGTCAGGCCCTGCCTGCTTTTAGCAGATATTAATCCTCAAACACTCTACCCATCCTGTTCATCCCTGCCTTAGCTAATAACTGTTGTATTGCACCAGTTCTGACTGATAATTATTGAATGTAAAACCATTCAGCATTTCCACTCTGACAGTTCCTCAGTGAGTTATATTCCCTTAATTGTAGTGAAGTACATGATCTGAGCATGACTGAGAGAAACTACACAGTCTATCCAGCAGTTTTTTAAGCTTAAAAAATATGCATAATTTCAAAATCTGTCGTCTGAAATGTGCTGCATGTAGACTTTTTTCTGGCACTTTGATGGTGATGACAAGTGTCCCACATTAACCTCTCATTGGAAATTGTTGATATAAGTTTATATCTTTTACATTCTAAAAATGTGATTAATGGGAACTGGGAGTAATGCAAATGAGGTCCACATTTCTATTGCTGCTACAGCATACATGCTAATATTTATACAGCCATGTGCCATATTACATGTCTTTTTGATTTTTTTAAATGTAGAAAACACATCCAGGACAGTGAAAACATGTCTGTACACTTCACTGCACAATTGTGGCTTTTTTGTGAAATTTCACATATTAGGGTAAAACAGAAAATGCCTGTGTAGCATAATGAGGGCAGGTGGACACGGGTACATGTTACATAAAAGCACTTTAAAATAAGAATTCAAAAGCATATACGAAACCAGGTGAAATGGTCAACATGAGCAAACACTGAGCATGACACTGTGCAAAGAAGTAGAAACTAAGCCGTAAAATGTGCAGAAATGGGCAAACTTAAATTTGTTCCCAGTGGAAGAAATCTTTCCACTAGGAAAATCAACAGAACACTTGGCTAGGAGTATTCAAAAAATTTCATATGAGTGTGTAAGGTGTAAAAGCTGTAAAGAAGATTGTAACCAAATATTTTTTTTTAATACTTTTGACTTTTGAAATGTGTCCTGAAGCTGGGGGATTAGCGTACATTGGGAAAAGTCAAGGAAGCTAAAAACAAAGTGTGCATCTTTACAGTATGCAGATTACATGAAATTGTTAGTGGAAATGTGGGCAATGGTGGCCTAGTGGACAGGACATTGCCCTTGGGACCTGAAGTTCCAGGCCAGGCACCACTGAGGTACCCAGGTGCAAGGTACTGTCCCACTACACTGCTCTCTGGGTGCTGTTGATGGCGGCCCACTGTGATGGGTTAAATGCAGAGGTCACATTACGTTGTGGTGCTTGAGTGTGTTCACAATGACAAATAGTCATTATTACAATACCATTATGTATGACAATAACATTATGACAGTATTTTAGAATTTTAGAATTTTAAACCTTTTTTTTATTGTGTTGTGTCAATTTATTTTTGAATGAGCATGTTATATATGAGAAAACACTAGGACTGTAGGTGTCCAAGTCTGGAACACAAACGCACACACCCAAAACATGCTAAATAGTTAAACTATGGAAGAGGGTGAATAAGCTGTATTTGCTACGAAAGGGAGCTGATGCCATACAGAACAACTTGATACAGCTTTTGGCAGTGTTCTTAAGGATTTTAAAGGAAAGGAACTGAAGAGGCTATCAAGAGCTCTTCAGCTGCCATCAATGAACTCTGTGTCATCTTTTGAGCTTTACATTTACATTTACATTTATTCATTTGGCTGACACTTTTATCCAAAGCGACTTTCAGTACAGAGGAAACAATCAAGCGTTCGCATTGCATAGAGTAACACTGAGAGGGGTGCTACAAGGAAGACCAACGCATTGCTTGTAGTTATAAAATAAATAACAGAGGCAATTACTGTAATACATACCAGTATTCAGCTTTGTAAGCTGATAGTGCCTGATAGTAATAAAGAGTAATATTGTCTGTTGTTCAGTTGCTTTTTCAGTAGAAAAGTCTCTACTTAAATTTAAAGACAGCTGTCACTTGCCTGTGAGGGGATAAAAACAAACGTTCATGAAACCCTAAAGTGTTCATACCCTGAATGTTTGACATGACTGTTTGATGACCCCCACCTCCAGCTGGATTCTTCACCAAGCAACTTTTGAACACATTGCCACATTGTAACATATAAACACATTGAATTAACTGAACTGAACCACCCTGTTGAAGTCAAACATGTCTTTAGGATCAACTTAGGATCATCTTAGCCTTTCTAAGCCCCTATAATATACATATCATGGAACACATTTTGTTTAATAATTTCCTACTTGAACAAGAAGATGAAGAACAGTGCCACATTTGTGTTTTATGTAGAAAAAAAATAATCTTTTGTGGAACTATTTGTTTTGCTCTTTTGCCATGTTTGTGCCATTGAAGCAAAGCACCTGAACATGTCAAACCCCTGTTTTGTAATTTGGTTAATGTAAGAATAATTCAATATGTAAATATATAATAAAGTAATAGCACATATTGCTCTTTTACATTGTGAAGAGCACAATTATTATAACACCTAGAGTCTTTTAAGTGGAAATTGTTTGCGTGTTACTCGTATGCAGATGTTGCTAAACCCCAATCACAGGAACACAGTCAGTGTCCCACTGTAGCTGCCCTGGGACACTTTTCCACTCCTGGGGTGAAGGAATTTCTTCCTGTGGAGAGGAAGATGGACAACATGGTGTTCAGAAAGTGACCTCCGAGGTCAGGTGAGGTTAGGAGGAGAGGGAGGTCAGCCCTCCAGTGACAGTGAACCTTTCATAACCAGAGTGTTTGAACAGATGTCTTCAACCGTTTCCAAAAGTGCTGCTCGAAATACCCCCCCCCTAATGTTTTTGCTTTCTTTGTGTATTTATAGAGCTGTACAGCCTATAGTATGATATTTAAATAAAACACACCTTTTATTTATTTTCAGCATTTCAGCATTTGTGCTGAACTTCCATGCACAGGCATATCTATACATCTGTTTTCAAATAGTAAATTCTGATTGCTGTTAAATGGGTTTGAGCCATGGAATTTTGATAGTGCTTCAGTCGCTTTTGATGTGCTTCAGTTCCTTACGATTGAAGGAAGATGTTCTTGAGCAGTGGGATTCTGATAGCAATAGAATGCCAGTCATGGTATGAACTTCTGTGGAGACCACATTTTACTTTATACTTGGTGTAAAAATTGAATGAAGGGTTGTATACAAAACTGGAGCTGGGTAATGTGCTAACGGAGGCTGTTGATGAATGGAACTCATAACTGTGCAAACATTGTTAAGGCAGTGCATACAGCTGCATTTGAGGCTCTTTGGGCAGTTTTATATAAGATTTGGTTAAACGTTTTCTAAGCTGAACCACTACAACCCTAGTGCTTTCTGTGTGGGGTCCCAAATGAAGCCTGGACTTGTGTAGTATTCAGGGGGAATGTTAGGAATGTTTGCTATCTTTTAAAATCTGCCTAGGCCTTTTTGACATTTTGGAAACCAGGGGGAAATTGGTTTTAGTCTTTGGCCTGGTCTGCCCTTTGATTCAAATTGCTCTGTGGTGTCCTTTACACTATGGTGGATTATGGTCAAAATGAAAGCAGACTTATTAGGATATGAAAGATGATAAAGGTGCCAGTGGCAGTGCAGTGAACATAATACTGCCTGCTCATATCGTTTGATAAAGTAGTCCTACAGTTTGCAGAACTGCATTAAACATTTCAGTTAAATTCAGTTTTATTTGTACAGCCCTTTTACAACTGATGTTGTCACAAGGCCACTTTACAAAGTCCGGGTCCGAGCCCCATAATGAGCAAGCCAACGGCAATGGATGCAACAAAAATCTCCCCAAGCTGGAGGAAGAAACCTTGGGAGAAACCCGGACTCAGAAGGGAAACCCATCCTCCTCTGGGGGACACCAGATAGCAGTAAAATAAAGAATAATCAAAAAGATGTCTCAGTTTATGAAGGTGGTATTACTTAAAGTCAGTAACTTTCATGGCTAAGGTGTGAGCAGCAAATGGAAATGTGGTGTTGGTCTGTGGTGGTTAAACTATTCAAAAGATGAATGAACATGATGAACCCCCACTGATTGAACGATCTGTACAAGGGTACAAGCCTGCTCGAACCTGGATGCTAGTAGATCAGGTTGAAAGGTTGTGGGGCAGTTCCTAGTGTATTAGTGGGTGTTTGAGGCTGAAGCTTGCCTCCATTTAATTGTAGGAAAAATGTAAGACACTTGGGCATACTGACATTCAGAATGTCCTCTAGTTTACATGTAGTGCCATCATTGCTTGTGATGAAACCTTTGGCAAAGGTACAGTGCCTCAGTTTAGTAAAGATCTCCAGATCTTGGACAACTGGGTGCAGTGGATTGGGATGATGGCACGTCATTTCAGAATACAGAACATCTCTTTCTTTAAAGAGATCTCTTTCTGTCTCTCAGAGCTGTAGTCAGTACCACATTTGTCATGTTTAAGACCGATCCAAGACCAAGACTAGTCGAGTCCAAATCAAGACCTAGTTCAAAGAGGTTTGATGTCAACTCAGGACTAAGTCCAAATGAGCGAGACCTTCAATGAAATCTTTATCAAAACCACTTGCTGTTTCCAATTTTTTCTGTGATGCTGGAGACAAGGTATATCTATTATTGATAATGATCAAAACACAAGTGCAGTGTAACAACACTGTAGGATTAAATAAAGCCATGTTTACAATATTTAACTAGAGCCATTTCACTTAAATCATCTGGCTCACCCACTTTGTGTATGTGCCCCAAATAAAAAATTATGAACAAGTATACATCATTCACAGAGTATGCAGAGATGAGTTCTGGTAGAAATATGATTGGTAACCAATTTGTCGATTTATGTTGTTTTTTTTTTTTTTTTTTTTTTTTTTTTTTGGGGTGGGGGGGTCAGACATGTAAACCCACCCACCACATTTTTACTTGGTTATTAATGTATTTAGGAAAATGACTCAAAATGAAATATGTATTAGTGGCAAAATATTTGAACCTCAGTTATTGATTCTAGTCTGTTGAATGGCAGGACTGGGCACCCTTTTTAACTTTAAAAGCATGTTTTTATCAAAGTCCGGAACCATATCATGGCACAACCATGGACATTTCTAAGGACCTCAGATAAAGAGTTGTTGATACTCTTCAGGTTGGAA
>JBBPDA010000013.1:16741147-16758659 GCA_037974385.1 Arnoldichthys spilopterus | reverse complement strand
TATATATATAAAAATAAAAAAAAGAAAATAAATAGTAATAAAGTTTTTAACCATGCTTTGCTTTTACATGATCCTTAAATTTCTTTTCTGTGCTCTTTTACCCCTTAGGTGTGGGTTATGGAATGATGGTGGTTTCAACCTACATTGGGATCTATTACAATGTGGTCATATGCATTGCCTTTTACTACTTTTTCACGTCCATGACAAACCTCCTGCCTTGGACATACTGCAACAACCCCTGGAACACTCCTGACTGTAGTGGGGTGGTTGGCACTCATCGGGCTAATGCTACCCTTGCTAACATCACAGCTGTAGTGTCTGGGGTTACTGAGATGGTCAACCGCACCAAAAGGACAAGCCCCAGCGAGGAGTACTGGAGGTTAGTGTAGCACAACGTTATTATTTCTTTTCTATTTGTTACACTTTTTCCTTTTGACACCTATTACATGGCTCTGTGTACAATGTTAGCACTGACACAGACCATGACCACCCTTTATTGCCTTGGTAACTCATTCTGCTTTACTATTTATTAGGTCTGCAAACTGTGTGTGTGTGTGTATTCATATTTATCTATAATGTTTTAAGCCGTATTGCTCTCAACATTCATAGTCATAGTATATTGCAGCCTGTCTGAATGACCATGTGTAACATATGAACATTATAGAGCATCGACAACAAAAGCCCACAATTACAGTTGACCTTATGAACATGATCACCTTTGCTGTTTAATTTGTTAAGCTAATTTTGTTTTCTGCTTTATGTGCTGGGTCTTATGTAAACTTCTTACGTGAAGTGTGACATTACTTTTAATACATAGGCTACAGGAACTGATTAGGCTTTCGTGTGATTCAGATGACAAAGATGTTTAAGTAGGGTCAACAGGAACCAGAATTCCAATTGAAAAAAAGCTTGCAAGAAGGGCTTAACCTCCAACATAAAGTACAATTGCATAAGTCCTGACTTAATGCTCCTAATAACTATACATACACTATATGTAATGGTTACTAAAAATATATATACTAATTTTAAAAATGCAGAACCACTTTGGGTCTTTTCACTAATGTTTAAATTATTGTTTCTCGAATGCGAAGCACATTTTTTAATGCTATGAGGGTCTGTGTGAATCTAAACTTGACAGATGTGCTTGTGGGGATATTTTTAGTTATTTATTCTATTGGATCAACATGGTAAACATGAGGTTGACATTTTCTGGAGACAAAAGGGACGTAACATTATTGCTTGTGCGAGTGTGTGTGTGTGCGTGTTTGCACATGTAGTCTTCCTGAATGCAGAGTTCCACTGCCAGCTCTTAGAGAATAGACGGCTTTGACAGTGAGGCGTGTGTGCGCCTGTTGAATGACTTTATAAATGGTTTGTGCCTAGCTCTTCGGGTTGTGTTTGTCAATGTACCATGAAAAGCCTCTCTGTCACTGTGTTCTATCAGTCAAGCAATTCATTGTAAGGTTGTTTTGGTTGGACCATTGTCTTAAAAAATTAGTTGTTTTTTGACATAGGCTGCCTAAAAATGCCCCTCAGACCAATATTCAACTGTCAGTGAGTCAGAAATGAAAATGTGTAGCAATTGAACAATAATGACTTCATTCAAATGTCTTTTTCATTAAATTCAAGTCATAATAAAAAACAATTCATCCCTTTTGCCTAGACAGACTTGTAAGTAAAAAATTACCATATTGAAGTCATGTTATTTTCTTGTGACAGCAAGTCTTTCACCACATTTGTCCTTTTCTCTCAGGAACTATGTCCTGAACGTTTCAGACGGCATAGGGAACTTCGGCGAGGTACGGCTCCCCATCCTGGGCTGTCTGGCAGTCTCCTGGGTGGTGGTTTTCCTCTGCCTTATTCGGGGGGTGAAGTCTTCAGGCAAGGTGAGCTAGATGTTCTCATTTTGTTATGAACATTATGCAGTAGCAGGCATTTGGATAAATTAGAATTTCTCCCAATATGACTTTCAGGACTCTCATTGCATGTGGCTTTTACACTCTATTGTGTACACTGTAATATATATATATATATAGCCTTTGATTTCATTGGGGTTGTGGGACATTGAGTGTACCGTAGCGATGGTGCAATGGGGAATTGCTGCATTTTTATGTGCTGACTATTATATTTTTGCTTTTTTTTGTTTGTTTGGATGCCTCTCAGGTGGTGTACTTCACAGCGACCTTCCCCTACGTGGTGCTGACCATTCTCTTTATCAGGGGAATCACTCTGGAGGGTGCCATCAGCGGAATTAAATACTACCTCACCCCACAGTGGCAGAAAATCCTGGATGCAAAGGTCATTGCAGCACTAATTTTCAGGAGGTTGTGCTAAAACATGGTTTATTATTCTATACTGGTATAATCTGAATGTGGGTGTGTTTGTGTTTTATAGGTGTGGGGTGATGCTGCCTCTCAGATTTTCTACTCCCTGGGTTGTGCCTGGGGTGGTCTCATTACCATGGCATCTTATAACAAATTCCATAACAACTGTTTCAGGTACTGAACATGCCTTAAGGCATAATTTTTGATAATGGGGGACTGCATTTGTACTCTCCTCTGTAGAAAAAAAAATTGTGGCAGTGGTGGCCTAATGGTTAGGATGCTGCCTTTGACATCTGAAGGTTGCAGGTTCGAGTCCTGGCCTGAGCACAAAAGAGGTACCCTTCAGCAAGGTACCGTCCCACTACACTGCTCCCCAGGCGCTGTTGATAGCTGCCCACTGCTCTACGTGTGCACGTGTGATGGGCTAAATGCAGAGGTTGCATTTCGTTGTGATGCTTGAGTGTGTTCACAATGACACATAGTCACTTTCACTTCATTTCATTCAGTCAGTCAATTTAAATGTTTTGTCCTTATACTTATAAGCAGTACAGAAAAGCTGGGTTAAGTAGTTAGTACTACTAAAGTAGAAAAGAAGCACAAATTTGTTTATGGAAAAGCAAAAGTATCCTGGGGTGACTTGATTAGACGTGAGAGTGACATACATATATCCTGACCCCAGCTCAGCATAGGGAATGCAAAACTTGCACTTTCTTCATCTTAACCGCCCCCTTGTGGATGGTTACTCTAAATGCAGTTTTTTCTCTTTATTTGATGAGAATCAAACATATTTCACTCACCACGCCAGCACACACATACTTTTTTTTTTGTCTGTGACTCAACAGAGACAGCATCATCATCAGTGTGACAAACTGTGCCACCAGCGTCTATGCTGGTTTTGTCATCTTCTCCATCTTGGGCTTCATGGCTCATCACTTGGGAGTCGACGTGTCGCAGGTGGCTGATCATGGGCCGGGCCTGGCCTTTGTGGCTTACCCAGAAGCCCTGACACTTCTGCCAATCTCTCCACTCTGGTCTCTACTCTTCTTCTTCATGCTCATCCTGCTGGGCTTAGGGACACAGGTAACTGGCTGATTTAATTTATCATGCTAACAAGCCAGTTTTAACCCTGCATTGCACCGTTCTCACCCCGTTGTTTCTGAATGTGCAGTTCTGTCTCCTGGAGACTCTGGTTACTGCAATAGTGGATGAGATTGGGACAGACTGGATTATCAGAAACAAAACCATCATTACTCTTGGAGTTGCCATCGTTGGGTTTCTCTTGGGTGTACCACTGACAACGCAGGTGAATTATACAGATACGCATACATACATGCATATATGTTTGCCTTCCAGCTCTTTTGAATTTTGTGTATTTTTGTTGTGTTTCCATGTATTTTGTATTATAAAAGTAATAGTTAGCAAAAGTAAAATTCTATAGTTAAAGCTCTGCCTTTAGCTAACTCAATACATAATCTTTGTATGCAAAGCTAAAAAGTGTTATTTGTAGCAATGCCATTAAATGTTATATTATGTAATAGAACCACTATTGATTCTCTTGAGAACCTTTTATTGAATAGTTTTTAAAGAACCATTTTTGTAAATAAGTGTGTGAGTGTGAAGCTAAAGGTTCTAAACCAACTACTGTTTATTAACATTTTGTTTGTTTGGCAATGGTCCTCACTGAGGGCAGCACAATGAGTCCACAATGTCAAACACTTTCATGTTTTATGTGGCCCTCTTGTGGTTGCAGGCAGGAATATACTGGCTGCTGCTGATGGATAACTATGCTGCCAGCTTCTCTTTGGTCATTATTTCCTGCATCATGTGCATTTGCATTATGTACGTTTATGGTAAGTTCACCAATTCTTCCGTCTGTTTTTTTCCCAGTGTTTATCTGTTGGATATAAATTGAGACCTGTTGCAAGAGCTGTACTGTCGCTGTGTTTTCCATCCATAGGTCACAGGAAGTACTTTAAGGATGTGGAGATGATGCTGGGCTTCCCTCCTCCAATATTCTTCAGGATCTGCTGGAGATTCATCTCTCCCCTCATCATCACAGTGAGTAAACATCAGAAAGAAACTACGAGAAAATATGGCCTTTAAACAAAACATACTTGCATTCCGAAGTGGAATTGGATGTTGAAAATAATAGTAATTATTCAACCCCATTAGCCTGCAAAATGGTCTGGTTATTAAACGTCTAGATAGTATTGTAAATTACTCAGGAATCTACTGTGCAAATTAGGTATGTATCAGACTCATGAAATAAAGTGTGGCCCACTGACAGAAACCTAGCACTTAAGGCTTAACAAGCCCCTACTGAGTCAAGCTGCATATGGTGAAGCAGGGGCAGCAGTGCCCCCTGGCATAGTGTTGCCGAGGACGCCACTGGCACGTTATGCACTAAACAGATGCTCTTGTAATCATTTGGTCTATCTATGAGGCTGCCATCCTGCTCAATTAAATGACTCTGCTTATTGGTTGCCAACTGCAACACAAACCCTTCTACCCCTTTCTGAAAAATTGCAGCGCATAAGTAGAAGCCCAAGTTTGCCCAGACCATTTGGCTCAGGAAATACTAAACTCTAATAGTAGTAAAAACCATTGATTTAATTTAAATAGCTTATTTGAAACAAATTCTAGGTCTGATTTTGATGCAGGTCTTGGGTCATGTTTGTTTGTTAACTAAGCCTTATTTACAGCTCTCAACTAGGTAGTTCTCCCTGTCCCTCACTCTCTCTTTCTCTGTCTTTTAGTTCATCCTCATCTTCACAGTGATTCAGTACAAGCCCATCACTTACAATGACTATGTGTACCCAAACTGGTCTCTGGTCATTGGCTTCTGCATGGCTTTGTCCTCAGTGATCTGCATACCTATCTATGCTCTCTTCAAAATTGCCATCTCTGAGGGATCCACGTTTTTAGAGGTAAGAGGAGTCATGGGCAATGGTTTGCTATTTGTGCGAGTTAAACTGAACAGTAAAAAAACTTGATTCCTTTTTTCCTTCAAACATTAGACTACTAGTACAATTTAGATTATGATCAGGTCAACCTGGAGTGCAGCTTAATGTCATTTGTCTAATGTGTATTTTTTTTCCAGCATGTCACTTTGACGTCCTCAGCATGTTAGAATGAAGACACATTAGTGTGAATATTGCATTTTAGTTACTTAAATATTAAATGTTATATATATACACACAAGCAGTACTATAAAACGTGACTGCCGTGTAAAGGAAAATGATAATGAAAGATTTGTTTTCTCAAAAACACAATATTAGAGTAAATACAGTAAACCGTGATTTTATGTCAGTTTGTTGGCTTGGCCCTTTCCAGAGCTCTGCTAGTGGTATTACTTGTAGTTTCCATCAAATCACTGGTTTGGGCTCAATTGACTGATTAGATGAAATCAGGTTTGGCTAATGGAACTTCACATCTATCATGACTGGAGGCATGGAGAAGAAATCTGGAGCCACACTGGGGTTGATCTTTATTCTTTTCAAATGGCTTTAATGGTTTCTGAGGAAAAAATCTTAGAATCTTAGTCTTTTTATTTGTTTGTATTGCTTATGACCACTTAGCAGAAACTCTTATCCACAGTTGCTCTTGATTGCATTGTCTTGTTGTCTAGGTAGCCTTTTATAAAGAAAGATGGTGTGATAAACATTTACCATAAGGTCGAAAATACATCTTATTATTATCTCAGTCTATCTTCTCTCTCTCGCCCGTCTGCTGCAGAGGTTGAAGTACTCAGTGAAGCCAGATCCAAGCTGGGGCCCAGCACTGCAGGAGCACCGCAAGGGCCGTTATGCCACCGGAGGACCCGAGAGCGTAGAGGTGCATCCCCTCAAAGAGGAGCTGAAGGAGAAGGAGCCAGAGAAAGAGAAGGAGCCTGAGAAAGAGAAGAAGGAGGAGATCACTCTTACCATCCAAGGCAGCAATGGCTCAACACTGAACCCCACACCCAGTGCATAGAGACGGCCCATCCCAACTGGCGCCGCACCCCATCCCCCCATGCTGCAGCCCATGGGCCAGGCCACACTCGCTGGAGACCTTTACATATTGTAAGGGCTTTATTATTTCTAACCTCTAGAGAAATCGGTTGTTATCCAAAACCTTTTTTTTCTCTTTAATTTAATAATACAGTTTTTGTAAGTAAAACTATGTTCATATGCAGGAAATATTTTAGGCATACCTGCTGTGCATGGTGCATTGTGGGATATGTCATGCTTGTTCCTTCTGTGTAGAATTATCTGGAAATGCAACTTCTGCTGCTGCAGCAGCTGCAGTAGGGGTTGACTTGTGTGTACAGCGGTAACGGTGCCAGTTGGGTTAAAAGCTGAAGACCAAATATTCTTTGACTGTAGTAAACGTACCCCTAACATGCACATTTTCCGAAACCATAAAAAATGTCTTGTTATTTTTACCCACTGCCATATCTGGAGCTCTTCCACCACCCCGCACTGTATTTGGACAGTTTCTGAATAGTCCCAGTGTTCCATTCTTAAAAAACCTGATTATTTTATACTGCACCCTGTCTTGAGGAAATAAATATGGCACAAAGGATATTTTGCCTTCAGCTTTTAGAACAGATACTAAAAGAAGGTTCTTGATTATAAAGCACATTTCATCCCAAACCCATTCTCAGGATTGCTAAGAATTAGCTTTTTCCCCAAAACCTCTCATAATAACCTAAAATCATGAGCTCTCCATCCTATTTTTTTTAATTAAGAAAAGTTTTTTGGTGTAAGTACACAAAGCACACAAACATTGACTAGTCTTCCAGTCATTTTAAACCTGAAATGCATTTTTGCCCATGAATGGAGCCTTACAGGTGATGACAGGAGTTACTATTTAAGCTGTGCTTGTAGGGCAGCCACCATAGCCTCACTTTTGTAGCACACACACACACACACACAAATTCTCTTGGGAAAAGAGGAAAAGGCCATTATAAAACAAAAAAATTACATGCACATACCTTCTCTTATTACTTGGGCCACTGCTGGAATGTGTGTTCTTTAGTGGGTTTTTTTCCTGTTCTGACCACAATGAAAAACCTGCGCTTGCACTGAAAAGCGCTGAGCCAAGCAGTTGAAAAATAATTTTCTATGGAGAGTTAAACTTGGGTTAAGGAAAAAAAAAAGTCTGAATCTTTACTGAACTTACTGAATTATGTCAGTAGAATTGAAAGACTAGAGTCGTCTTTACTTGCTCTTCTAATTATCACAGTAAATAGTCTTGTTTATTTTGTAAAGAAGAAGCTAGAGTTTCAAGAATAACAATTGTTAATGTTTACCATTCCTCATCCATGACTTGATTATGTTACGTTCTATCTTTGCTCTGGTGAGAAAGGGGCGAGGTTGGATTGGATGCTTTGGATTTTGCCTGAATCATCTGCTGTAGGCTTTTGGGGTGTGGGTATGGTCATTATAGCCGGTTACAGTGACAAGCCGACAAGGCCCCTCTCTTATGGCGCATAGGGTCGCAGTAGCATTGTGGATACGACGTCCTGGTAACACTGTGAAATATGTTAGGGGGGCTGACACCACTGGAGGAAAGGGGCTGATCTAGCAATGCAGCTGCTAAATGTGCTTAGGCATCACGTATTGATAAGACTCTTGGGTTTTTACTCTTTTTTCCCGTACAGTACATATTTCCACACTGTCTGACTATCTTTTTGTTGAATAATATCTTAAATAAAGCAGCATGATCACATCTCACCACCCCACCCCCAGTCCAAAAGTATAGAGACTAAAATCTGTTAAACAAAAAATATCTATAAGGAAAAGAATCCATGTAGTCTAGCGGAATGTTTTGGTCACTCAGGGGCAAAAAGCACAAGTAAACCTGGAAGAACTTAAGTGAGGCAAGCTTGACTTTACTTCACATGTGATGTCAAACCACAATGGTAAAGCAGCACTGTGTATGTTGTAGTTTTTAGTGGTCCTAGCACAACTAGATAAAGCAATAGCAGTAGGAATCGCCACTAGTCCTAGTACATGCACTAGCGGTCAGAGTTTGGAAACAACCACTCATAAAATGATTAACTTTATTTTTTACAATCCCTACTAGAGTAATTCATCATAGTAAGAACATCGAAGCTATGAAATAACACATACAGAATTAAATAATGGCCTTTAGCCTTTAGCTTGTCCAAATAAATTAAATTTACTAATAAAAATTAAAGTCATCGATGGGCATCAATGTTTTAGTTTTACATTTCAGACAGACCATATTAAAAAGTTAAAAAAAAAATTAGGTCCCATACCAACTAACAACCTTGAGCCATTATGACATCATCTGGTGATCCCACAGATGTTGATTATGGCACACAAATTGTGTAGCATCACAGCCATAAGCCTCTGGGTTCTGCAAGAAGGATGCCCCCACCCCAAGTTTTCTACCTTAAAGTTGATATTTTTCTTGCGGTCTTCTAGCCTGCAGTAGTAGAGTTGAGAATCAGTACTGTGCTTTTGCACCCTGGTCCTGCGCTGCCCCCTTCTCCATCACTGTATTGTACAGAAATGTAAAAAATAATAATTAATAATCAGACTGGTGTGTATGTGTGTTTTTATTGTCTTATGGGAATGAGGGAGGGATAGGTGGGAGTTCTGTTTTCTTGGGGGGTGGGGGTCGGGTGGGGGGGTGGATTTCTTGTGTTTTCAGGATTTGTTTTTACTTTTATTTCCGCTAGTCTGATAGTTGGTGTTTTCTGTGTATTATGTGTTAGTGGATAGTGGATATCCGACTCTCGAGTATATGCTTAGTTTAGGATAGTATCAGTATTGATGTTATTGCATTTTAATTAATATGTAACTATCCACATCGTCATTTAACAGAAAGAATCTACCTTTGTAAGAGATTTTGCTTTTGTTTTATTTTTATAGTACTAAAAACTGTATTTTTTCTTCTTTTGTTGTATCTATATGCAGTGACACTACTTTTTGTTTTTGTTTCGAGCTCCGCAAGCCAACCAATATCAAAAAGTATTGCCAAACTAACACTATGGATTGAAACTTGAAATACAATGGAATGCTTTTCACAGCGTGTCCGCTCGACGCCGGCACGGTTACTGTTGACTAAGAAGGACGATCAACATTTGTTACACAGTACAAAGTGTTATACCTCTACCACGTTATTGTAAATGCCGTCTGAATGCAGTTCAGTGTAGCAGGCCGCAGTGTCCTTTGGGCAAAATATCAATATCTATATAACTGGAACATTGCCAGCACACAATGCAATGAAATTCAATGCACATTTTATCTGGAAAATCAGATTGTTTTTATACATGTCCAATGTTCTGCATTTTTAAACTTGTGAAGGAAAATTTGTAAGCAACACTTTTAAAAAAGGTTGGCTTTACAAAAACTAATGTCCAAGTAAACCAGTTATTTGTAGTGACTAACATGTCTATTAATAAAACATGACCTTTTAGTGTGATAACAGCGTAGTGTCAGAACAGAAAGCAAGTTGTTTCTGTAAAACACCCAAAGAGTCCACTTTGTCAACTGGATGATAAGTGGACTTCTAAATAACTTGTGGTTCTCAAATTATTCATAGTAAATGTATGCTTAATCTCTCCCAGTTAGGTTGTTTTCGGGTTGCTGATTCAGTTGCCCTAATGCTCTAAAAATTACATGGTTGGATTTTCCCCTGAAAATGTCCAAACTCAGATACTGAAAAAAAAAAATACAATACATATTTTATATTTTCCTTACATATGCATCCATACATCCATTTTCATATCGTTTCACAATTAGCTGAAAAATTTGTTAGATATTCGCCAACTAGTGATGCAAGAGTACCTTTCATACGATGACAGTATAGCTTAATAAAAACTGTGAATTTTTCTCTCTGGTTTTCCACACTCTGTAGGAGAACGTCCCTATTGGAATGAAGCAATGTGCATTTTTGTGTTCTTACAGCACTTTATGATGTCACTTTTACAGTGTTTGAAAGCAACAGGAATTACATCCTCCCGTTCTTCCTGAACTCTGCAATAAAACGAAAGTACATGCTTTGGCAAAAGGTCTGCGTCCACCACCGTATGATTATTTGTCCAGGATATGTGCTCATGTAGTTTCAAAAAGAGAAATGTACTGTGAGGTCAGGGAGAGTGAAGCACAATGAAATGAACTCTGTACTTTCTATCAAAACATATCTAACCATGTCTTTTGAATCTTAGGGCCAAATTGCATTGAAATTGTCTTAAGTCATGTCAGCTGTATATCTTAAACTGTTCAATATCAAATGGTAAAAAATAAAGTTTATTTTAAAGATCACTTGACTTCGTATTACTTTCCTTGCAAACATTTTGTGGCAATTTACTGCAGTACAAAGGAGATCATGGTTACCAGTCCTGTTCTGTGCTGTTGCTACTTTCAGAAACTGGTATTCCTCGATTCTCTGTTCTCCAGACCACATATGTACTGATTGTCTAGGAGGTTCTAGAAGATTCTAGGTCTTATCTTTGATAATCTAATCTTTTATTAAAGTTTGAGCATAAATGACTGAGGTGTCTGTACTGCAATCAGGCACTTATGCAATTTAACCCCATTGGTCCGAACAACCACGCAAAAAATTGACCAACCAATACAAAAACATCAACAAATACCATTATCCCTGTGTAATAGCATTAAAAACTTTCAACTAGCCTGCTCACCAAATCGCAAACCACAGTATTTTCAAAGATCGGCAAACTTACCTTGGAACAAATGCATTAAAACCCATCCAATCCGCCATATTTCCTCTTCTGACTGCTCAAAGATAATGTTTTGACTTACATTTGACTTTACTGAATCTTCCTGAATCAGCTTCAGGCGGCTCCATCCTTCATTTGCATTCCAAAATGGCCATTTAAACACACCTTTTATGTTCTATTAAAGATAAAATACTTATTCTATCAGCTTGATGCACATGCATTTTTAATCAAACAAAAAATATATATGTAGAAGGCTCTAATCCCCTAAAACCTTTAAATACAACTACATATATACATACAACTATATATCAAACAGCTGGAAATTGACCTGACTAGACTGAATGGAACTTACATTAACATGGAAAACGGGCAACCATTAGGTAAGTCCTCCTTTTTCAGAGGCAACACTTCCATTTGTAACCACTCACAAAAGCACATACAACATTATCCACATGCGTTGCCTGGAAACAGGGCATAAGTGAAATTTTACAAATCACAATAAAGCTCAATATATATCTAATGCCAAATATATTTCAGAATATGCAGTTTTGGTGTTAAGAATTAAACACAGACAGACCAAAGAATGACATTTCTTTTAACCCTCCAATGAAAGTTGTGCCTCTTGTGCCCCTATGATTTCAAGCCATCAGTAAAAACACAGGGGCAGTGGTGGCCTAGTGGTTAGGAATTTGCTCTTGTGATCAGAGGGTCGCAGTTTCAAGTCCTAGACCAGGAACCACTAAGGTACCCTTAAGCATGGCACTGTACTGCTCCCTGGGCACTGTTGATAGTTGCCAACTGCTACATGGGAGGACGGGTTCAATGCATAGGTCACATTTTGTTGTGGTGCCTTTTGTGTGCATGGGTGTTTTCAAAAAGACAAATAGTCACTTTCACTTTATATAAAAAGATTTACATTACAAGGGTTTCCACACCCAGTTGTCCAAGTCAGGTGCTCTAAATGGACAGCCAGATCATAAATGGCGACCCAGTGTACATGCTGTGCACTATATAGGATTGAGCCAAAAGCACAACTGTTCAATTAGTTAAGTAGGATTACATAGACACCTGATACAAGGCTAATGAAGAAGGTGTTAAACAGAGTTGAATATGTAAGGAAGACTGCAGAGCTGTGGCTCCCAGTATCTGAGTTGGAGTCATAAACTTTTCCTCTTATGACGTTATCACATGATGGAGCGTTCAAGAGGTGCTGAGCAGGCTTCCAGCCTGAGGGAGAGTCAGGTGTCTGCTTGCCCGGTGCCCCCTGCTGGCTACCTTCTGCACTGTAGGGGGAGTGGGGAGCAGGGTCCTGGCACGGTCCTTGGAGCGAACACAGATGGCAGTAAGAGAGGACTCACATAGCTCTCTGTTGTCTCTAATGGGGCACCCCACATGTGCTTTCTCTCTTGGTTCACTGCAGCAACTGGAAATTCTCCATACAGTCGCAGAAGAAGCCGAACTACGAGGTGGGTGACGGTCTGTGGCTGTGGATCTCAAAATGCTTGGGCTGCTGGTAGATGGGGACAAGGGCAGAAGCTGTGCAGTCTCAAGGGACATTCTGTGCTTGGACTTGCCTGAGTGAACAGGCCTGGTTAGGTCTTGGGGAGGGGGATTTGGATGAAGACAATTAATCATGGGTGGCACTAGGGAGGGTGATGGAGTCTCTGAGTAATTTGCAGGCAAGCCGGCCAAAAATATTCCCCTGAAAAAGCCACAATAGTGAAGTGTTTAGACAGACAGATGAACAGACACACAGATAGACAGATGATAATGCTCTTTCCTTTTGAAGTCAATGGCAATTTCAGCTATCTCTTGCTCAAAGAAGGTTTACAACAGAAAGAAAAGCTGTAAGCAAAGTCAAGTGGTGACACCTGCTGGGGGAAGGAATGCTGCTGGGCTTCAGCTTATCTGCAGTTTCACTTATCAAGCTCTGAACTTGCAGGTCCCTCTGGATGATGCGCCGTTCCTTTTTTAGCTCTGAAAGAGAAAAAAGGGCATTAGAGTTATGTTTGGTCTCGGGAAGCCCCCTGCATCACTGCAAAATATCCCACTTCCAATTTCCAGTGGCAAAAATCAAATGGCATTTTAAAAGGGGGAATCTGGCTTTATTGTCCTGTTTATGTGAGACACATTGGCCTGGCGGCTTGGCAGGCTTGGAATCTGGCAGCGCTTAAGCAGAGAGCAGCAGATGCAGCAGTCTGTTTAGTACTGCCACTGTACACAAGAGGCTTGAATTGAGTGATGCTACTAAGGCTCAGTTAACTGAGATTGGAAAATGTCAGTTTTGAAAGACCCACTTACAGTATGAGACAGGACAAGCTGACTGATAATGGTTCAGAAGCTTAGATTCTTCATCTGGCAAATGTTTTCCAACAGTACAAAGACCAAAGTCCAGGTTTATGCTGAATAAGTTTTAATCACAAAGCTGTGTGTGGGTGTTTTCTGGTGGAATGAAACAATGGGCAAAAAACAGCCATAATTTCTGCACTGAGCCACTAGGGGGTAGTGAAACCCAATTCAGCAGGTCATCTTCAAGACATGCTATGGAATAAATGATGTGCTTTTCTCATGGTTTTTTTTTTTTTGGTCAAATGTTGATCGGCCAAAATGTCAAAAATCTGAAAACAAAGTCATATTAGATGTCAAAATTTTTTAGCCTTTTGTGTTATCATCCAAAGTTTTTAGTAGGATTCAGTTTTGATAATCATCTATTCAGCTCCCTAGCAGTACAGTTTGGGAAGGAAAAAAAAACATTTCAGACAGCCCACCTTCATGGTTCCACACTAAACCAAGAGTAGTTTTTCAAAAGCTCATTCAACCTTCAAAATACATGTTCAGAAGGGGATCAGCAGGAAGCTATCAACAGCGCCCAGGGAGCAGAGTAGCGAGCTGGGATTTCAAGTGTGCAATCATTTAGGCATGATGCTAATTGGTGGGGTATAAACTTCTATTATATGTTAACGTTATTAGCAGTGAAAAGAATATTGTGTAAATTTGTTTTTGTGCTGAACTACTCATTCACTTACCTGTTAGGGTGGGTTCCACTAACTCTAGATCCCTCTGCTTCTGGCATTCCAAATCCACACTCTCCTGACAGACAGATAGGCAGACAGACAGAATGATTAAACTGGTCTTAATATGCATGTGGTGCTTTTGACAAACTCCCTTAAAGATATAATTACATTTTCCAGTGGAAAACACTTTTTTGTCAAATAACATTCAATATGTTCCACATCACCAAACCATGACTGGGCAGTATCTCAGCACTCCTAGTTGCCACAAAGTGGAGAGCACAGCCTGATCATTGATACAATTGCATGTTGCTTAAACCACTGACCGACTGAACAGCACATTCCAGCAGGACATTTTCAGACCAGGCTCTTGTATCCGTTAAAACTATGATGGCAAGGAAAGAAAGTTAAGAAAAAAGCAGACAGCTTTACTTTTGCAGAGCAAATTATAAGGGGCAAGTGTCTGATATTGAATATGCCTTCAGCAGTGGTGGCATCTGTAATGTACTCCAGTACTCCTTGATGTAAAAATCTCTGATGCAGAATTTGCCAGGTGGACTTATTTCCCCCTGGCTAGGGGTGACAGTCTCTGGCCACAGGACACTGCTGATGATCTATTCTCAGCCCAGCTGTGACATTAAGCTGTATACAAACTTCAGCAGCACTGATAAATGACACACACACACACACACAAACATGGCCCCAACCATGTTGATGTCACTGCTGTGCTGACAATAATCCATCTCCCTAAATAATGCCTGCACACTTGTGGTTCTGTGGAAGTTCCGACCTGGGGTAAAGAGGGCAAACAGATAATGCAGAAAAACAGATGGACTACATGCTGTTGTAAATACAAAGTGCATCTATGTGGTAGATCTATGAGCTGCGGAAATGATAAGTATAGATTCAAGATGGGAGTAACTAATAAACTGGCTCATCAGTGTGTACATACCCATCAGGAAATTACTGTAAATGTATTGTAACTTGTTCTGGTCATTGTTTATTCATTGCTTTTGGAACAAAATCTTAAATTCATGTTTACAATTTTTTATTATCTGCTGGTATAAAAATGAACAGACCAGTAGAAATGGTCCAAAAAGGCTCCCATCTAAATACCATTATATTTAAAGTCATAGGAAAAAAATGAGTTTCTAGGAACCTTTCTTCTCAAATAGTGCATCCCCTTGTCCTAATAAGAACTGTGTTAGGTAAGGATTACACCAGTCTTTTCAGAGAGTTCCATTTTTTGCCCACACCTCCGCTAACTCTGAGCTTCATTTCAAGCACTCCCATGCTCCAGGATGACACAGCAGTTTGTCTGTTTCAACAAGGCACTATAACTAATTAAATCACCAGTCCTTAATAACAGTTCTCACTGAGGAACAGGCAGGAACTCACTCAAGAAACTGGTTTAATGTTACAGGACTGGTTACAGGACTGGTGCTGTTATGCAAGGGGATGCTTTATAGACGTTTTATAGAACATATGATGCAGATTATTTTTTATGCATTTATTTTTTTTAGCAATGTGGATGTGTAGTCTTCTGGAAATGACCAATTTAATAAGTGGCTATGATTGGTTTAATGTAAGTGAATATTTCAGTTTACAGGCTTGTACTGACAGATTTTGTGTCCAAATGTCACATCCATAATGCTGGATACCCTAAACCTGTTTAGAAAAAAGACAATAAAGGGGATTCCTACCTGAAAGAACTGGATTCCTTTTTTCAAGACCTCACACTCCTCTATAAGAAATGATCTGTCAACCAATAAAAGATCAGTTACAAGCAGAGCTATCAATTCATACAAACCCATTAATGACAATTTAGAATGTAATTATTTACAATATTGCTTTGCAAACTTTGTGATGCAATGTAAAATGTAGCATGAGCAGGTGTTTTGAGTTGGGACAATGAAACCAACTCACTGCTACATAAGAAAACACTGCACATCACCAGACTTAAGATTTAAAATGTGTGTCAGTCACTGCAAGATTGTTTTTCACCACCCAAAAACATCAAGCCAAGTGCAGCTCTGCTATTAGAAAGTGCCCCTTGACACAGGACTTAAGGATGGCTAAAACAAATTGTGCATCCGCAGGTGAGTTATATCTGTGTGTTATATCTTTAACTAGCAACAGCATCGGCCACTAACAGCACTTCATAACACACTCATCTCAAACCACATCAAGTAAAAAATTATGCTAAGATTATTACAAGGGTGTTAAAGGAAAATTGTGTAAATTTGATTTTTTCTTGAACTATGGCTTTCAAGACACCCTAAAATTGTGAGTAAAACAGCACTCCCATACACAAAAGTACTTTTGTAAGTGTATTTGCAAGAGCACTTAGGATGATCAAGCCACTCACTGAAGATGTGATACGACCTCATCAATGTGAGTGACATTTAATTTGTGCCTTAGGGTTTCAATTTCTTCTTCATAACTGGAGCCAGAAGAGAGTCTTGAGCTTGATCTGAGACAGAAATAGACATAGAAGACTTAAATTCAAACACACAAACCCCATTTGCGGAAAAGTTTATATATTTTGTAAATTGTCATAAACAAAAATGACAAAACTGACCAAAGCACAAAGAAATTATTTTCAATCTCACTGATCAGCTTAAATGTATCGTGTAAATATAAACAAACTTTAACCTCGATGCCTGGAACACACTCAAAACAGAGGCTTGTTTACCAAAAAGTATCAGTTTTCTTTTAACTGCACCTTTGGAAACAAAAGATTAGTGTTGCCGTTTTGCAAGTGTAATTGTTGTTCATTCTGGCTTGATTTAGCTGCTAGATAGACCTTGTTCGCCAAAGTCCAGGACCTGGACTGCTGGCAGGTGAGACAAGCACACACACAGTTTGTGTCCACAAAGCCATACTGCTGGCCATACATGCCATGGCCACTGATGTACCCCAAACTATGACAGTTGTTGGCTTTTCCACTGTCTGTCTTCCCTGAAAACAAGCCAAAATGTGGACTCATAATTCTTTTAAACTTTGCCTCTATGCTAACTTTTTTACAAGCATAAATCTTTAATATATATAACGTGAACAGGTATTTCTTAGTACTTTGGTTAGTAAAATAAAAGTTGAAGAGAATTATAAGTTGCAGATTTTACTTTTTATTACATGCATACATTGGATTTTACAAAATGTCCAACTACATTTGATTTTCTCCCACATTTGTTCCTCATACTTGTGTATCACTGACCTGCTTCCAATGTGGCTGGAGCTGGACTCCGGTCTGCAAAGTGGTGTTTCACACTGGCTGTCTGGGTAAGTACCATGTACATATCTCACCACCCTGGAACTGTACTGGGACATGACTTCATTTTCATCTCTGCAACATGCACACACAGAAGATGATCATTTTCTAAATAAACAAAAGAGAGTAATACAGGAGAGAGAGAGAGAGAGAGAGAGAGAGAGAGAGAGAGAGAGAGAGAGAGAGAGAGAGAGAGAGAGAGAGAGAG
>JBBPDA010000013.1:16730882-16741047 GCA_037974385.1 Arnoldichthys spilopterus | reverse complement strand
TTTCTTCATGTTTTTGTAAGACTAACATTTTCCATAATATAAGACATATTACATACATTAACCTGAATTTAACATATCCATTGGGGAAGTTATGTTGGGAAATGTGTAGAAAAGAAAAGAAATCCAACCATTAGGGATAGTGTGTGGATAGTAGTAGGGAATGTGTGGGAAGTATTTCCTTTGAACTATAAAAAGAGGAAATTGTGACAAAACGGTGTGAAATTTTCCAAATTTCCAAAAGTCAAAAGTCATTTTTACAAGCTATAAAACTCCTAACATGCACTGACCTGCTTGTAGAACCTGTAGAATAAAACACTTGTGGAATTGGCTACAAAGCCTATAGAAACAATTAGATCAAATCTATAAATAAAAGAACAGCTAGTGTGATTTATTTTTTCAGGCAAACCTTTGTCAAGTACCACAATACATAGTTACATCCACAAATGCCAATTAAAACTGTACTGTGCCAAAAGGAAGCCCTATGTTAACATTGTCCAGAAGCGCCATAGACTTCAATGAGCTCAGAGGCATCTAGGATGAACCATCACACAGTGGTAACGTGTACTGTGGTCAGCTGAATCATTATTTCAGGTATTTTTTGGTAGAAATGGATGCAGTGCGCTCTGGACCAAAGGAGAAAAGGATCATCCAGACTGTTGCCAGCAACAAGTTCATAAGCCAGGGTCTATCATGGTATGGGGTTGTGTCAGTGCTCTTTCAAAGATAACTTGCATTTCTGTAATGGCACCATTAATGCTGAAAAGTACGTAGAGATTTTGGAGCACAATATGCTGTCTTCAAGAAGACATCTTTTCCAGGGACGCCCATGCGTATTTCAACAAGATAATGCAAAACCACATTCTACATACATTACAAAGTCTTGGCTGCGAAGGAAGAGGGTTTGGGTACTTGACTGGCCTGCCTGCAGTCCCAACCTGTCTCCAGTAGAGAATTTCGAAGTGCAAAATGCGACAAAATGTTGCCCACCTTAAGACTTTGCAGGAAGAATGGGAAAAAATTAAACCTGAAACACTTCATCACTTGTTGTCTTCACTCCCTAAACATTGAAATGTGTTGCAAGTCTGAATGACAGGAAAATGTATATTTAAAAATGAAATGAAGTTGACCAGACAAATCATGACATATTTTGTGTTCATGTTGTATGCAATGAAAAACAAGTCAAAGTCAATTTAGAAATCACTACTTTTTTTTTATTACTTGCATTTTCCATAATGTCCCAACTTTTTCTGATTTGGGGTTGTAGTTTCCAAGCTGATGTTTACTATGATTAGGTTTTTCTCCGGTGACAAATGCAACACAATAGCGATCTGTCAAATTTGAAAGTGAAAGTGACTATTTGCCATTTTAAACACAGAAAATGTAACCTCTGCATTTAACCCATCACATGTGCACACGTAGAGCAGCAGGCAGCTATCAACAGCACCCGGGGAACAGTGTAATTGGACGGTACCATGCTCAGAGGTACCTCAGTAGTGTGATCTTCAGGTCCCCAGGGCAATGTCCTAACCTAGGGCCACCACTGCCCAAACGTCTGCTCCAGGTGAGGTTTTTAATAAAGACAATTTGTCACCAGACTTGAAAAGGTATGATTCAAATTAATGAGTACCAATAATCTTCATGTAAATGTATTTTAAGAGTAAAAAAAATTGTCTTTCAAATGTTAAAATGTAACGTTTCCAAAAACAAAATTTTGATCATTTAAGCACAGGGTCATTCACACATGACACAATGAGGCTGTGAAGATTTTACAGGACTGGCACATGTTTGAGGATCCAGCTGATATATCAGGGAATACACAGACTCTGTTATAGGCTACATTGTCAAGTGCACTGAGGATGTTGGACCCACACTATCTGCACCTTTGCCAATCTGCACCTCAAAGCGCAAACCACTGCCTTCAACACAGGGGATCCCGATGTCTACAAAACAGCCAGATACAACCGTGGCAAAGCCATAATGGCAGCTCAGAGGGATCTCAGGCACAAGGTGGAATCCAAGTACCAAAGCTCTGACCCTAGGAGTATGAGATGTGGCCTAAGCAGCATCGCAGACTACAAAAGGGTGGAACAAGGACATCATCCAGCCCAATGCATCCCTGCCATACTAGCTCAACATCTCAACACCGGCTGACTTGATGTGGTCTTTTCAAAATCCTGACAGGCAGGCCCCAGGTAGTGAGGACTGGGAGCCACATTTCCAGCTCCCTGACTCTTAACACTGGTGCACCAGAGGGATACAGGCTCACCTCCCTCCTGTACTCTTTGTTCACATACGACTGTGCTGCCGAGCACAGCTCCAACATCATCATAAAGTTTTGGGGATGACAACACTATCCTGGGCCTCATCACTGACAACAATGAGATGGCCTACAAAGCAGAGGTGAAATCCATGACCAGCTGGTGCCAGGCCAACAACCTCGCTCTTAATGTTGGCAAAACAAATAGATGATTGTGGACTTCAGGAAGCAGTAAAGGGGGAGACACATGCTGTTCCACATTGGTGATGCTGAGGTTGAATAGGTGAGCAACTTCAAGTCCCTCTGTGTAAACATTACAGATGACTTATCCTGGACACTGCATGCATACATGGTGGTCAAGAAAGCTCACCAGTGCTTCTTTTTCCTGAGGAGGCTAAGAAAGTTTAAGCGCTTGATGACGGCTGCATCACAGTCTGGTATGGGAACAGCACTGTCCACAGGGGGAAAACACTACAGAGAGTGGTGGAGACAGCAGAACACAACACTAGTCTCCCTGCCATTCAGGACATTTTTCACCAGCTGTGCCTGAGAAAGGCACACAGAATTATCAAGGACCATAGCCACCCAGCACGCAGCCTGTTCTCCCTGTTACCATCTGGCAGATGCTACAGGAGCATGACTGCCTGCACCACAAGAATCGAGGACAGTTTTTACTATCGCGCTACTGGCTACTGAACTCATTACTTTTTTTTTTTTAATTCTTTTTCATGTTGAGTTTACTGTTTTTTTTTATCCAACACATTTCATTGTACTGTTGACCCAACCTTAACATACATACAATCAATAAACTGAACTTTAAAAATGTAATCAACATCAACAGAATCTTAAGTTGTAATTGTTTGAACACCCCGAGTCAAATTATCAGCAGAGAACAAACATATATAAGACATTTTCTGCCTATTTTAGTGCACAATTTGTATTCATTTGCGAAGTTTAATAATGTGGAAAAACGCCAATTGTGAAATTCAGCAAAGAAACAGTTACTGTGTATACAATTGTGCATAAGTGTGTTCTCTGTGGGGCATGTGCACATATCCTCACTTAGAAAATTAACAGAAACAAAGCAATTTGATTGGGGCTGGCCAGACTACATACTACCATTTTAGACTGCAGCACCACTGACAGCCAGCAGATGGCAGAACTGCCAAAACAATAAAAGAGATGCTCCTTTCTCAACATCTCCTTCCAGCAAGCCTCCTCCTGCAGTCTCAGGTGCCGCACAGTAACATGCCTAACTATTCTCATTCTTCTCCTATTCCAACCACACAACTGAAACAAGACGTTTCCTTTGAAACATTGGTTTCATCTTCAAAGAGCAGCCCATGGCCTTCACTAGACATCTCTTATTAACTTGGGACATCAAATACATCTACTCCACGTAGCATCCTCCAGCACTGATTTTAGAGAACAAGAGAAGTCTCAGACCACCACAATGAATGCAAATGACGTAAGCCTTGCCTAGGGCTTTGTCAGATAAAGAGATAGATCTGAAAGGGAATGTCTGTATGGGTGTAAGAGGGAGAGGGAGAAAGAGTACTAGCTTCTAATGGGACGACATTTAAATGAAACAGATTGGTGAACAGTGAAACAAAGATCCATCAGACACCAACAACCTCAAAATGATCTCATTATGTCAGTATGGGCTGACCTAATAATTCTATCTTAAGGTAAATGAGCAGAGCCTTTCTTGTGTTGCAAATTTGAACATGCCTTGACTTCAGTAACACACATGTCTATTAGTTCAGTAAGAAATGGCCTGCCTCACTGAGGACACAAAGCACTGACAACAAATTGCACTAACCCACATAACACATTCTACTAAGTGGTTTTGCCACTTCCGTGTGCAAGTGCTCAAAAAGTCCACAGCACTTTGACTTCAGATTTACAAGTGAGGCTGATTGATAGACTGATCTGAAAGTAAAATAAAAAATATCATAAGGGTTCCATTATATTTGTGGTCCCAGGTTAGACTGGCAGTTGGTGCTGTCCTTTTTTTAATTTACCAGAAACAGGTTTGCTTTTTGTATCAGAATCAGAATCATAAAACTTTATTGATCCCGGATAATATTGCTTATGCTACAACTGCACAGAGAGACAGACATACAAGCACTGAGTATGAAAAATAGGCACTAAATAACAAGTAGGCAGTAATGGCTTGAGCAGGATCACACATTATATAAGAGTTATTAAGTGAGTTATTTTAACAGTAGAACAGCAGTAGAAGAATCATACTGCATAGTAGAACAGCAGCAGAAGAATCAAATTGCACAATCCCCATGCTGTTTACAGATTAGCATGGTAATAGTGTGTGTGTGTGTGTGTGTGTGTGTGTGTGTGTGTGTGTGTGTGTGTGTGTGTGTGTGTGTGTGTGTGTGTGTGCAGTGGGAAGGAAGGACTTCTGTGGCGTTCAGTAGAGCATTTCAAACTAGTTAGTCTATTGCTGAAAAAGCTTATCTGACCCTCCACAACACTGTGCAGTGGTTGATCAGCATTTTCAATGATAGACTGCAGTTTTCCCAGCATCCTCTTAACCACCACAGTCTCCAGTGTGTCCAGTTTTACTCCCACCACGCAGCCGGCCTTCTTAATCGGCTTGTCTAGACTGTTCTTATTGGCTACTTTCATGCTGTTCCCCCAGCACACCACATCATAGAAGATGGCACTATCATACATAGAACATCGTACATAGAACATTCCTATCATGGTGTTACAGACCCTAGGCTCCTACAGTCCTAATTTAGTAGAGAATGTAGTCAGCAGCATGGGCTGGCTAGGAGCCTAGGTGATGGTAGGGAGCACGGGATTTTGTGTGTGCGGGTGGGCCGTGATAAAGGTCAGTCGGGCTGAAAGCATGATCGGCAGCTCCCCTTGGTGGTGATGGTCAAATAAAAGACAGAAAAGAACAGTTACAAACAGTTTTTGGTGTCAGTGTAAGGGTATAAAATATACATAAGTGCAAAACATCACTATGGATAGGACTCCGGCAGACCTCACTATAACAGCCTAGCTAGAAGGGACAGAGTGAGGGGGAACACAGACATAAAAGCACCCTGTGACACTAGCACTCCCTAGCTCCACTGTCATCAAACTAGGAGAACGTGTGAGAGCGATGGGGCGACAGCACCGGTGTCACAGTATACTCCAATATTCTATGTTCATGACTCCTGACTCTGTGACCTCCATCTATCAGGGAATTTTAATTAGCAAATGCCTGGCTAAACAAGTAAGTTTTTAACCTAGACTTGAAAACTTGAATTCTAGAGCTGGAGGGCTTTGTATGAGAAGGTTCTTCCCCCTGGTTTATTTTTAAAGATTCTGGGAACTAGTAAATAGCCAAATCAAAGAGGATGTGAAGGTTCGTAATGAGAGATAAGTTCAGTAAGGAACTCAGGGGGAAGGCCATGTATGATTTTATATGTTAATAGTAGTATTTTAAAGTCAATGCGGATTTTAACTGGAAGCCAGTTAAACATCCTGATAGGACGGCACTGCAGTAATCTAGCCTTAAGGTTATGAAAGCGTGGACTAATGTTTCTGCAACACAAGGTGATAGCAAGGTTTAGCATTAGGCCTGTCAGTTTATTTATTGCAACTTTTGGTCCTAAAAGAACTTCTGTTTTTTGAGCTTTAGCCGAAGAAAATTGTGTGACATCCAGACTTTTATATCATGTACACAGTGCTAAGTTTAAGATTGTCATCTGGATAGGATGATACATATAACTGTGTGTCATCTGCGTAGCAATGAAAACTAATCCTATGTTGGCGGATAACTGGTCCCAGTGGGAGCATGCATAGTAAGAAGACTTATAGTCTTGGACAATCTCCACCTCCACTCCCCTGATGGATAAGGGGATGACTCTAGATTGTGACCTCCTCATGTCCACCATCAGTTCTTTGGTTTTGCTTACGTTGAGCTGCAGCTGATTTAGCTCACACCAGTCAATAAATCTGTCCACCATGCTCCAGATTTCCCTCTCATCACCGTTCCTGACACATCTAACCACAGCAAAGTCATCATAGAAATTCTGCAGTTGTAGCTGAAGATTGTGGTATAGAGGGTGAAGAGGAACAGTGACAAAACTGTTCCTTGTGGGGGCACCGGTGCTGCACTGAACTGTGTCAGAACTACAGTCCTGCAGCCACACATACTGAGGTCTCTCTGACAGGTAGTCCATGATCCATGAGACCAATAGGCATCTAGCTGCATAGCAGACAGCTTTTCCCCAGATGGGCTGGCTGAATGCTGTTGAATACACTGGAGAAAACAAATCCTTAGAATTCCTTTAGGCTTATCCAGGTGGCTGTAGGCCCGGTAAAGCAAGTAGATGATGGCATCATCAACTGTGGTGATCTCCCGGTAGGCAAACTGAAGTGGAGCTGCCTTGACCAGGGAGCGAAGGAATTCCAAGACCAGTCTCTTCAGCACCTTCATGCTGTGTGAGGTCAGTGCCACTGGCCTGTAGACAGAAGGGTACTTCTTAGGTACAGAAAAACAGGCAGGATTTTTTCTACAACACAATCACCTTTTACATACTCAGGCTCAAATTGCAGAACCGAGCAGAATTCCACACAGCTGTGAAGCGCAGGTCTTGAGAACTTTTGGACAGATGCCATCTGGGCCTGCTGCCTTGTTATGGCAGAGTCTGTGTAGTTCTCTCCTGACCTGCTCCTCCATGAGAGAGATGGTTGGTCTATGGTGTGCATATTGTGGGTAGTGGCGCTGGTGGTGGTGGTGGAAAACTGGGGCACTCCAGGTATGTTGGGGGGGAGTGGGTTCCGTAGCATCCATTCTCTCCTGATGGTGAGTGGGGGTAGGAGCAGGCAACTGACAAGGTGCTGATAAGGGTGTCTTGAGGTGCATTGTCTTCTTTTTTATTGGCATTTGCTGAACCTATTAAAAACAGGTTAAACTCATTGGCCCTTTTTCTCTGTCACTTTCCCTTTTATCTGTAACCAACTGGGATCAGCCAACAGCATATAAAACTAATGGTCAAGAAGAGTAAATGTCCTAGGATAGAGCCCTGAGGAATCTCGTTAGTGATCTTAGATTTATAAGTGTCTCTTATCCTGAGTTTCATCCTACTCATTAGACACTAAAATAATTAAAACTCAGTTTTCTATCTGAGCAATACCACCCAGTAATCAACAGAATTAAACTGAGGTCATAAGTTTACATCAGTTGAGATTTTGGCAAGGAATTGTTTAAATACAATAATAATAGTGCAAAAGAACAGTATAACTGTAAGGATCCGGTCTGGAGTTCCCTCCAGCATACCACATACCGGACTAAATCTCGATCCAGTAGTCCATCCCAGCTCTTGTAGAAGCCAAGAGCTGGGTAGATCACAGTCGCCTGAATTCTAGTGTATAAAACAGGAAGTAAAGAGCTGAACCACGCGAAGTATTGTTTTTTGCCTTGCATTGCATACTGAGCGGTTTTCTTGAATGTTTGTTCTGGTTTTGACCCTTGGCCTTGGATTTCGATTTGGATTTTTGGGATTCTGGATCAAACTTTCTTACGCTGCACTTGAGCCTAGTGTTTTCCTTACAATAACAAACTGCAAACCATAAAAAAATCTCACACATGCAGAAATACAATCTTCTTAAGAGGTTCTTTTTCTGTAGCCTTGAACAGAATGGTCACTAGAGTGTCAAAGTGTTTTCCATTCCATGGAGAGATTCACATTTTTTCCCCCAGCCTCCAATACATATGAACCAAGCAACCATGCACACTACTTTGCAGTATATATACTGTATATACACACATTTATGTGTGTGAGTCTATGTGAATACTGTATAAACACACCTACGTAGTACTGTATAAAAATACACTGTGGACTGGACTGGTCCAAGCCTATAAATCTGTTTGCAACCAACATTACACAGTTTTGTTTTCAGTGGTAGGTACTTTTACACCAAGCATTTTTGCCAAAAACCGTGATCCGGCAATCAAGATCAGGTTTCTTGAGGTTGTTCACAGAGACGTTTCCTTTATTCTTCCTGAGAAAGCATAGTGAGAATATGCTTATTTACAGGCAAAACTGTAAGGAGAACAGGGTAAAGGGTAGGGCAGTCAGGAAGAGCACACACACAGAATGACTTGGGGTTAAGTGCTTTGCTCAAGATCAAAACAATCCTTAGGGATCCTAGAATCTACATATGCCTAGGAATCCATGCTCCATTGTACTGACCTGTAACTGAACCCACAAGTGCATCAGACTTTGGGCATAATTAATTAAATTTCCAGTGGCACTAACATATCTTACACTTGCAAAAACAATCACAGTTGATTCATCAACCTGCCTGATTTCATGAGCATGCATTGTACGTAAGTGGCAGTGGTGTCTAGTGGTTAGGATGCTGCCTTTGGGACCTGAAGGTTGCAGGTTTGAGTCCCGGCCTGGGCACTACTGAGGTACCCTTGAGCAAGGTACCTGCCCCACGTGTGCATGTGTTATGGGTTAAACACAGTCTTGTAAAATCACACAGCTACCGCATAATTAGTTTGAAGTTACCAAGACATCAAGAACTTTGTGATGATGTAGAAAAATCAACAGAGGTGATTCTAAAACAACCAGCAGTAAAGCAGCCTGAAGTTATAATAAAATTAATATTCAGAAAAATGGCTAAAACTACTGTTAACAGATAATGACAGTACATGATTTTTTTATTTTTATAATAAAAAATGTAAACCATATTTTATAAATTGTACTAAGTGTACACAGGAGTAATTTTACTCATTTCATATTTCTTACTTCCTTTTAAAGTAATTCTACACTTATTTATTTACTTACTGAAAAAACACAACCATGATTTTCCTTTCAATGTATTCAATACCAGCATCTTAAAGAAAATGGAATTTTAAGCTACTGGCATTGCACAAATTACAAATATATTTTTTTGCTGCAAAGAGTTTAAAAATATCCAGACATTTGTTTGTGTGAAGTGTGTGGTCCCAGACATATTTATGGCTAACCCATAGAACATAGGTTCTTTACTGTGATTTTCTAAACTACTTCTTCTTTAAGACCTGACAAATCACTGTCAGAACCAATTAGGGATTTTCTTCGATGCCAATGTGCTCATTCTTTCTATAACAAAAGCCCATTCTGAATGGTTCTGTGTGCACCTAGGGGGTGTTGTACACTTCTTAGTAAATTTGGCTCCCAAATTCTGAATCCACTTCTTTATCTGCCCGAATTGACACTGAGGACCAGTAACTATGCCCCCCTATTATTCAGTGCCAGAAAGGTTCTTAAAAAAAGACACCCACTTGAAGATTTTCTGCTTAATTGACTTGAAACTATAACAAAAGGGAACAGTGTTTAATGAGTCCCTGAAGCTGGGTGTGATTTCAGCTTCCAAATCATCAGGCGTGCCTTCAAAGCCTATTAGTGCCGCTAGACTGTCCAAAGCTGATGACTTATGTCCACAGGTTGAATGACATTAGGGGTATAAGGGGGTTCAAATTGGACTGGAGTTAATATTCATGAAGTCTGGTTTGCGGAAGTCATAACTAATCAGTGGAATGATGATGAATAGGCTGCCTTTCTCCAACCAGTCTGCCATCTCATTACTGAGGCTGCAGTACTGTCGCTAAAGTGACCAAACAAAGGCACCAATGGCATTGACAGAGTGGTAGAGAGGGTAAACATTCATCAAGAGAAACAAACTGTCTGGGCAAACAACAGTCATACTTGGAGAAGACAAGCACCTTCTCTCCTCTCTCTCTCTCTCTCTTTCTGGATTTTATCTAATGGACGAACCACTAGCTGTAGTATCATATAGGCAAAATGAACCCCAGCTGGACACTGTCACATGCACCAGTCACGTGACGTCTAGACGGTTAAGGAAATGACGCACGGAAGGTATATAAATCAGGAATTA
>JBBPDA010000013.1:16693399-16715002 GCA_037974385.1 Arnoldichthys spilopterus | reverse complement strand
TTCTCTCTCGCTCTCTCTCTCTTTCTCTCTCGCTCTCTCTCTCTCTCTCTCGCTCTCTCTCTCTCTCTCTCTCTCTCGCTCTCTCTCTCTCTTTCTCTCGCTCTCTCTCTCTCTTTCTCTCGCTCTCTCTCTCTCTCTCTCTCTCTCTCTCCCCCTTTTTTTCCACACTCAGCCTCCTGCATGTTCTTTGAGGCCTGTGTTGAGGCTGAAAACACAAGCTTCCTTCTCTCTCTCTTTCTCTCTCTCTCTCTCCTCCTCCTCTCTCTCTCCCTCGCTCTCTCTCTCTCCCTCTCTCTGGTGTTATTTAAGGAAAAAGGCGGCCTCTCCCCTTCCCCTCCCCTCCCCTCCCCTCCCCTCCTCGCTCTGCCCTGGGATGGGTGTGGTTTTTTTTTTTTTTTCCGCGAAGACAAACTTCTGAATGATGTGTGCCTGCCGAGTCAGTCCCCGAGCCGTTCTAGAGGAGGAGCATCCAGGCCTGTGCTAGCGGTGGAGTTAAGAAAAGCTGCGGCTCGTCTCGCGCCGGACCGGCCGTGGGCCCTCGCAGGCCCCGACCGAGGCCGAAGGGCTCGGAGAGTGAAGATCTTTGGGAGATCCCACGTGAGGAGGTGAGTTAGCTGAGTTCTGCACGTTGGCTTGTGTGTCTCTTTCTTTTGAGAAAGTAGGGCTGCAAAGTGACGTTGCCGTGGGGACGCCTGGCGTCCTTAAATACAACTTTACTTAAAAAATTACATTTTTTAGAAAGTGCGTTAGGAAGTGAACACACTTGCGGATGTTCGTGCGTAGAACAACCAAACACATAAACAGATGGAAATGAATGGAGACTGTCATTCTTGTGTAGTAAACACACATATAGAGATATATGAGAGAGCGAGAGAGAGAGAGCGAGAGAGAGAGAGAGAGAGAGAGAGATCACTATTGCACTTTCATTTTTGAAGCAGTTTATACACCTGTGTTGTACTCTTTCATCATTTTGTGCCACATTCAAACTATCCAGATCAATTCTGGGCTAATGACAAAATACTACAAGACTGGATATGTTTCAGTGGTGCTTCAGGGCAAACATTGCTTAATGCCCGCATTGCTAATATACCCACCGTTAAAACACAGTAGACTGAGCGTTATACGCTCGGGCCACTTGCTTGGACCAGACCCTCCTCTTCACCCTCGTAATTCCGTTAAAAGGCAGATTAAGCGTGAAGCTGCACCGTAAACAGGCTATAAACGAGCTTTGGCGGCGGCAACGTAAAACGAATTCCATTTAACAGCAATGAATGACTCGCTGGAAACACATTTATTTGCTCTAAATGTTGGCATCTGCCATGCTGTGGTGTACGACTGGAGCAGAATCAGGCCTGGGTTTCAGCAGTGTTACACGAACGGACGTTAGCAAGTCCAGAAACCAAAAAACAAGAGCCATGTTTCCATAAAAGACGAGTTAACGTGAATAAGAGAAACCCACATGGTTCAAAATGCCTGCGACTGGCCGCAGCCCTGGATATGGAGTTTTTTGCCGCCGCAGACCCATTTGCAAAGAGGAATTTTTGTTATGCTCCCTTTAGGGAAGGTGGAGAAAGTCAGGAAGCAAACAAGCATTTGGTTTAGAGAGCAGGGAACGTTCTTTGTGGACGTCGCCGGCCTCTCCGCCGAGTTCTGGCAGAAGGAGAGGAAGTAAGCCATCTTTTCCACCTGACATCACTGACGGGATTAGAACAACACTGAGGCTGAGGCTCCGTACTCAGCGCTCTGGATTCTCTCACCAAACTTATGCCGCTCGCCCGCTGTGCAAAAACGTAAAAACATTAATTCTTTCAAAATCGCGTTTTCGGCGGCGGCGGCGGCTAGCGAGACGTTAAACGGGGAAAGATGCTACGGCAGGAAAAGGCAATGCGTGGCCGAGTGGATAAAAGTGGGAAACTCGATTCGAACGCTTTAGAGAAGATTTTACAGACGTTTAGGCGTTTTATCGTTATTTTTCCTTTTTTTTTTTTTTTTTCATGTGTTAAGGACCAGACACCTATCGTGTCATAACTGAACAGAATGTGTAAATCTTTCATTACAGTGAGAATGTGAAAATTTTATAAGAGCACATAGAAATAATTTCTACTACTCAAACCGTGACACATTATTGAATCACTTATGCATCGTTGTTTTAGAAAAAAATGTATCCGGTACTAAACGCAGCTTTTAGGCCATACTACAATTATTTATTATTTTTTATTAAAAATAATTTTAATTTTAATAAAAATACATTTTTATTCATTGAAAAACGTCACAGTCACATGCTTCCAACCACAAAAAATGTCTAAACCGTTTCAAGTCATTTGTAGGAACCAGTTACAAAAAATTTAACCCAAAAACAATAAATGATTATATATGGCCATAAACACAGTTTTTTTTGTTTTGTTGTTTTTTCTGGGCCAAATTTCCCAGCAAATTTTAAAGCACAGATTTAAATCATCCTTATTGTACATACATGTGTGTGTGTGTGTGTGTGTGTGTGTGTCTTATTACTGCCCCCCCCCAATAACATTTGATTCAGTACATATATACGGTAGCAGTGCATTACCATACGAAGCAGTATGTTTCCCTCTAGAGGACGTGTCCTTCTTTTTCATTGTCCAAAGAAAATAATGACATTTTCCATGAAGAGGAACCATCCAGATCACATTTACTCCATTACGCCGAGTCTCCAGAGCAATGTATTTGAACTACAAGGAGCTCAGTGCATTTTCATATTATCACATTCATTTTTCCCACTTAGCTTGTTTTGAAACTGCTGGCAAAAGGCGGTGGGGTGTTAGGTGTGGTCGGCCTTGACTCTCCCAGTCATTCATTGCGTCCGTCTGCTCTAAACGAGGACTATGTGCTGATTCGTGTGTGTATGTATGACTAGTGAATGTGCTGAGAGTACATGTAGTTTCGCAGTGGGCATTTACATTTTGCTGTTGCGGATGAATTGTGCTGCAAATCGCCACTCTGGGGCTAAACGGCTGGTGTGAGCGAGTGGCCGGGGCGGAAACGACTGTGCAAAGCAGACAAACAAATTAAGTCAGAAGGGGAAGGGGAGATGACATCATGACGTCCATATCAGAGATCTGATTTAGAGCTACAGACTGTACTGATTTCCAGCGCCACATGACCAACCAGAACAACCTAGAAGGCACATAAGATAAAAAGCAGGCAAAAAAAAAAAGAAAAAAAAGAGGAGGATCACGGAATGAAAGAAGAAGAAGATAAAGAAGATCGTACAACATTGGCAGATTGGCTAAAAACAAAGAAATCAGACCCAGAGCTAGGCGAACAAATGGGCCAAGACTGGACATTATAGGTCAAGCACCACTGGAGAAATCCATATAAAAGTTCCTCACATATCCACAAATCCTAAAAATGAGGCCGTATCATCCATCTCGGAGCTAAAACGAAAAAAAAAAAGCAAGACGAACGCGTGAAGCGTGGGCAAGGAGCCGGTGTGAGAGGTTTTGTTCTCCGTGCCTTGTTTACAGGAAGTGCACTGAAGTCCAACAGATGGGCACATTCACATCCAGCCACTTTATTGCATTTTTCCAGACCCATTAAAGCGCCAACGTTCTCCCCGCCCTCAGCTCGGTGTGGGAAAGCAGGGCTCCGGCTACTTGGCCGGCTGGCAGGTGGCCACGGGCGTGCGCGCCAGGTTAATTGGGCGAAATTGCTTTCGTGTTCATGAGCAGGATTCCAGTTCTGCGGAGGAGGAGGACGAGAATTTCAGGATGAGAGAGAGAGAGAGAGAGAGCCAAGAATACTACGAAAAAGATTCGATTGAATTCTTTATTTTCTAGACGCTTTTACAATAAAAGCATATTCATGACGGTCCGACTCTTCGATCTCGATGCTGCCTTTGCTTTAACACGCGAACGTGGCACAGCCACATGGTTTTAATCCATTTCTCTTTGCCGGGGGAGTCGGTTTTTTTTGCCGTTAAAATCACTGCATCGCATTCAAAACCAATGCAAATAAGCGTCACATGTTCAGGGCAACATCAAAAGGTTTGGTTCTTAATGCGCGATGCACCGCGGCGAAGACGGTACCTCGTTTATTTGAACGAATGACGCGCTTCGCTACGCCCAGCGTGGCCGTGCACATGGCCCGAGTGCATGAGCTAAAGAGGCCAAAGCAAGATGCCAGGTCAGATAGCGTTGAGGGCCTGGTTGGGCTCGAGTGAATGAAAAACATCCATCTGGCCCGAGACTGGTTATACTCCAAGGCCTCGCTGTCTGGAGCAGCTCTGCTTCCCGATGATTCTCCTTGGGCCAAAAGCCTGTTAGACGTTTACTCCAAGAAGCTAAGAAGTTATTCCCAGTTCCTCAGTGTTTTCCCTTTGTTCGAGGAGAAGAACACGAACGTGTGAATCCATTGGGGGGTTGATGGTTACCTGTTCTCCTGTGATGAGCTGAGAAGGCCCATCAGTACCAGACGCAGCATAACTTAGTATAACGTGGCCCTTTCTTCGCAGATACGACATTTCCGTACACTACAGCCTTTACGGTCGAATAACATCTCCCTAAGACGCGTCGTAGGCCCCTGGAGACAGTAGATATCATGTCCTGATTATTTCCAGAGCGTGTTCGCTATAATTGGCCCTGGAACCACATGTAAAAGAGAGAAATTTCAATAACACGTCTGTAACTGGAGACGAAGTAGACTGCGGTCTAGAATGAACTTTTTGTCCTAGCTTGCCCTCTGCGTGTGCATGCCAGAGTGTGCGAGGCTCTATGGTGTGTGTGTGTGTGTGTGTGTGTGTGTGTGCGTTTCGTGCATATTTAAGATGATTTTTTAAAACAAATCGTTATTTATTCTTTCATTTAGTAAAAAGAGCCCAAACATTTGGACCCTCAGGTCACTGTTACAGTCCGATTTGACAAATTCCGTTATTCCACATAGGCAGTTTTATATTGTTTGTCAGAAGAAAAACCTGGAAAATGGCTTTTAATAGAAGATTTTAGCTTTGAGTGAATGTAACATGACGTAACTTGACCCTTTAATGGCCACACCAAGACAAAATGCAATGGAAATATTTTTCTGTGCATTTTACATGAATTTGGGGCAAGAATAAGGATCATCTTTAATTTTTTATTCAACAAACACATCGGTTTTTTTTTCTCTAGATATAGGAATCGACCAAATGTCAGAAGATTTCCCACAAAATACCTAAAGGAATTGTTGGATTCTCTTAAAACTTCCATAAAAGAGCCTCGGATGTGCGTTAGTGCAACCGAACCACCTGCAACTGGCGGCCTTGGTCTAGCGTCTGGTGAGGAACCCTCACCGAAAAGGTCTGCTCATTAAAAACAGCGGATTATAGTGGGTTTCTCACAACACACATGACCTAAACCCAGTGGAACAAGCATGTTTTAATAAGATAAGGAATTCCACATTTGCTCGACCCAATAACTAACAAGAACATTAAAGGGTTAATGCACATTTCTGGACCTTCTTGTATAACGATAACGGCTGCTGTCTCAAAATGTGAAAAAAATACAATATAACTAATGCAACATACAGTCTAGACTGACTTTCTACACCCTAAAAATTGGTTCGTCAAGGGTTCTTTAGAAAAGGCGACCACTTGAATGCGTAAAGAGGTTCTTCGCCTGGTTAAATGATTCATTTTAAACCTTTGAAGAACCTTTGAAGAAATATGACTCCAAGGCGTCACCTAGCACCAAAGGGTCTTTGACTTGTGCTAAAAAGTTTTTCGGTTATATATGGAAACGTTTTGGTTGAGCGTATATTAGTGAGACGCCCATAGTTAATTTAAGGTGTCTTATTTTATTTTATGGAATTTCATTTTTATTATTTTCATTTTATTTTTTTTTATAACAGCAAAAAAATAATAATTAGCTTATTACAATAAATAGCTTATTGTAATTACGCATTTACAGTAATTTATTGACTAGTTAACTGCCAATTTGCACCATTTTTCAAATAAGCAGCACTTTGAATGAATTTACGTTTGAATGTAAAAAAATTTTTTATTACAAGTGTTTATGTTCTATAGTTTCCTCATACCATCTATAGTCACGTTGATCATTCTGGACATGTTTCCATTTTTAAATCGCATATGTATGGGTTTCCCCCGTGTCCTGACGAAGAAAAGTGTGTGTGTGTGTGTGTGTGTGTGTGTGTCCCACTAGCTGTAGGCTGTCCTGGGCTGCTGACTGAGCCCTGCTGTGTGTCTCTTCCAGACTCCCTCCGCTCGGCTTTGAACTGAGATTATCAGTGCGAGCGTCTGCGTCATGGCTCCGTCTCGGCCCCGTCCCCTTCCTACCTCCGGGCCCTTCTCCCCGCCGTGGTGGGCATACGCACTCCGCTTTATCTCCAGCATCGGCTCGGGAGGTGGGGAGGCCCGCCCACCCGTTTCCCAGTGTGCACTGCCTGCCTTTGTCCACCGAAGAACTTCCTCCCTGCCAGGACCCGGGCGGTGGTCGGGCCAATCCAGAGCGTCCAGGCCTGTGCCTCGGCCTCCGTAGCCAAAACAACGAACAGAGGCAGCGAACATCATGTGTCGTCATTTTGGGGGAGGGGGTGGGTGTTGGCAGGCCCTCAGACGCTCAGCAGACGCCCTGTGATTTCGAGGCTGGGCAATGAGAGCGTCACGCACTACCCCAAGGCAGAAATACGAGGTGCCAGCGCTGTTCTCAATTGCTGGTAATCTTAGGGCAGGCTACTGTAGCTGAGGACAAGTGGAGTGGAGTTGGTTGGGGGGAGTGGGGGACGGGACGAGACGACAATGGAGGAGAGCTCGGGTGAAAACGAGTGAATCTTCTCGTGTTCCCACTGGTGCCTTCGGCTCTTGGCAATGTGAGAGGACGGGAGAGTTTAGCCAAACCTGATCCCGAAGACATCAAAGACGATCACCACTATGAGCCAAATTAACACTTTTACTTCGTTGATTTAAACGTTTTGACACCATATTTATACACATAAAATATCCAGATGTGACTAACTGCTCGTTATTAAAATAATACATATTAAAATAAGCCATAAAAGTCCTGAAAGGTTTTTTTTTCAACAGTTCTACTGCCGCCACCCAGAAAAATAAGCAATATAAATGGCTTAATTTGACTTTTCGACTCAATAAGGCATATGCATGAACGTCCAGACGCGTCTGGGTTTGGCCGGTTTAACTTTATTTATTTATTATTATTATATTTTTTAAATCTAGCAAATATATGTATTTGTATATGTCATTTGAACAGGCATGTTTATACATGAAATATTCATACGCAACGAACAGCCCATAAACAGCTATACTGTATGATGTATATGTGAGTATTTATTTATTTATTTTATTTATGCACCAGAACAGCATTTGATTGAAGTCTCACTTGGGGAAAATAGCAAAAGCCATGCACATTATATATATATATATATATATATGCACATGCTTTCACCCTGCAATCTGCCAGATATTTGGAGACTTTGTTCAATGTGAAGTGGGCTTTCAGTGCTTTTATCCTAAAATTAGCACTAAGTAGTGGAGTTTCGAGAGTTAGATAAATCAAGTGGACAAGTACGAATCATATTTCCTGTAAACAAGGCCCTGTAGGTAAACAACTGCTCTTTTAAAAACGAAACCGAAACTGTATATATACACAGATGACAGGTGATACTTTACATCTACGACGTATCAACAACAAGCATTCAGACACTTTTGGTTTTGCTATTTAATGTACTTTAAGTACACATATCCACTTCGAATGACACATGGCGTCTTTTAACATTGTACAAAAAAAATGTATACATTCATAAGCATAAACGATATTAGGTTTAAAGCAAAGCTGTGAAATGTAAAAAATATTCAGACACACACCGACCGTGCAAACCAAACACCTTCGCCGTTTTAGAAGGCCTCGTACCATGGTACTCTGTACTTTACCATGAGTATGATGTTCTTGGAATCATATGTACCACTCCCTGTTCTCCAAACATGATGCCGCTGCACCACTGGCATTCTGTTGTTCCAAAAGACGTCTAGTTGGTCTAAATTTCATCCTTGTCCTTCTGTTTGCAAGGGAGTTCTGTATTCGCTGTAGGAACTGAGATGGTTGTGGTGCTTACTGTTCTCTGAGGAACTGTTGTCCCCGATGGCATCTCTTTTACCTTCCTTATCATTAGTTCTGCAAGGCTCAGCTGTCCAGGGATGATCAGTGGTTGTTCCATGATATTTAAGCTTGCATGTTATTAAATCGTATGTATACTCAGGGATGTTCCATGTCTCCACTAGCGCACTGCATCTTTGTCCATTCGAGTGTGGTTTAACAATGTTGTCCAGATGGCATCTCTTTTACCTTCCTTATCATTATTCTGCAAGGGGCAGCTGTCCAGGGATGATCAGTGGTTGTTCCGTGATCTTTACGCATATTATTAAATCAAATATATACACAGGGATGTTTAAGGTCTCTGCTAGGGCCCTGCATCTTTGTCCATTCGAGTGTGGTTTACCAATATTGCCCCTGAGAACTTTAGGAAGCTCCTTCTCCGTGACTGTTGCTTGTTGAGCCAACCAGCAGACGTTTATAACGACACCAGCTTCAATATGTGAACATAAACATAAATATCTTTATGCTTATGAATGTATCTTTGTCTACATCCTGTTCATATGTACAGTAAAGTTATAAAACGTTGTGTTTACGTTGATATACGCATATTAAATAATAAAATAGACTTTTCGTAATGACGCATAGTGATACATAGGGTACAATCTTAAATGTCCAACGCTGGAAAGTGAAACCTGTTAGTATGGCGGAAGCACATTAGAAAGATAAGCCTATTAGAATAGATTTGTTTAGGGGAAGGAAAAAAAAAACGGGCGCTAATTTGCATTTTCAGTCGGCCTTTGTCCGTTTGGTCAGACGAGTATATCTCCAGGCGTGTTCCAACTGGATCAGATAAACTTGTCGAGGGAGGTTTCCAGCCATCTTCCGGGCCTCACTTAAGCAGCGCAGCGCCCGTCGTCCCCCGCGGCAGTTCGAACGAAGCGGTCAGGCCAACGCGGACGAGATTCGGCGCGGCTGAGCTCGAAGCTCTCCAACTTTTTAATGATAATGCTGCTAATGTTGTGGCTGGTGGCTCACGCCTGACTGACAGATGAGACAATTAAGCCGCTCCTTAAACGCCATCCACTGACATCTTTCCCACTCATTTAATGTGTAATGTGTTAGGGTGAGACGGGTTAAGAAGAAATCTAGTGCATTTATTATCTTTTATTCCTCTTTTTTTTTTTAATATTATGCTTTGTGCAAGAAGTAATAGTTTTTTTTTAAAAAAACCCTCCAGCGCTAATTAGTCTGAGTTGTCCGTAAATGTGAATTAAACTGAAGACGGGGGAGTTATTAGCTAAAAGAAACTTTTTTAATGCGATGAAATCATTCGACGTTGTCCTGACGTGTCACGTGACCAGGGAGCCGATAAAAGCTACATTCTGAAAGGTCGTCGGTAGCTGGGAAAGATGGGCTGTTGGTAGCACTGAGCTATATAGGATCCTTGCTTGTATTCGTGATTTATAATCTACCAAGGCTGCTTTGCTTGGTGCATGGGGACTGATAAGTAACTGATGGTATGTTAAAAGAAACACTACGTACCTCAACAGTCTTTAATTTATCACAAATTCCAAGAAAATTGGGATTTCCATGACTTAGCCTCATGCTAATTCACTCAGTTTAGTAACTTTTTTTAGTCCTGTTTCCCTGTTGCTTTACCACTTGAGGTGGGACGGAAAAATTACCCAGAACCTCCTCACCCTCATCAATCAGTCACAACCTTATGGCTACATCCACCGTTGACTGACTTGGTAAACTGTAAAACTGTCGACGTCAGTGACAGGAAGCTAGCAATTGAATGCTAACCTACAAACTAAAAAATATTCAGCTCAAACAGATAAACAACTAAAATAATAAGATGCTGTATGTTGTATTGCACTTTTTCTGGCCTGTTTGAACAAGAAAGTCTTACAATTATGTAATTTTTTCAATTCACTTTTATCATTACTATTGGCTATCAAATGGCTGATTTTGGAAAGATGTGTGTACACTTTTCTGTAAAGTTTTCTGACGGTGTCCTTAACCCTTTAATGGCCACACCAAGAAAAAAAGCAATGAAAAAAAATGTATTTGCATTTTTAAAATTAATTTAGCACAATAATACTTCATTTTTTACGTTAAGTTTTTATTTTTATTAATTATTTTTGATATTGGCCTCGATCAAACAGTCGAGATTTTTCTTTATAGTCAAACTCTGAATATGTAAAACAAGTTAGCAAAAATCTCTTAAAACCTCAAAACCACAAAACTTTTGTTTTAGTGCAACAGAACTACCTGTAACCAGGCAGGTCACTGAAAAGGTCTACTAGTTAAAGACACGGCAAAATCCAGTGAATGTTTTGACCAAAGCTGACCCAAACTGAGTGGTAGCGATGGAACAATCAGGTTGAGTAAAGTTCAGTGCCTGTTTTAATAAGATTACTGACCAGAACGGGTTAAAAATGGTTTGAACGGTCAGGTTGCACTTCCCAGCTGTATTTAGAAGGCTAAAAATGCTAGAAAACTGACATTTAGCTAAGAATGCAGTAATTTTTGCTGTAATTTTTAATATCACGCAGTAATTTGTGTATTTTTCTCTTGCTGATTTGGATATTTGTGTAATTAACATGGAATGCATTAAACCACTGCATTTACAACCCATGTCCATACTTCTCAATGAAGACCATTGTTACATTATTTGAATTTCTGAGCTTTAAAAAAACAGGAACTGAGCTCAGCTAACTGTTTGTTACATGCCCCCAACACATTTAGCAGATAGTGAGGGATATGATTAGTCACAATGTGGTGAAAATGCATTGTTAGCCTACACATGGCATGATTACTGCAGGTGATTGCATTCGAAATGTCAGTTTTATCGTTATCCTCTCGCTATCCTAGCGTTTAGCATTTAGCATTTGCGGTTAAACCTTCCTGAAATCTGGGAGCCTTGGCACTCTCCATGCTGTTGCCTTGCTTAAAGCGTCGTGTTGTGCCTTTAAGGGTAGAAAGTGTGTCTCTGTTTTCAAAGAGTTAGCACTAGCATAAAACCCACGAATATTTTTGTTTATTCTGGACTGGAGCTCCTTAATCCCCGCTCAAGCCGATTCATTGACTTGAAATAAATATTTTGAGAGGCTGTGTTTGCTCGTTCGCTCAGCCGGAGGGAACGAAGCAGTCAGCGTTGGGTTTGCAAGTGGGGTTACAGCCAGTGCACTCATTTAGTCCTGGTCAGTGAGGAATAACATTCGTATGCATGATCCTACTACACAGCCAGAATAATGTTTACAGCCCCCCATGTAGCCTTTGAAAGCTGAACGCTTTGGTAAGCTTCATCTCTCAAGCAGGACTTGCTTTGCAATATGTACATTTCTGTCGCCCGTTCCGTATGCTGAGGTCATTTCCAGTCCAGTGCCACCCTCAGAACAAAGCCTTTGATCTCAATAGCGTTTCAGAAAATGGAAATAAAAACTTGCTAATCTTTAAATTAAGGCTTACAAAAAAAAATTGACACCATTGATATAACCATGGTGGGTGTCAATGTATATTGTCATGACAGATTGTGTCCATTAATATAATGTTTGGTCTTCTGACTGAATTTGGCATGTGGCAAACTGTGACGACGTACGAAACGTACAAAACCCATTTCCAGAAAAGCTTTTTCATAAAATGCAATAGAAACAAGGGTGTGTGATTCGTTATGAGTTCAAAGAAAAGATGTTCAATGTTTTTTTAAATGTAGTTTGTCAACGTAAACAAATTCTCAACTGTCATGCCATTTTGATACATTCCACAATACGCAAGTGAACTAGCAACAGGTGAAAGCAGTTATCATTTGGTAGAAAAGGACCATCCACCAAAGGCTCAGTCTCTGCAAAGGTTTAAGGTCTTTCGTCATCTACAGTACATAATATTGTGAAAAGATTCCGGGAAAATCTCAGTCCTTGTAGGACTGGGCCAGAAACCTTTGAGCCCTCAGAAGGCACTGCACGAGAAACCGTCATGCTACTGTGACAAATATAGCCACATGAGCTTGGGAGGACTTTGGAAAACCACGGTCACTCAACACAATCTGCCAATACATGAAGTACTGCAAATTAAACTCTGTTAGGCACAAATGAAGCCAAACATGAATTCAGTGTATTGCGTCCATCAGGACAGTTACTGTTAAGGGCGACATGAGAAAATGACCTTCATCTGTCATCGTATTTATTACTTATAGTTTGATAGCAGATTTCACATGAGCCTGACCATGTGATTTCTATAGGGTGAGCATGGTCCAGAGTTCATCAGTGTTCGGTGAGAGCATATGTTCCTACAGCTATAGTGAAGGCTCTTGAGCATTTCCAAAGCTTTTCTTCACTTCGTTTGCTACTGGTTGATTTATGAACAGGGCGCCTGTAAACAACGAAGCCTGCAGAAGATTTAAATGCTGCATTTGATGAGATTTGGCCACATATTGGCCACATATACCGTAAAGCTGGGCTGCAGTCTGCACTATTATAGGTTGTGTGAAGTTTTACAGTAGGAATATCTGATAAGGGAGTAAAATAAATTCTGCTGTTCATTTATAATTGCTAATTGCTAACCCATTTCTTTTATTATTTTCATGAAATCTGAACCTCTTTAAATGGTTAAAAACAGAAGCGGAGAAGGAGTTTTTAGAAATGAACGCGATAATATTTTTTTACAGCAAACTATGAGCTATGTAGCCACGATGATAGAAGCAGGCAATTGCTTTTCACTCCACACAGTAAAGACGAGCAAGATGACGGTGATGAGCACTTTGCTCTCTGACTTAAGCAGCTCTTACCCATTAATGCAGCGTACGTGCAAAAGAACATTGCACTTAGACCATGAAAAGATGGCGGCCAACCATTGGTAGAAATGTCACAGTGTGTTCTTTCCCATTTTCTGCCGTGTTTGTGTGGAATAAAAGGCTTCTTCTCTTCTTTTCAGGTGCCCTCCGTCTTGATTTAGAGAACGCCTTCAGAGAAATCCTCTCAAAAGCTGCTTATTGTGAGTGTTGAAGATAAGAGACGCATCCTTGGAGAATGGAAGTTTGTGGCCGGTGTTTTATGTGTGGTGTCGTAACATTAAAAAAACATCTCTTAGCTCCAGTCAGAGCGACATGTCCTTCGCTTTCTTTCAAGTGTGTTTCAAGGGGGGTGGCAGCCATTTGCATTTGCTGCAGACTGGAGCGCCCTCCAGGCTCTCAACATGGCCTTTAACACAATTACGCTCTGGCTTCAGCCGCTCTGATGGGAGACAACTACGGCTAAACATCTCCACATGCGCACAAGGGCAAAGGCGAACTTAAGATGAGGCTGGCGCTGGCATCATGAGTCGTATCGTGTTGCAAGGGGCTGAATGATGTACAGCAAATATTACAACAGACCTGCCTGAAATAGCTCATTATCTTACCAGTGCAACGGCCTTGCCAGCTGTCTGCGTTGGTTGAATATTGACAGTTTTGGGAACGTGAATGGTTTACATATCCAAGGTTGGTGAGAGGACTGTTGTGAACACCCCGGATGCGAAACATGTGGAGCAGACTTACTGCGAACAGACTTATTACACGTTTTTGGCGAAGAAACGCAAATGGATGGCAATGTAATTGACTGCGTGGAGCATTGTAGGGCAAAGGCCCTTAAACAACTTGCTAATGGTAATCAGATCATACGTCATCAAGCCAGCAATCACGATCAACACATAACCAACACATTATGGTGCCTTTGAAAGGTAATTCCACCAAATTGTACCAACATTTGCATAATCAGATTGTTAAAACCATTCAGAGTGGTTTGATGTTGCTCAAGGAAACGTACAAAAAGAACCTTGTTTGTAGTGGTGGCGATGGGAGCCTGTTTTGAGAGACTTTTAGCCTAAAACGTATTTTTTTGCGACGTTGAATATCCCTTTTTTGTAGGTTGGTTATTATTTTATCATTATTACCCATAAAACCTCAGGAGACACATGTTTACCAGTCATTTTGGATAGTAAACAATAGGTCAACACTTATGTCATAGACAACACGAACCCCTGGTTCCTATCAGAATCAGAATCAGAATCAGAATCAGAATCAGAATCAGAATCGTGTTTATTGGCCAAGTATGTGAGCGAACACGAACAATAAATTTGTTTCCAGCCAACAGCGTCGCTCAAGTACAACAGTGTAAAAACACAATACAACACAATATAAACGACACAATGAACAATCTAATGTATAAATACATAATATGGATTAACATTAATACATATAAAGATAAATATTACAAACGAACATACGTATTATTTGAACATATGTTTATGCTATTAATCTAAATATATGTATGAAGATATGCGTATATATATATACTAATGTATATGCATACACATACACACATGCACAAGTGTATACATCAACAATACATTATAACAAACAATCAGAGTCTTACCCAACTCAAAGTCCTGTACCCAACTCAACCACGGCCATTGCACATTTAGCTTATCTGCACTTTCTATATTCTGTATATTCACCTGTAAAACTAAAACTCATGTGGCCTGTATATAGTGTTGGTCTGTATATATTGTTAAGAGTGTGTATTTACTGTTTAAACTGGTTATTCTGTATATTGTTAGGTTTATTGTTTAGTGTTGTTTCTTATTATTATAGGTTTTTGGGTTTTTTTGTTTTTTTTTTACCTATTTACATTGTATAACACATATTCCATTCTTTTGTAATATTTTTTACTTCTAAATTCCTTTAACTTTATTATTTACTATACAGAAAAATATATATTTTTTATTTTATATGATTTTTTCATAGAACAGAGGTTTTGCATCGAACCATTGGAATTTCGTTTTTTTAACGCATCTTAAGCATATATTTTGGAAGAAATTCAGAAAATGTTTAGACTAAGGACAGAAAGTGTGATATCAAGAAGAACTGTATTTCTTAACAGAGATTGAAACACCATGTAAACATCGGTGGTTTCCGAATGCAGGATTCCGTCCCAATCCAAACACTCCATATAAGGAAACTAAGCTCTTTTTGAATTGTTTGGGTGGATCCAAAAACCAACACAAGATTTGTTCTCGCCATTTACATTTTATAAGCAGCGTATCACCCTGGACTACTTAGTCTATGAGGCACAATGCAAGTCAGCAAATCAGAACCGAGTTCCATATCGTCACTGCCCGAGGAAAAACAAGTATCGCACCAAATGGGAACTTTACAGAGGAAGGTAACAACGTTCCTCAGTTGGAATATAAGTTAATGGAAGATCATTTTCCAACACGTTATTCTAGATAAATAGTTGAAAATGTTATTAATCCCTTGGGAAGATTCCTTCAAGCAACAGTACACCGCCATAGTGGTAAAAGAGTTATAAATGGATTGAAATAAATAAATGAAATTTAAATGAATGAATAAAATGAATAAAAAGGCAAAAATATAAGAAATATCGACTATATTATAAAGAAATAAGAAAGACTAAGTTTAAAAGTGTCACAGTAGCAGCAGTCACACAGAATAATGATAAAACGTTGTGGGATGATGGTGAAAATACGTGATTGTGAGCCATTATTATTGCACAATAGGTGATTATAGTAATTATTGCGCAGGTAATAAGTAGTTTTAAGTAATTGTAGTTAATTATTGTTTTTTCCGCAGTCATGTTCATGTTTAGTCATAAAAATGATTATTGCACAGGTTACCTGCACATTCACCATTTCTAGTGCACTGCACCATTTCTATTGGTCAGTTCCACACAAAGTAAAGACAGAAACAAAAATGGAAGATTTCTCTGGACAGTGACGATATATTAGCATTAAAGGCACAACAACACAATTAATTTTTTATGTATAATTCTAAGGGGTAAAACGAGTCTAGGAGACTATATTTTTAAAAAATTGACACATTTACCACTTAAACAAAAGATAAAAAAAAAACAAAAAAACGTGGGATATCGGCCCTGCAGCGAATGTTGACCAACGCTAGACACAGAAACATTCGTACCGATTCTCTTGTCAACACGAGTGGCTACGAGGTGAGCGATGAGTGTATGGACACACACACACACACACACACGAACACACGCTGCCATGCAGGAGCCGTGCCGCCAGAAGGTCACGCAAACACAGGACACTGTGGCCCCATTGAGCCTGTGTTTTCTCAGGTGAGCCTATGCAAACCGACCCCATGAGTAATGTGTGAAAGATGAGACGATCTGGCGAGTTTCGCGCCTGTGCGCGTCTGCCGGTGCGTACCTACAATTAACGGGTGACGACGGACCGGGCTCGGAGGGTGAACAAGCGCCGTCGAACCTTCTCCACCTCTTTTCGATGCCCCTTCACCGGCGCAGCTGGAGGGATTCCTGGCAGAGTGATTTGGGATTATAGCAGAAAATCACATTGCCAGGGATTTCCAACCAGCTGCAGACCATTCTCTTCGCCCCACCACGCTCGCCCCTCCTCAGACCTTCTGGGCCCAGCGTAAGGCCCGGGGTCGACCGGCGTCCTGCAGGAAAACCTCAGCGCCCCACTTGCCCTCAAGACTCTCGACAGCTGTTCCTGAGAAGTCCCCGTGTAGGGTCCGGCGGCGAATGTCTCTCATACGCTTCGCGGCATAAACACTCGCCCTCCGACTGATGACTGCGATTTTGCGATTTGGAAACGGGATCCGGCTGCCTTGGTGCCATGCAGACGCGTTGTGGGCTGGCAGCATGAAAAGGCCTGTGGCTTCTGTACTCGGGGCGTCGCTTTGAAACCTACATGTGGAACGCGTTGGGATTATCGCCGTGGCACTTTGATCCGTAAGTGTCCATAGAAACGGGACGTGTTAATGAGTCGTAATATGGCTCTAGAGTTCGCAGCGGCAGGCGTTTACTGTAAAAACGGAGAGATGGATGGAGTAAAGGACCGTTTGGAAGCTAACGACCCAAGCTATTGTACGGTTCTCGCAAAAAATGGTCACTGCAATACTTTGAAGCACCATTTTCGCTATCTGACATCTTGAGCGGTCCACGTCCCCCCACTCCACAGTGGGCTAGAACCCCAAGAACCCCATCCAAGTATGAGTAAAAGAGGGGCACGAACCCAAACGAGCCGAAATGTCCCTTCGCTCGCTCTCGCTGTTCATTCAGTGGCCGAGACTCAGTCTCTGCAAACCATTTAGGTTCTGCTGCGGCGGAGGGGCCGGAAAAATAAAAACAGCGGCATGAAAAGCACATGTGAACTCGCGAGGGCCGTGGTGCGCTACGTTTCGTGAGGCGCAGGACTTGGCTCGCTTCGTGAACAGATCTGGGAAAGGCCGTGTTCACAGTGGCTAAGTTCCGCTCCTCTGAGGCTCGATCGCGGAAACGGCCAAAGGAGGCGACGACTGGCGTTGGCCAGAGGCGGCGGTGGCCCTCAGAGAGAGGCCATCGAATGCTGAAGGCGGTCGGCGACGCTCATCGAGCGAAAGTGCTGCTGTAAGGTAAGACTTTCCTTTCACGTATGAATGGATACTGTTACATAAAGAGGACGAACTGATCCTAGACCAGCCTTCTTTCTGTGAAGCGCTTCATAAACATGAACCTGGGGATCCACCCTTCCTCTCGAGCAGGGTGGTCTGGCCAAGCAGGCTTCCATCCAGAGCCGTGAACACAGGCTGAAGGCTGTATGGTGGTTACCGGCCTTGCGAGCAATAGGCCTTCTCCTTGGACGGCTCGGTGACGGAGAAGAAAGGGTGGTATCTCAGGCCCTTCGAGGCAAATAAAGGAGCTTTCAAAAACGTCTCCTCGCCACAAGTGTCAAAGCTATGTGAAGGAACACTCTCGTGTGGACGAGTAGCTCAATGCCAGATGACAACATGCTTATTTACCGAGCCGTAAAAATCATCCCCACGAGGCTTTCAGGTCTCCGGCAGTTACTTATTGGTGTAGCATATGCAAATACTGAAATAATACCCTTGATTTCTGCCCAGGCAGGTCTCTACACGGCCGTGAGAGCCAAAGTACTGTTATCCTGAGAGCATGCATTATTCAGAGTCCCCCTTCTAGCCATATGTGTGGTAGAAAGCCTGAATCAGAAAGACGAGTCGCCATCACCGCATGAGGTTCTCCACAACAACTACAGCTGTTATGGGTGTGCACTTCAAGCAACATTCTCCAAAGTGTCTAAGGGCTTTCATTGGCTTTACAATTGGGAGACGGTGTCAATACGTGACGTGCCAACAGATTTTTTTTTGCCTTTTATGTATGAAAACCAGTGACAATGGCAATATCTGTGGATGGATTTACTTTGTTTTGCTCAAAATCAAGTACTAGACTCATGTTCCTAGTGGTGGTACATACCATTGACCTGGTTTACACAGTATGGCGTCCATGTAATAGGCTACAATAGTAGTCACCCACGCCTATGACCTCCTTACACTTTTCCTCTTGTATTTTGTCATATTATACGAAACATAAGGGAATTTGGACAACGCAACAAAACATTGACATAGCCATGCCATAAACATGTCAAGACAATTGTAAACTTCTGACGCGACTCAAGAGTTGTCCTGGTAATGTCTCAACGCTCATGGATGCAACGGAAATGTCCGAATCGTGTGGAAAAGGCACGGCCTCGACTTTTTCCTGTTGTAAAATGGTCCCAACCCAGCTCATCGTTCGTTTCTATAGCAACCGAAGTTGACCAGAGTGCCGTGCAGCGCTAACGAGAGACGCACCGTATGAGTATCATTGGTAAAAGAAACAAAAGAGTAAGAAACATAAAACATGAGCCAATAGCATGAGGTTACATAAGAGATGGTACCATAGACGTAAGCATGGTACATCCAAACAAAGATACAACACCTCATTCTGGATAGAAAGACTCACCCTTTCTCCATGGCCGACCACTCTGAATTGACACTAATCGAGAAAACGTGAGTTTTAATGGCAAATTTAAAAACGTGCAGCGTCGGAGCAGATCTAACAGGCCGGGGCAGGCTGTTCCGAAGCCTCGGCCGCCTCTGGTCTTCGGTCTGGTCTTAGGGACTTTAAGCGACAGCAGAAAATGTTCAAATCTTAAAATTTGACCATAAAAATTCAACTCAATTTTATGTATTTGGCTCTTTCTACAACTGGCGTCGTCGCCGAGCAACTTTACGGAATCTTTACAACTTTACCTCACAGAGAAACTTGACCGAGCCCCTGGCGTGCAAGCCAAGAGCGATGGAGGGCAATACCTCGCGAGACACAAAGGTTTTGCTTTGCCAGGCGTGTAGGGCAGTAAAACTACACTGAACTCAACGGTCTAAAGCAAAACCACGGAAACATTCGGCTTTGAAGGCTGTGATCAAGTTGTCGATACATTTCCTGCTGATCTATCAGCTGGTCTATTCAGCTAATTCCCTGGTGTTGCGCTAGGTCTTGTGCAGGTAAATGTCATGTCAGCTTCAAACCCAGTTAGCACTCACCCTGTTGCCGTCTGATTCCTGGTACATTCCCATAATAGCGACTGAATAGGGTCATATTAGTATTACTGTAAACTGTCCTGACAGATATAATATTTAATGTAGTGACTTCAGCGTGTCACATAAACATTTAAGCATCTGGCAGGACAATCACTGGAAATTATAAGGTGGCGCTGTTATGTTTCTAAACAGCACATAAACATATATAACAGCATATTACATGGGCCATAACAGGTTCATGACAGTTATGTTTATATATATATATGTGTATATATAAAAATTTATTAATATGTATATTTATTTATATATATTGTTGATTAGTTTATTTATATAAATTACAAACTACCTAAATAAATAAATATATATTATATTATACATTTTTATTTATATATCAACAATATATATATGTATACAATTTTTTTATTTCAATTTATTTATTTACTTATTTTATTTACTATATATATATATAGTTGATTGGCTTATTTATATAAATTATATATATTATATTATACTTTTTTATTTATATATCAAATATATAAATAAATAAATGTTATTCAATTTATTTATTTACTTTTATATATGTATATATATATAAAGTTTATATTTATTCATTTATATATAGTGTTGACTGATTTATTTATATAAATTATACATTTTATATATATATTTTTTTTTTATTATTATTTATTTATTTATTTATTTTTACAAAAGTATCCACTGGTTTTTAAATGTGAATTGGTATCTTCAAAGAATGTTTACAGCGATTATTTTGTGCTAATATCAAGAAAAGAGAATGAAAAGCTCTTACTACGACAGCAACTGTTGGACCGAACACCCTGAACCCTTCCTGTAACACTGCTTCTCGGTACTTTTCATGCTCTGTTTATGCTTTTCCCTTCATAATTATGTCTTTTATTTGCGAATGCGCTCTTATTATGTCTATCACTGTGCAATGACAATAAAGACTCTCATCTAATCTAATCAATACTACTGGACACGTCAGCCTTTATAGAGATGTACACTTGTTGTTATAGGCGAAGCATGTGATTTCTGATTGAAACCGGTTGTGTCGAGGGCACACGTTCCATGGGCCCGGCTTTGATGAGCGCCCCCCCACCCCCCCACCCCACCCCCGGTGGTGGGCAATCGGAAGTGGCAGTGGGAAAGAAACTGGGCCCAACCTCCTGTGCCTACTGAGCTGATAACAGTTGGTAAAGCACGCACTGGCTCAGTTCAGCAGGAACCGGAGTTAGGCCCCTTGCAGACCAGGAGACGCACCGGCCGTCCCGTGGGGGAAACCGGCCCATCGGTCGGGCTAGGGCCTAGAAGCCGCGGAGGAAGGGCCGCCCCAGTTTTAAACAGATTAGAGGAGCCGAGTCTTTCCAGACGCGTTTCCGGGCCGCCTCGTTCTCCCCCAAACATGTGTTTTCGTTCAAGGCATTAACTGTCAACGCCGGTCATCTCAGGTGCTCCATCAGCGCCGTTGTTTACCACGAGCCTGTTAATGAAGGAGATGTTTTCTGCATGTGTGTACGGAAATAAAATAAAAAAAAAAAAAAAAAAGCTTCTAATCAAATTCAGCCTGCCATTTCTTCTATCCTGGCTCATGGACGCAAAAGCACAGCGTTCACCCAGCTCACGCAGATGCAGCAGGACGGCGAGGGAAGCATGGGCCCAAGAATGAGGCAGGGAAGGATCCAGGGGCTCGGATCTCGTAGATTCGGCACAGCTGTGGACCCTCCGCAGTTGCATAATAGCCATTTGGGCGGTTTGCGTGTGACTGGATCGTCTTCTCCTGAGCCCCCTTTTAAGAGCGCGCGGCGGTCGATGCTTTGTTACGAAGACGTTTGGGCTTAAGCCAAAGTTTCTGTCTACAGGCTCGGTGTAATCCGACCTCCCCCCCCCACCCCACCCCCGCTCCTGAGCGCCTCACCTCAGCACCATGTTATTAATTGGGCGGCGAGCAGCGCTCCGTCTCCTAGCAGGTACTATTCTGTGTGACTGAAAGGCTCCTCCAGGCTTTATGGGTAATCCTTAACGTCACATTACGGCTGATTTATGGCCTGTCCTTCTCATGAGAAAGAAAGGCCCGGAGAAAGGGCGAGGGAGTCGTGTTTTTTGGTCTCA